>CM053766.1:58447303-58508564 GCA_028658305.1 Pachyuromys duprasi
TTGACCCTCCCCCATACAAGCTGGGGAGTGACAGACTGGCTAGATCCCAGGGGAGGACTTTGCAGCCAGCCCTGAGGAGACAGGATAAGCTGGGGTTGGATGGAAGGGAAGGAGGTCCTCCCCTGTTGGTGGACTTGGAGGGGGCGGGGAAGAAGGAGATGAGGGAGGGAGTGGGAGGGTAGGAGGGAATGGGGGAGGGTGGCTACACCTGGGATTCAAAGTACCTAACCTGTGATTGAGATAAAAATAAATAAATTAAAAAAATAAATAAATAAAAATTAAAAAAAACTTTGTAAAAAAAAAGAATGAGATAGGAGCTGGGCTGATTTGATGCTTTTTAAAACTCTTGTTTGTAGAGGAGTAAAAAATATTTTATATCTCTTAAAATTCACTTAACAGTGCTAGATAAGATGCCCCTAGCAGTGGATCTGGAAAGGGGTAGGGAGGAGATGAAGGAGGGAGGATGGGATTGGGAGGGAATGAGTGAGGGGGCTATGTCTGGGATACAAAGTAAATAACCTGTGATTAATATAAGAAATAAAAATAAAAGATACATTTTATGATGTACTATGTGCACATGCAATGATTTTTTTAACTGTTCTCCTTATTACAGTTTTGATAAGCATGAAAAATGAGGTTCAGAACAAGTAAGCAATGTCATTGGGAGGCATATTCAGGGTCAGCTATACACAATTTGCCTTCAAATCCAAATTCTAAACCCCTCTTATGCTTTCTTAGTGGGAACCCCTAAGTATTCTCCATCCAGCACAGGGCCTGTCACAGGTGAGCTCTTGCTAAGTTCTTGTTAATGATCACACCCATGACTTCAGTGCCAGGGCGCGATGACATCACTCTTCTCTGTCACTGCAGACATTATGAGCCTGAGCATACAAAATGTTTTTATCTGTCTGTCTGTCTGTCTGTCTGTCTGTCTCTCTCTCTCTTTATTTTACTTTTTAAAATCAAGGAGTGAATGATAAATAGCTCAGTAAGCTATGTACGTAGTTACCTTCAGCAGCAAAGGGTATACTTCTGCTTCTAAAATAAAAAAAAATCATTACTTGTACATATAGTACATCATAAAATGTATCTTAACTAGTAAAATTAAGTGAGTATTAAGAGATGGAAAACATTTCTGACTCCTCTACGAAAAAGGGGTTTAGAAAGCATGTTAGGGCTTGATAAGATAAGGCAAATCTAGGCAAAGCAGGGACGGTCAGAACACTTCTTTGCTCCATTAAGTGTTTTAAGTTTAAAGGTTTAAAAGGAAATAAAACATAAGTTGAAACTACAGTTAAGAGAGGGTATGTTATGATAGGTTCTTTCCATTTTGTTTTTGTGGCTGAGTTTTGGTTTGTTTTTGAATTGACACTTGGTTCTTCTCTGGGACTGAATTTTCCCTGCTTAACATGAAAGTGTGTAAGTCATTTGCAAGGAAAAAAGACAACTCATTCTGCTAAAGTAATAATAAATTTGCCTGTGAAAAACTCCAAGTACCCCTCCAGTCTTTCTGAACCCTCTCTGCCCCAGGTGACTTGCTCTTTCCACAGAATTCTGGATAAGTGATGCAGCTGGGTGAGGCCATTTAATCATCTTCAGAGAAGGCTGGCATCAGGCTCACAGACAGCGAAGGGACAAGGAAAGGATATGTGGGAGGTCTGATTAGAAGTATAGCTTCTTAATTCTCTTGAAGAAGACTCTTGAAATCCATTTAAATGGCTTGCTATTGCAGGAAGAATCCTACAAGTAATATCAGATTTGAGATTGATGAGGAGCTCTGTTACAGGGAGCATTCTCATTTCAAGAGAACCAAATGTGTGTCCGCTCCCACTGAGTTTGTTAGACCAAACTCACACACATGTGTGTCTGATAACTAACAGCCATGAATATAGGTGTAAATACAGCTAATACTCCAAAGAAAAAGAGAGAGATGACATTTCAATGGGAGTAGTGGAAAATAAATATAAATAAGCTGGTTTGGATGGAAATACTTACTCTTTTTTTGACTTAAAAAGGCCACTGCAGCCAAAAGAACTCAGTGCCTTAAAAATTTCTGGATATTATAATAGCATCATTTCTGCCTTTCCTTTCCTTTCTTTCCTCCAAACCCTTCCATATGGCTCTCCTAGCTCTCCATCAAATTCATGGCCTCATTTTTATTGACTGTTGTTACATGTGTATGTATGTGTGTGTGTATACATACACACACATATATATATTCTCTAAACACATATATCCCTAAATGCAACCTGCTTAGCCCGTGTTATGTTACATGCATGTGTGTTTTTTTAGGGCTGAACATTTGATATTGGATAACCAATTGGTGAATTCTTCCCCAAGGAAGACCATACCTCCTGTACTCTACATCTCTTAGTTGCCTGTAGTTCTTTGTATAGAGCAGAGGTTCTGTGGAACCCTCTGCCCCAACTCTGTCCACTTTGGCATATCTATTCTTGTTCCTGTTCCCCTCATTTTTAGGGTCATATTAGTAAGACTTTATGGGTTTAGCTCCTTGTATTACTGGGAGATACACTCTTACAGAAAATCTCTAATTCTCCGGCATTTACAATATTTCTGCCTCCTCTTTTGCAATGTTCTTAGATATAGAACTTGTTTCGTAGATACATCAGTTAAAACAGGGCTCCATTCTCTGAATTTTGACTGGTAGTTTTTTTTTGTAATGGTCTCTAACTGTTGCGAAGAGAGGTCTACTTGGTGAGAAGTGGAAACCATGCTTATCTGTGGGTACAAGAACAAATACTTAGGTTTTACTTATGGATTGTGTTGTTTTAGCAAAGTAGTAGTTGTTAAGTTTGCCTCAAAGGTTCATGACTTCATTGGCTCTGGAGAGTTGGCTAAGTTTCCAGGACTTGGCATGATTTCCGTCTTGTTCAGCAGGGCTTAAGTCCAATTATAGAGCTTTTGGCTTTCACTAACGCATGCATGCCACTACAGCATCCTAGTAGGGTTATTGTGCCATGGCGGGTGTTTGTTGTGGTTCATAGGCATCACAGCTGGTAAGGCTATTAGTTACTTCCATCCTTTGGAAGCTTGCATGATTCTTTCTGGTACCTGAACTAGTCCTTGGGGATGATGCTTTCAGGAAAGTTCCAGCTCGGGGGCCTCTGAGCCCTGTGTCTGAAGTGCATGATGTCATTAGACACATGAATTTACCTTCCTCTACTGCAGGGTAAAGAAGGGCAACAGGAATAGCCTGTATGTTTGAGGAGTCTCTTGGACTATACCTACCAACAAGTTAAAAGAGGGCTTCTCGTGTTACGGTGGATAAACAACTTTCTGGAAACTCATTTTCTTTGAGTAAGTGTTGGTATAACACAGCAAATTCTCTAGAACAGTGGTTCCCAATCTTCGTTCCTGATGTTGGGATGACCTCCCCCAACCATAAAGCTATTTTTCTGCTACTTCATAACTAATTTTGCTATTGTTATGAGTCATAATTTAAATATCTGAAGTGACCCTGTGAAAAAGTCATTTGACCCTCAAAAGCATTACAACCCACAGACTGAGAACCACTGCTCTAGGTTCTTGCAAACTTGCAAGAACTTGCAACTTGCAAACTTGCAAACACTAAGCAAAAGCTAGGGTAAAGTTGGAGCCGGAAGTCTCTATTATTTATAATGCTTAACATATATTTAGGATAACATTTTATCTTGTAGTCCCTAATTGATTCTGCCTCATCCTGCTCTACAGGAAACTTATTAAGGTGTTTGATAACTATTATTCTCAATGAGTACAAAATGTGATTAAGGTTTTCACTCAGTTTGAGTAAGATGACTCTAATTTTTCAAGACATCTTAATAGATTTCCATAGCGATGAATGATTAAATACAAAGGGTTTTTTTTTTCCTGTTCCATGTCGAGCAATGACCCTTAGGCAAGTCTCACTGTCACATGGGCTTGCAATGTCTGGAAAATTTGTTGCTGTCATTTCTCTACCACTTAGTCACTGCAAAGCCTGAAGCAGTCTGGCACTCTTCCTTAACAGTTCAGTGAAACTACCTAACAGAGTCGCAGTTGCTAAATCCAATACTCACTGTTTTGCTCTTTATTCAACTGTGTCTCCTTGCTGAATACTTGAGCTGTCTTGGGACTTTACTCTCTTTGATACTACACCCTCTACAGCTTTGACTAATGCTTGCTGGATCTCATGCAGCTACTCATTTATAGAGTAGATTCAAACAAAATGCAGCTTCTCTGCTTTGCACACTAGGCAGTCCAGCTCCTTTCATGGATCGCCATCTCATACAATGAGCTGGTACAAAAGTAACCTAGATGGGTCACTTACTGTCACTATTCCAATATCATATTGTGATTAAAGAAACATCTGTCTACTCTCCCATAATTCTGAGCAACCCAAAGCCTCTATTTATCCCTAGTTAGTTATTATTTCTACCTGAGATCTCTCTTTCAAACTCAAAAAAGGTAAATCATGCTTTTTCCTGCACATTTTGTTAGCATCCTGTTACTCATAAAATAAACCCTAAACTCTTTGCAGATAGCATCCTCCACTTTGACAACTGTTATTGCTGCAATTTTATTTTCCCGTTGTTTCCTCCCAATTTTATACTACAATTGATATTATTCTTCTATCATAGTACAAAATATTACTATGATACTTTATAGTTAGTTTTTCATACATGCAGTGCTACTTCACTTTGTATAATGCTTGTGCTCTCCAGCTTTTGTTGTTGTTGTTATTTATAGTCCTGATTTACCTTTAGGATCAGTAGATAAGTGGCATGACTCTAGAACATACTTATTGGACACCATGATTGAATTAGAATTTTTTTTTGAGCCTAGATCTTACTTCTTAATCTACATTATTTTCAAACTCACTACATAGCTCAGGCTAGAGTTGACTCAAAGGCAATTCAACTGTCTAAGTCCTTCAGCTGTTGAGATTATAGGCTTGAGGCACCATCTCTGTTATGTATATTTTATTTTTGTATTTAGGCATCCTAAGCATACTTAATTTTCTCTGTACCTAAACTCTTTGTTTTGTGATATTTTAAAGTTCATTTAGAATGGTCTTAGGTTATGTGTTTCATCATTTTTATTTCCTTAACATAAACATAATAATGCTAAGGAAGCAAAATAAAAAATAAAAGAATAAAAATAAAGAATTATCTTCCTTGTTTTTTAATTTTATATATGTAAACACAGAGACTAGAATATATGGACTCAATTTGCATTATGCTGAGAACATACTTTTTGCTATATGTGTCATAAATTATAATATAATACGTCTAAGTCTGGGACACGAGGCATTGTTGCCGCACACCTGTCCTGTAGGTCTGAGTTTACTATTAACAAAGGAGATAAAGAAAGTGCCCATTTTAAATATGTGCAATCTGCTGTGGAAAGAGAGTGGAACCTTTAGTAGCAATGGCTTTTGTGGGACATGCTTTCATTTATGATTCATGTGTGATATACATATCAGCTTACTTTAAATATTTCATAGAAATGAGATAAGTTCTAAGTGAAATGATCCATAAAATTCAGTAATTCATCATCGTACCTGACTGGAGGTTTTGTCAAGCACAGACCCTAACAGATATTAGACAAGTATCTAACAATAAACTCAATGTTAGTTTTTTTCCTTTCCTTTCCTATAAAGAAAATGAAATAATGACACCAGTTTTAAATAAAATATCAAAATGTTTAACCTTGAATAATATAGTTGCTCACAAACAAAAAGTTCCATCTGACTTATTTATGTTATTGGCATATCTAATAGTCTTTAAAACAGGTTGATTATAGAAGGAAGGAAGAGATACAAATACTAAAACAAGTTGAACACCTTTCTTAACTTTGGTTTATTATTCTCATGATAATGACTTGCAATGTTTATAAAGGCATTATTAGAGGATAGGAAACAATTATCATCATACTTTTTGGACTCAATAAATAAAATCACAAGAAGTTATAGTATTTAATAATCGAGTAGAAGTATAGCTAATATGTATTGTGAACACTGTTTATCAGAGGTGAGAACATGTTTCAGTAACTCTGAAGAAAGCCCGTCTGAAATTAGAAAGCCAAGGATCTCACACTGGAAACTGCATTAGGAAGCACTAGTAGAATCTCTATTTTCCTGCTGTCAGTAGCCTTTTTCCGTGCCTTTTATGAAACTTTGCTTATTTACCGAACTCTAGTAGAGTAATAAGCAGGTTTCATAACTTTCCTATTCTCTTCTCTCTCACTAAGATATATAATTTGACTTTTGTAACTCGTTTCTGGCTTCTTATCTGCTTCCTGTGTGTTTTTCTATTCCTCTGTGGCCTTTTTGATAGCTTTTCTTTATTATCCAAATAGCTTCTTAAATGTCTCTAACAAGCAATTATATGACAGTTTAAAGAAAACTACCCAGTGACCAAGAAATCATAAAATGTCATACTTTGAGAACTCTGTATGTCTCAATTAGATTTTTTTTTGTTTTCAAATTACTCATTAAAGAAAATGCTAAAACTTGATGCTACAGAATATAGATGTAAGAAAGGACTGAAGGAGAGGAGGACCTCCCCTATCAGTGGATTGGAGAGGGACATGGGAGGAGGTGAGGGAGATAAGGTGGGATTGGGAGGGAATAAGAGAGGGGGTTACAACTGGGATACAAAATGAATAAACAGTAATTAATATAAAAATAAACTCAATAGGTTGTCTTCATACATGTTCCCTAAGTGAAAAATAATTCTACATATATCATATGGAACATTACCAGTTTGTTCCATTCGGAAAAGTTTATGGCCAGAAATTTTGCAATGCCTATAGGTGTCTCAATAATGCATTCAACTTTTTTACCCTGAGACTGCTTGCTGGCACATCTTAGGGTCCTTGGAGGCAGACAGGCTATTTTAGCATCTTTTGTTTTCTAGCAGAATATTAATTCTATCTTAGCCAGAGTTTCAAAACTTCCTTGTCTAATATCTCCAGTGCTTTGTTGAGTTCATCTCAGGTAGAGATGTGCTCTGTGGAAAACAATTAACTGTTACCAAATATATCATTTAGCCTAAGCTGTTAAAGGAAGAAGGGATTTCCAGTGACTTACTTCCAACTCTAACTCAATTAATGATTGATGTTTTGTAGACCAGAGGTCATTTGTGGGCAAGCTGTAGTGCCAAATATGACACACAGATGTGTTTTATTTATATATTCATTCTTTGGTCTTGAACATTTTAGGAAGCTTTTGCAATTGACTGCCATTATTTATAATTGAGAAATTTCACATAGAAGTGTGGATTACTTGATGATTCAGTTTCTGTCTCTTGTTTGTCTCTCTCTGTATCTCTCTATGCATATAACTATATTATGTACATAGTTATATATACTATGTTTCTTCATATATAATCTGCCTATGGTGAATATTAATTTATAAATTGCTCATGGTAATTTATAGCAACAGCACAACAATGTCAATTGTGTTTTCTTATAGATACATCATTAAATAGTACAAAATTTCTAGCCTTGGGCTTTTCTGAAAGGAAGAAAATGTCATGAATTGATCTACCACACAGGAGAGCCGAGAATCATGCTCAGTTAAGGGATTTGTTGGCATATTAGCTGAATGTTCAATAGCTCTCTTGTCAGAAAAATTTTATAACTCACAACTTCAGTCCATTTGTTTTTGCTGTATCTGCTGTGCAGTGCAAAACAGCTGATTCCCCATCATATTCCTAATGATCACTTGATCCTTTGATCAAATATGATGTTTCACAAATCATCTTTTCACTAGTGTACTTAACTCCTTTGAAAGCCTGTCTCACTATCTCCTTGCAGGGTACATTAGACTTTGATGCTGTCCAGATTAGGAAAGCCTTTTGTTAATCCTGTTGACATAATCTAGTAGAGTAAGTGTGCATCACAGAATTCTAGGAAGACACTGCTCACATCTGCAGCCATCATAGGTTTGCATATTATTATGAGTCCTACAATAAGAAGAGACGACTTCTGAATTATTTAACAGCTTCATTTGAGCTACCACTGGGGCCAAATTTAGTTTAATAAAACTGCTACATATTTATGACAAAAGAGATTTGTCTCAACTGGAAAACACATAAGTATTCAGTTGTTTGGGAAATAAACATTGTTTCTGTTTAGTATCAGACTCAAGCAGTCAATCTACTTCAAATTAGTAAATGTAACTAACTTCTAAGTAAGCTAGCAGTAATAGTGTCTGAGTAAAAACTGTTTTAGGACCAGATAATAATAACTAATTTGGTTGACTATTTTAGAAATTAAAACAAAATATGTTCATTTTATACTTTGTTCTGAATTGTAGTACAATTAAGAAATAGTGTTTCCTATCTCTAAAACATTTCTGAGTAAGCTAAGTGTATTATAGGTTAGACCAGTGATTTGAACCACATTACAGAAAACAAATTGGAAAGAAAAAAAGAAAGCAAAGAGAAATCTTGTTTGCATTTGGAGGTAATGGAATTTTTTTTCTGTGTTCTCATATATGTAGAAGAGGTAACAGCACAACTTAAGCTAAATGCAAATAGAATGAATCCTTTGCCTTGGGGAGAAAAGTGCAAGTGACTGGCTTGTAATGCCACTTTACCCCATGCTGTTAAGCAGAGTGGAAATGAAACATTGTTGTATTGCACTCAGTGCTGGGTCATATATATTTTCCTAATTTGAGAATGTCAACAAACCATGCTTTGTGTCTGATCCAGCTTCCTATTTTCCTCAAAGTTTTAACTCTTAATATAGTTCCTGTTTGTGTGTGTTGCATAGGCACGCCTGAAGTTTCTTCATTAATGCCCGGTAACACACCTTATTGAGAAGTCAGACCTTCAGCAGCTAGAAAAATTATGCTGAAAAGGGAAATAAAGTTAAAGTTTTGCACGACCTCATTGACACCGAAAGAAAGAATTTAGAGGGAGTTCACTAAGACTCTTGAATTTCTATAAATGGGGACTGGGCATTGTGACAATCACCAGCTAATCCACAATAAACCCCCAAACACAGTTGGCTTTATGTTTCTGTACACACTCGCAGAAATCCACATGACCTGAAATTTCATCATTTTCCCCCAGAATTCTAGACATGCTGCAACTATTATCCCCACCCCACCCGATTTGGAAAGCTTTTTAGAGGGTAGAATCAGGAAGGGAAGGATAGACAAAGACAGCCAGGGTCTGTTTGGTGTTTTCTAGCTCTGTTGATAATCCGTGCTATTTTTGACTTATTGTTTGGTTTTTAATTGAGTCTCTTTGTTGCCAGCATAAAAATAGAACAAGATGCACCATATAATCGAGATTACTAACGTGGATGCTGAAGCTAGGCAGCTGAGGTATGGGCTATTTGAGTGGATTTGAAGACACACATGGTATTTATAAGGGACAGAAACATGTTATTACTTTTCTGTTATTAGCAAAAATGGACGTTTTGAAGATAACAATACTATGAACTATTTCATTCTAGTTGTAGCACAAAGCTTGTTTTCTTTCTTCCTCAACCACCTTCTATTCTCTCCCCTTCTTTCCCCTTTATGGCCTCCAGGATTCATCATTTTGGTTGATAAAACACCACAGTCCCATTCATTTCCCATTCACTCATCTAAGTAACACTATCTGAGATTCTTTGCTGGACAATTTTGTCTTCAGCATACTCACAGTAAACTTACCTCACTTTTCCATTGTCTTCTTGTGTTTTCCTGATAGTTCTATTGTCTCCTACCTAAAACCCTTTGATAGTCTCCCAGCCAGTCATTCTGCTTCTATTCTCCTTCCGTCTACAAAAGTGATTTTCCTTTCATTCTCTCTCTCCTTCCTGTCACACTTGCCTTGACTGCACCTGTGCATGTTCATGTGTGTGAGCACATGTGCCTGTGTTTGTATGTGTATGTGAACAAGAGAGAGGGGGGAGAAAAAGGAGGGTAGATGAAGGGGACAAAGAAGAGGGTTAGGGATAGGGAGGTTTGTGTGTGGAAGCCAGAGTTTGATATCTGTGTTTTTCTTATCTCTGTATTTCTTATTATGCCCCCACCTTATTTGTTTTCTTAAGGAAATCTTTCACTGAGCCTGTTTCTCATTGATTTAGACTGGCAGGTCTTCAAGCTCTGTCTCTTCCTCTTTAATGCTGGTAATTCAGGCATTGCCGATGCCACTGTGGCTGGCTTTTCTGTGGGAATTTAGGATTACACTTTGTCTTCATTCTCACATGGTCAGCACTTTATCCACTGAGTCATCTCCCCAATGCCCACAGCAGTGACTTCCAACCCTCACTGCGCTTCAGACATATCTAAAGAACAAGGAGGCCTAGTTCCCACTTTAAAATTAATTATGACTCTCTGGGGGAGGGTAAATACCAAGCAAGCGAATTTTTGTTAATTAATGAATTTCTTTAATTGCCAAATACAAATTGTTTATCATGCACTACATGATGTTTTCAAGTATGAATATACCTGTGAATGGGTACATACACCTAATGAGCATATTCATTTCTTCACATAATTACATGAAGATGAGAATATTAATAATCTACTATTATAGCAATTCTCAAAACTGCATTAGATTGCTATTAATTTTGTCACAATAGATCTTTTGAAGTTATTCTTCCACATAACTGAAAACTTGAATCTTTCCATTAGTATTTCTTATCCATGGGTACCTCCTTTCCCTGTGCCCAACATACACATCCTTTCCTCTTCTAGGAGTTAATTTCTTAGCTTTTTACCTATCAGTGAGCTCAGATGATATTTCTGATTTTGTGCCTGTTTGTTTAGCTTACTATAATGTTTTCCAGATAGATACATGTCGTCAGTGTTACAACACTTTCTTTCTTCAGTTGAATAATAGTCACTGAATTTTCTCTATTCACTCATATGCTGAGGGGCATGTAGATTGATTTCAGAACGTCCTCTGGTACATCGTGCCGTTATAAACGTCAGAATCAGAAGTCTCTTTGGCCTATTGATTTCATGTATCTGTAATTATTCCTGAGATTATAACTGCTGGAACATATGGCTTTCCTATTTCATGTTTTTTTGCAGAAGTATTATCCTGCCTATTTTCCTCACAGTATCTATATTAATTCACAGTGCTCAAATGTTCTCTTTTTTCCTATGTCTTTGCCACTGTTTTCAAACTATTGTACTTTTTGATAATTATTCTAACAGGAGAAAAAGAATATTTCCATGTACTTTTATTCTTGTTAATTATCATCATAAACAATTTTTTCAAATATTTATTGATCACTTGTATATCTTTTTGTGGTAAATGTCTATTTAGACTTCTGCACATTTGAAAATTAGATGATGTGCTGTGCAGGTCCTGTACAACAATTGGTTGTTCTTTTAGGGTCATATATAAAACATTCAAACATTCATTGCTCAGTTTACAATCATTGGGCTTTCCCAGTTTCTTCTAGTATTGAAGTACTGGGTTTTATGTTCAATCTTTATCACATTTTGGTTTCTGTATGTGTGAGCTATAGAGTTTGAGCTCATTATTTTGCAGAGGGGTACCCAGGCTTCCCATGCTATTGAAGAGATTGTTCTTTCTCTGTTTTGTTTTCTTGACAACTATGTAAAAAATTCAACTGGCAATAAATGCATTTCTGTTGTAATGGCATGCTTTTCTAATTACTAGAATATTGTAATAGATTTTTTATATAAGTAATATGATTCTATTGTCGTTATCATCATCATTGTTACTTTGATAAACAGTCTCCATATGTAGCCCCGGCTAGCCTTGAACTCACCTGCCTCAGCCTCCCAAATCCTGGGCTTAAAGGCTATAGCACTGCCTCACCATATCAGACCCTATTATTTTTGTTTATCTTTCTATTTAAAATATTTTATTTACATGTTCTTATACATTTTGATCTCATATTTTCTTCTCTAACTCCTCTGAGATCCTCCCACCTCTCTACCCATTTAACTTCATGCTCTTTCTCTCATAAAAAGAAAACCTCTCCAGCATCTATTATCCCTAGAGTTTTTAATCTTAGCCATTCTGATGGGTGTGACATGGAATCTCAGGGTCGTTTTGATTTGCATTTCTCTGATGATGAAGGATGTTGAGCGTTTCTTTAAGTGTTTCTCTGTCATTCATTATTCCTCTGTTGAAAATTTTCTGTTTAGCTCTGAACCCGATTTTTTAATTGAATACTTGGTTTGTGGGTGTTTAACTTCTTGAATTATTTATATATTCTGGATATTAGCCCTCCTCTGTCAGATGTATGGTTGGTGAAGATACTTTCCCAGTCTCTAGGCTGTCCCTTTGTTCTGTTGTCTTTTGTCCTTTGCTTTACAGAAGTTTTTCAGTTTCGTGAGGTCCCACTTATTGATTGTTAATCTTAGAGCCTGTGCTGTTGGTGTTCTATTCAGGAAGTTGTCTCCTGTGCCAATGAGGTTAAAGCTCTTCCCCACTTTTTCTTCTAACAGGTTTAGTGTGTATGGTTTTATGTTGAGGTCTTTGATCCACTTGAACTTTAACTTTGTGCGGGGTGATAAATATGAGTCTATTTGCTTTTTTCTACATGTAGACATCCAGTTAGACCACTACCATTTGTTGAAGATGCTGCCTTTTTTCCATTGTATGTTTTTGGCTTCTTTGTCAAAAATCAGGTATCTGTAGGTAGGTGTGTGGGTTTATTACCAGGTCTTCAATTCAATTTCATTGATCTACCAGTGTGTTTCTATGCCAGTACGTTGCCATTTTTATTACTGTTGCTCTATAGTACAGCTTGAGATCAGGGATGGAGATACCACCAGAAGATCTTTTATTGTACATGATTGTTTTACCTATTCTGTTTTGTGTGTGTGTGTGTTTCCATATGAAATTGAGAATTGTTCTTTCAATGTCTGTAAAAAATGTGTTGGTATTTTGATGAGAATTCCACTGAATCTGTAGATTGCTTTTGGCAGGATGGCCATTTTCACTATGTTAATCCTACTGATCTATGAGCATTGGAGATCTTTCCATCTTCTGATATCTTCTTTAACGTCTTTCTTCTGAAACTTGAAGTTATTGTCATACAGCTCTTTCACTTGCTTGGTTAGAGTCACACCATGGTGTGCTGGAGAGGTTTTGGAGAAAGGGGAGCCCTCCTTCATTGCTGGTGGGAATGTTACCTTGTACAACCACTTTGGAAATTAATCTGGTGCTTTCTCAGAAAATTAAGAATAGTGCTACCTCAAGATCCAGCTATACCATTCATAGGCATATATCCAAAATATGTTCAACCATACAGGGACATTTGCTCAACTATGTTCACAGCAGCTTTGTTTGTAATATCCAGAATCTGGAAACTACCTAAATGCCCCTCAACTGAAGAATGGATACAGAAATTGTGATACATTTACACAATGGAATACTACTCAGCAGTTAAAATCAAGGAAATCATGAAATTTCTAGGCAAGTGGATGTAACTAGAAAAGATCATCCTGAGTGAGGTAACCCAGAAGCAGAAAGACACATTTGGTATATACTCACTTATAAGTGGTTATTAGCCATATAATACATACTATACATACTAAAATTTGTACTCCTAAAGAAGTTAAACAACAAGGAGGACTCTAGGGAAGAGGTTTAATCCTTCTTCAGAAGAGCAAACAGGCTAGACATTGGAAGTAGGAAATGACAGGGAATAGGAGAGGAGCCTTCCACAGGGGCCTTTTAAATACTCTGCCTATCAGGGTATGGAAGCAGGTGCTGAGACTCATAGCTAAACTTTGGGCAGAGTGAAGGGAATCTTATGGAAGAAAGGGGAGATAGAAAGACCTGGAGAGGACAGGATTTCCACAAGGAGACCAATAGAACAAAAAATCCTGGGTCTAGGGGGGGCTTCAGAGACTAATACTCCAACCAAGGACTGTGCATGGAAAGGACCTAGACCCCTTGCTCAGATGAAGACCATAGGCTGCTCAGTTTTCAAGTGGTTTCCCTAGTATGTGGAGTAGTTGCTGTCTCTGAGATGAACTCGGTGGCCTTCTCTTTGATCACCTCTTCTGGGGTGGGGGGATGCCACCATGCCAGGGCACAGAGGAAGATGATGCAGCCAGCCCTGATGAGACCTGATAGCCTAGTGTCAGATAGTAGGGGAGGAGGTCCTCCCCTATCAGTGGACTTGGAGAGGGGCACAGGGGTAGAAGAAGGAGGGTGTGTGGGACTGGGAGGAGCTGAAGGGGGATATAACAGGGATATAAAGTGAATAAATTATAATAAATAATAATAGATAAATAAATTTAAAAACTTAAAAAATAAAGACTTAAAATACAAAAAAGTAAAAGAAAACCCAAACAGATAAATCAGGAAAAAATAGAACAGCCCCCCACAAATGAAAATTAGTCAAGCAAACTAAATTAGACAAAAATACCCCAACAAAACAAAACATTGCAAGACAGAAATATACAAAATAGAAAACGTGGAATCGCTTTTGTCTTTGGCCAGATACTCCTGGCATGTGGTGTGCTCTGGAGTATGGTTGTTTTACCTAGGGACACACCACTGGAGAAAGCAGATATTCTCTTTCCTAACAGGTTATCAATTGCAAATGGCTTCTTGGTTAGCAGAGGGACTTTGTGTCTACCTTCCCTTCTCAATACTGGGATTTTGTCTTGTTTGAATATGTGAATGCTGTGAGCCTCTGAGTCTATAAGTGTGGCAGTTCTGTTGTAGACACTGCTCTTACTATAGATTCATCCACCACCTCTGACTCTTACAATCATCACCTCCTCTTTACTCTTCAGCCTCCTCTTCTACATAGATCACTGGGCCTTGAAGAGAGGGATTTGATATAGACACTCTACTTAGGGCTGAGTTGGCAGTTTCTCAATCTTTGTATATTGTCTAGTTGTGAGACTTTGTCATAATTTCCATCTCTGAAAGAAGAAACATATCTGTAGACAGATCCTGTTATATTTAAATGTTTCTTTAATTTTGAGAATTTCTATACATGTTTACGATGAAATATGGTTTTATCTATCCCCATTTTTCCTCTCAACTCCCTTCCGGTTATCCACCACCAGAGTGCCCATCCCAAGTTATTGTCCCTCCCCATTTTTAGTTTTTGATGACTCACTAAGTCCAGTTAGTGATGCCTGTATGAGCACAGATGAAGGATATCCACTGAAGCATGGGAAACCTGCCATTAGCCATATGAGTGATGCTTTCTTCCCGGGAAATTGCGTATTGCTGTGGATATTTGGGCTCCTTCGTAGTGCCATATGATTTTAGGATTGTTTATCCTGTTTCTTAACAGGATTGCTAGAATTTTGATAATTGTTTCTTCAGATTCAGAGTTGGCTTAGGATGCTAGAAACATCTTAGCAATTTTAGTTCTTTAAGCTGAAGAACATAATGTATCTTTCCATATATTTGGTTCTATTAGTTTTCTTAATCTTACTATGTTTCTGATCACATCTAATTCTTACTGTATTTTTAAAAACTTTGTTGAGCTTCATTTAACAGATTATTTCAGATTCTTCAGATAATTCATAAAGCTTCATTTCTGTGGGATTGATTACTGGTGCTGTGTTCTGTTTCTCTGATGGTAGTTGGCTTCCTGATTATTCTCAAACCAGTTTCTTCACTGGTGTCAACACATTTGGAGAAGTAAGTATTACAGTTATTTTTATGAAACCGTGTTTGTTTCTGTTTCTCTCTTAACCCTGTTATCACACAAATAATTGAAACTCTGTTATATTATTTTAACAAGCTTCACAGCACAAGACATGAGCAGTTATTAATCGCTTCTTAGCCCTCCAAGCTATTTTTTTTCTTCCCAGCATGCAACCCAGAGATACTGGCACATTATGATGATTGCTGCTGAGCTCTTTCCTGGTCTTTTCTGGACATCTGCCCATGGCTGAATCCCATACTTCCTTCTCTGGGTCTTCTATTCAATTGCATTGATCAATCATTCTGTTTCTATGCCAGTACCATGTAGTTTTTATGACTATTGCTCTGTAGTACAGCTTGAGATCAGAGATGGAGATATCTCCAGATGACCTGTTGTTGTACAGGATTGTTTTAAGAATTCTGTTTTTTTTTTCATTTTTTATGTTTTTATATTAGTTACAGTTTATTCGTTTTGTATCCCAGCTGTAGCCTCCTCCCTCATTCCCTCCCAACTCCACTCTTCCTCCATCATCTTCTCCCATGCCCCTCTCCAAGTCCACTGATAGGGGAGGTCCTCCTCCCTTTCCATCTGACCCTAGTTTATCAGGTCTCATCAGGACTGACTGCATTGAACTCCTTCTGGGATTTTTGTTTTTCATATGAAGTTGAGAATTTTTCTTTCAAGGTCTGTAAAGAACTATGTTGGTATTTTGATGGGAATTGCATTGAATCTTAGCTTGCTTTTGGCAGGATAGCCATTTTCACTATGTTAAACCTACCGATCCATGAGCACGGAAGATCTTTCCATATTCTGATATCTTCTTCAATTTCTTTCTTCAGAAACTTGAAGTTTTTTTTTTTCTCAAACATGTTTTTCACTTGCTTGATTAGAGTCACACCAAGGTACTTTATGTTATTAGTGGCTATTGTGAAGGGTGTAGTTTCTCTAATTTCTTTCTCAGCCCTTTTGTCTTTCAAATATAGGAGTGCTCCTGATTTTTTGAGTTAATTTTGTATCCACCACTTTGCTGGAGGTGCTTATCAACTAATGAGTTCTCTGGTTGAATTTTAGGGGTCACTCATGTATACTATTATATCACCAGTGAATAGTGAAACTTTGAATTCTTCCTTTTCGATTTGTATCTGCTTGATCTCTTTTGCTTGTCTTATTGCTCTAGCTAGGACTTCAAGTACTATGTTGAAGAGATACAGAGAGAGTGAACAGCCTTGCCTTGTCCCTGATTTCAGTGGGATTGATTTAAGTTTCCCTCTAGTTTGATGTTGGCTATAGGCTTGCTGTATATTTGTTGTCTTTACTGTGATTAGGTATGTGTCTTCTCTAACTTCTCTGGCTAGTAGGAAGTTCAGCCCTATTCTTTCCCCTGCTCAGTGACTAGCTATAAGTTTATTGGCATATCAGCAACCAACTAGGGAGCAGTGTTTACACAACATTGAGACAGGAGATTCTCAGAGCAAGGACTGCTAGCAGAAATGAGGGGGTACAGAAATCAGCATTTTAATTACACAAAAACTTATGCCCACAAGTAAGAACTCATAGTTTTGGCAAAATGGACTTTTGGGGGAAGGTTCTTGTACATTCCAGCCTCTCTAAAGATTCTGCATATCCTGTCATGCAAAGCTGATAGGTAGGCTTACTGTTGGAGTTCTCTCACTGACCAGGATGGCTCCTAATCAACAAGTGTACAAACTTCAGTACTTAAGGTTATGGAATTTTCATTGGAGAAAGAATTTATTGTAGTGGGATTCTTGAATAGGTTCAGATGGGTAAACCTAGATCTGTTTCTATGGGGGTGTTCTGTAGCTAGTATCCACAGAGACTAGGCTGAAACCATCCCTACAATGATGGTCTAGAATTGTTTTTGGCTTGGTCATTATTTGTAGGTACTGCCAGAGGCCGAGATGGGGGTAGAGTCTGTCGACAAGGACATGTCTAGAGCCTGAGTCATCAGAAGATGGCCTGGTGATGGGGGTTCCTTGAAACTGAGTATACAGGAGAGGCATGAAATTTTTTTAATGTAATTTATTTATTTTTATATCAATCACAGGTTAGGTACTTTGCATCCCAGGCATAGCCCCCTCCCTCATTCCCTCCCACACTCCCCATCCCTCCCTCATCTCCTCCCCACCCCCTCCAAGTCCACTGATGGGGGAGGACCTCCTCCCCTTCCCTCTGACCCCAAATCATCTTGTCTCCTCAGGGCTGGCTGCAATGTCCTCCCCTGGGATCTAGCCAGGCTGTTACTCCCTGGCGTGTATGGGGGAGAGTCAAACAGCCATCCATCCAGTTCATGACTGAAACAGTCCCTGTTCCCCTTACTAGGGTCTTCAGTTGGACACCAAGCTACCATGAGCCACATCTGAGCTGGGGTTCTACACCATATCCATACATGGTCCTTGGTTGGAGAAACTGTCTCCTATAAGACCCCTGTGCCCTGCTCAGTTTGGTCTTTGTGGAGCTCTTGTTCTCCCCAAGTCTTACTAACTTCCCCTATTTTTATTATTATTTCCTGCTCTCTGCCAAAGGCTTGGTTGTGAGTCTTAATATCTGCTTTGATACATTGCTATGTTGATTCTTTCAGAGGCCCTCTTTGGTATGCTCCTGTCCTGTTGCTTGTTTTCTCCTCCATTCAATGTCCATCCTATTAGTTCATCTAAACGAGCATTGATCATACCAACCTGGGTCCTCCTTCTTGTATATCTTCCCTAGGTGTGTAGATTTCAGCATGATCTTCCTATCCTATAGGTCTATATAAGTGAGTATATACCATATGTTTCTTTCTGCTTTTGGGATACCTCACTTAGGATGATTGTTTCCAGGTCCCACCATTTGCTTGCGAATTTCATGATTTCCTCCTTTTTAATTGCTGAGTAGTATTCCATTGTGTAAAAGTACCATAATTTTTGTGTCCATTCCTCAACTGAGGGACATCTGGGTTGTTTCCAGGTTCTGACTATTATAAATAAAGGAGCTAAGAACATAGTTGAGAAAATGTCCTTGTTGTGTACTTGAGCATCTTTTGGATATAGAGGCATGAAATTTTAATCCATGAAGGCTAGCCTGATAACCAAGACGACATGAACCTCAGGGAAACTAGAGTCTTTGTTGATTAATTTAAAGTCTTATTTTGTGCTATACAGTGAAAATGTTTGTTTTTAATCTTATAATAAAGTGTATATAGAGGTTAGCGACCAGTAGAGTGAAGTCACATTACCAATATTCGGATCACATCTGGCACTACTAGGTTGGTCTGAGTAATTTATTTAATGTCTGTATTCCGTATTTTCATAGAGAAACTCAAGACTGAGCTAATAAAATTCTAAATCATAGGATGTCTAGTGCAACAGTGAGGTTTGAAACGGAGTGTGCAAGGGAGGCACAATGCAGATATTATATAATTCAAGTACTATTAGTAAATTCCTGGATCGTGTATGCTTCACAAAGTGTTTATTCCTACCAAGAATTGAAGCACTGTCAGCCATGCCTTTTTCTTGTAGTGTGTGTGTGTGTGTGTGTATTTGTGTCTCTGTGAGTACGTATATGGTTGTATTTTGCATTTTTCTATTAACCTCAAACTATTTTTTTTTTCAAATAAAACTAAATCCGTTTCACTCTGATATGGCCATATGCTCTAGTTCCTTGAAAGTGAACTAATGAGAAAGTTAGTACTTCAATCCCTCTCTGGAGCTGTTGCTCTTCATTCAAGGTCCCTGCTGCACACATTAAGAAAAAGAACATGTATCAGCTTTTATGGTGAATATTGGGAAAATTTAGTCTTTTTCTCCCTGAGTCACATGAAAATAAACGCACGCACACACACACCCCCACCCCCCCTACAGGCACATATAGTTTAAGTTAACTTTTCCACCTGCCTGAGCAGGCCTGGCAACCCTAGGGGAGAGCATCCAGCATGAAGTCTCTGCACTAGGTCAGTGCCTCTCAGAGTGGAATTGTACATGGAGATTGCTTGAGGATCTGGTCAGAAAGCAATCTCTGATCTCAGTAGATGGGGAGCTGGTTCTGAGAGTCTGCCTCCTAAACAAATCACCAGGCCTTGCTGAAGCTGCTGATTCCTCAACCACACCTGGGGGCTGGAGACCGCTGTGACAATTTCCTCCCTAAATGCAAATAGTTCCTGGGCTACTTCTAAGAGGAGTCAAAACTCCTAAGGCTGTGTGGTGTGTTTCAGCATGTATTTGTTCCCGTCCTAATTTGCCTCCTGCTGTTTTCCCTCACGCTCCCCCCACCCTCCTCCTTCTGACCCACTGCACACCTTACTTTTTCCTACCTCCCCCCTGAAGGCCAAACAAACAGGATGAGTGGGCAGGCAGAGGACAGGGAACATGTGTATTTAACAGAGCTCTGGAAATCAACATGACTGCAAATTTAGGGACTTAAGGTTTTGAACACTTGCGTGCTAGCATTGTTTTGGAAATTGCTACATTTTTTTCCCCCATTAGTTAATTAAACCAGAAAAAAGTTCAAACTTTCTGGGTAGTTTTGGACTTTTGCAAAATGTCATATGTAATTTGTACTGTAATTTTTTTTGCAATGTAACAATAACAACAATGAACATGCTATATAATGCAAAATATCAGGGTACTTGGTATTGTTTTATAGTTGATACTTTATAATATTTTTGTTAATCAAGCCTGACAATTTTGAAGCATAGATTTTTTAAAGACAATTGTAGACATCAATTTTCCAGAAATTAAATACCTCATCTTTAATGAATTTATAGTTTTAGTAATAAATGAAAGTGTTAGGATAGCAATCACAATAGAAATTAGAACCTACCTAGTCACTAATAACTGACAAAAATGTAAGGATTACTAGAGATAAATCAGTCACACGCAAAATAAGCTGATATGTTAGAAACACAAAAAAAGTCAAAGGTACTTCATCTGGCTAATTTGAATGCCATATGAAATTAGAAAATGTTAATTGTTATTATTAAATAGGATCCCCTGGGAAACAACCCAGCAGTGTGGACTGATTACAACTTTCCATATGCATCGATTTACATAAGACTACATATAAAAGAGTGTACGTCTAACATGGGTTTGAAATCATAGGCCCAAAATTCAACTGTATTAGATTTTACATAAATAGCTCCTCTATACATGTAAAATCTTCATATTCTATATTTCACTGTGCATATGTGCAGATTTATGTGCTATATATTTAAATATTCAAATATGTTATATGTCACATGAATTATATAAATATGACATGTACTATATGCACATATGTGAAAAATATATACCTATGTATATATACAAATATAGTCATATGCTATTTAGTGATGGGCTACAGTCTGAGAAATATGGAATTACTTATCATACATTACATGTGTAAATGTATGAAACATCACAGAGAGGTGAGGACAAGTACATTCTGGTTGGATCTCTCAACCATTTTGTAACATTCACCAGCCGGGCTGGAAGGATGCTATTCCTTCTTTGGGAATGGAATATCCCAAATGCTGGTGCAGAACATGAGCAGATGTTTTTATCTCTCGGACCTCTGCATTTTAGAGCAGTATTTGTTAGACCAGAATTGATGAGGATGACGTTAAAAGAAAAGAAAGAGGAGACTGACCTCTTCAAAAGCACCTTGTCCTTTAATTTGGACAATGAAGAGCAGCAGTTTCTCTGAGGGAGTGGAGACTGTGTGTCCAGAGTCTTTGGAGTTTTATACAGCAAACAGGGAAACTTTCAGGAATGGAAGCCTCCATCCGTAGTCTCAAAATGGTAGATGCTAATGAAGGTGGGTGTGTTGGTCTTCTCCAAAGGGTCCCAATCTTAGCAGACCCAAAAGTATTACAAGTCAAGCCAAATTCCCAACCCACCTGAGGCTTTTAGCTCGTTAACTCTTCAGTGCTTCTTTGTTTCTATATCAGAATACTGAGTTGATTTTAATAAGTATTCAAACATATTCCAGTGTAAACATCTCAGCAAAGAAGGTCTGAAGAGTGTTAGAAAAAAACAAGATAATAAGAGGAGGGTTTTCATTTCCTCTGATGGTCTCCCTGTTGTAAGTATGCTGTGATCAGTCACTTGTCCTCTTAGCTATAGAACCCTTAAGCCTTATTAATGGTGGAGTTACGAAAATGGCTGCCAGAAATTTTACATCATGTTGTTTCCCCAATGATAAGTTAAAAAAAAAAAGACTCTCCTTCCTGACATCTCTCCTTTAGGGGTACAAAATGTTTTCCTTCTTAGAGAAGACCCTTTCAGAGTATAAGTTGGTAATGCTCATTAGATACTGGAACATGGAAGGCAAAGGGTTCAATTCAATCTCTGACTCCATATTGGGTCTTTCCATAGTTCATCCTTTGTCCAATGTGATTTTAACTAGGGAATTCTTGGAGCTCTAGTAATGAATGTGTTTCGAAGAATAAAGACATTGGACAGAGCTCTGAGAAACTCTTCTGCGGAGAAATTTGGAAAAGGCAGTTTGTTTACACACTCAAGAAGATATTTATCACAAAGCATCACGTTCCTTTAGTAATGAAAGACGCTGCTCATATTTTGATCAATACGCCACAGGTGATACATATTTCAGTCTGAACTGGATGTGAGTCATTTTTTTCATGGCATTGAGTGGCTTGGTGCTATTTCCAATTTTAAAACTATATCCCTGGATTATAAAAACACAAAGTCTTTTTAGCCTTGTACAGAATTACAAACTAAATTGATAATGTTCTATTTTTAGCTCAATCCAGGCAAATTATCTTTGTGTTAGTGTCAAAATACTAAAACAACACAATATCAAACACTCATTCTCTTCTTATAATTGTACTCTTTTAAAAAAACACTATTCCCTATGCCCTTCAGAGATTTCCCTAGGAAACTTTAAAATTCATAACGTGTTCCGGCATCTCCTCTTTCTATTACCTGAACTACAAAACCCTATATATTGCTATATGTCAGTTAATATCAATTTACACTTTGTATTGCAACAAGAAGTGATAAAAAAAATCAACAAGTAACCACATGATGTCAGTGTTTTTTTTCTTGGTACTTCAAAAGTATTTGATTTTGTGAGAAGCTAATGCTATGCCTCTCTAGACTAAGAACACAACCTTGGTTTCTTTGAATTATGCTCATGTTTTTATTGAACGCTGTGTGTACTGCTAGCATGGTTCATACTGAGAACTGGCCTTCAGGCACGATGAATTCTTGTTTCTATTTCCCCAACCCTACATAAATAGTTGCTTTTAGAATGATAACTTTGTAATTTATCTGAAGCACATAGAAATTTGGTAGCACACAGATGAGTCAAAATTTTAGGGAATTACGAATGCTCATTTTACTAATTAAACTCTTTACCTAATTTCATTGGCTGAAAATATGAATATGTCAGTTAAAGAGGGTAGAAGAGCTATCCAGTTCTCTCAAACCACTCCCAGTCACCTCAGACTTTTTCAAGAAGATTCTCCTATAGTTCTATCTTAACAGGATAAACCCACTTTGGCAAATGGAAACTACCAAGGAACTGGTTAATATCTCCTAATGAGCATAGTAGTCCAGCCTTTACCTTTGTTTTCACTTTCTGAGGTTTCAGTGATACACAACCAACCATGGTTTAAAAATATTAAGTGGATAATTTCAGATACGAAACATTCATGAATCTTAAATGTTATGGCGTTCTGAATAGTGGGATGGATGGGTTGAGATGTGAACAACGGGTTGTTTAGTAAATCCATGCCATATATATCACAAGCTTGCGAGTCACTTAGTAGTTGATTAGAGATCTGCTGTTGAAGAATGCTGATGTTTAATATTAATGTAAGAATGAAGAAACACATCTATTCAACATTTCAGTGTGCTTACCTTAAGGAGGTTGGCCACACAAAGCAGCAAGATAACATAGTGCCCGCAAAAACAAGAAGACAGCAGATCAAAATGGCCAAAGCAAATTAGGACAAACACTTCTTTGGATGTGCTGAAGTTGATTTGTTCCTGAAAGTTATAAATGGACTATAGCTACAGTAGCCTATGTAACATGGTACCTGCCACAGTACCTCGTCTATGTTATTGTGTAGATATTGTTATTATCTTAAGATGTAATATTACTATCACCTCAATATAATGTGCTATTACTAGAAGAAGACTAAGTAATATGAAATATATTATGAAGTATAATCTGAAAAGATAATTTGGAAGGGATAACATTGTCTTAACTTTATTATAAAGTAATTTTATGTTTGTTTTTAAAGTTGTATTTCTTAATCTCTTTGATGCCTAATTTATAAACTAACTATATCATATGTATGTATATGCAGGAAAAACACAATGTGTATAGGGCTCAGTACTATGTAGAGTTTTATGTATCCACTAGTCATGTGGGGATTTCTCTGTAGATAAGGAGGACCATTACACCACTTTTCCATTTAGGTGATGATCAGATTGGTGTTATAGCCATGCAATTTTTTTTAAGTTTTAAAACAACTTGAAAATGAAGGTGTGTGCTAAATCAGTTCTCTCGGCAAGCACTAACTGAAATTTAATTGGTTCAGTATGTATTATGTAAGGTATTTATAGACTGTGTCAAGCCTTCCTTCCTGTTAGAGTTTATCAGTATGCTTGGCTGATGTGGCTACATGCCCTGTCAGCTGTCTTTTCTTCTCTTATGACAATTTCATGTCAATATCCTTTGTGGACATTTCCAATTTACCATACTCTTGGGCCTTTACTCTCAGGACACCTTGATGTCTGACTTAGCTCCCTCTTTGCTCACCTTTGGCCATAGTCTCTCCTTCCTTTTGCTATTTGTGATGTCTTGAATTTGCTCCACCACCCACACAGTCTCCCCAGTGCATCAACCATTTATATTTAGCTGTAGTCCACTTAGAACTTTCAGGAACAAATCAGCTTTAGCACATCCAAAGAAGTGTTTGTCCTCATTTGCTTTGGCCATTTTGATCTGCTCTCTTCTTGTTTGTTTCTAGCGCTTTAGCACTGTGTTCTCTTTCTGCTTTGTATGGCCAACCTCCTTAGGGTAAGCACACACTGAAGTGTTGAATAGATGCATTTCTTCATTCTAACATTAATATTAAGAATTTATTTTATTTAGCAATGGCAACAATAATGATGCTAATAGCGTTGGGAACAATGACATAGACTCATATTGATATCATAACAACTTAGCCCATACTCTGTAGCTTATTTATTACAATATATATGTTGAAAGTCTGACCCTGTGATAGTTGGAGCGTTTAGGGGAGAATCTTCACATTTTAGAGAGTGCCTGTCTCTCTTGAAGTTTTTTTTTTCCTCCTTCAAAGCAAGCGGAGTCTGGTAGGATTTTTCTCATGTTGCATCACTCTGTCACTGATTCTTTTTCTGTTCTTAATTTTCAAAACCCTTGTCATTGTAGATTTGGATAATCTAGTGTATTCCTCCCATCCCCCAACCAGATGATCAGCAGCTTTAATTTTATGTGCCATTTTAATTCCCCTCTGCAAAAATGACCCAAGAAAGAAAGAAAGAGGAAAGAAAAGAAAGAAGTTGTGAGAATGAAGGCATCAGCATCCTTGAAGGACCTTATTTCTTTCAAACATAGTGGCTGATGGTTATTTATAACTTATCACTTACAGGGAATTATACACATATATTAATTCACATAATAAAAATATATACATTCTGAGATCTTATCACCCTATTTGTAATTTTAGCATGGCATCCTGAAATTCTTTTTCCCTGCATAGTAGCAGAAGACATGAAACCCATAGTCTTGAAACAAAATACTTTGCTATTTCTCATAGAAGTCAGAGTATAAGGCTGTCTCTCTCTGTTTCTGTCTCTTCCTGTGTGTGTGTGTGTGTGTATGTGTTCTTTAGTGTCAGTTTTTGTCTTAGCTCACTAGAGTGACATAAAGAGGGACAGATGAGGTTGTATTACAGATGAGAGGCTCTGAGCCTAGTGACATCGTCATTTAATATGATGGTGTATATATCTGCTTTTTGCTCTAGAAGGAACTTACGTTCAATGCTATATGAATATATTTATAAAAAACGAAGGTAGGAAAACATCACCATATGTGCTCACAAAATATGGAAAATTGTGAGGGATCTTTGAAAATTGCATTCCAAAAACCATCCTCTCAAGAATCCTGTAAAAATTATTGCAAGTGTGTGCAACATTATTTTTCAGGTGAAGAAAATAAAGGCAGAAAACATGAGTAGCAGACTCTGTTAAGTGGCAGAATTGAGTTCATATTCCGTTTCTGCTCCATGCTGCACATTTATTATCCTATCACTATTCATCAGACCTTATGTACTACAGTGTAATTGTCTTCGCGTGTGTTTATAGGATATGTGACTTCTTTAAATGACTGTATAACCCATTTGATTTTTCAGGTTTGTGAGAGTTTGAAAGGACTATGTCTTTATTGTTGAAGTTCATATGTCTAGAGTCCAGATAATTTTGGCTTATACTAAATTATAGTAATTTACTTAGAAAGCAGTTGCTTACCATGTTGTTAGCTAAATGGTAGTCATACATTCTTCTCTAGGGCTTACGAACTCTTCAGACATGGGTTCTTGGATAGATTTACAGTACAAGGCATGACTTCTTTTTTATTAAACAGACATTAAACCTAACTAGACAGTTGTTGGTTAGCATCAAGATATTAGTGACAGGGCTGGAGAGTTGGCCAGAGGTTAAGAGCACTAGCTGTTCTTCCAATGGTCCTGAGTTCAATTCCCAGCAACAACATGGTGGCTAATAGCCATCTATCATGGCCTGCAAGCAGAATACTATATAAATAAATAAATAAATCTTAAATAAATTCAAGTGTATATAATATTTAAAATATTAAAAAAAGATATTAGTGACACTATTGCACTGTTGGGCATTTATTGTTGGTCCAGTCATTATTGTAGTTCACAGGATTGCTGTTGAGGGTAAGTGAGTCAGGTTTCTTCAAGGATAAGCCTTTGGATAGATTACTTGTGCTCACGTGACCACCTTTACTGGACTCAGTAGGTCATATAATTATATAAGATATGCAAAATTATATGTATGTATATTTATAACAATGATGGTTATAAGAGAAGACATGAATTTGAGAGGGGAATGTAAAGGCATGGGGCACGTCTGGGGTTATAAGGGGGTGGATATCATTAAAATACATTGTATTAATGGTTGAAATTCTAAAATAAATAACTGAAAGTAAATTTAGAACTTTCATTAGAATAAATCCTTAGTCCAATTAAGTATATAGTTCTCTTGCAATACGAGGCAGAAAGTCTAGAATAATAACCATTTGAGATAATCTTACACCATCCATATTTTTGTCATTGCTTAATTAAATGAAGTTTTAAGAAGTAACCTTATTATTGGATAAAAGTAATAAAACTCTTGAAGCAGGAAATAGATTTGTAATATTCTCCCAAAAAGAAATAGGAAATGAATTTCTCAGAAAGTATGTACATCCATCCATTGTTTTGGATAGTAAGTAGACTTAGAAAAAATGGTTGGTAATGCTATTGTTAAGAAGAGAAAATGTAAAAAATAGAAGCCTTTATATTCAATCTGTATTCTCTTGCATAATTGATAACCTTTGCTGTATATAAAAAGCTATTGAGCTTGGCTTGTCACTAGCTCATACAGATGGGGTCACTTAGTGTATTCTCTGCTCTCATGTCTAATCATAACCCTCAAAGCAAAGACAATGAGCTTGGACCAAGCTAGAGGCACAACAATGAAAATGCATAATTCAAGAGATGATAAAGTCAGAATAATTTTAAAACTTAAATGGGTGAGAGACTGGCAAATGTGTCCTATGTTTTCAGAAAAGTCCTTTGGTATGGAGTTTCTTTCTTGGGGGAAAGAAGAAAATTAAGCAACAGATGAAAAATGGTGCTCTTTTGCAATTGATACTAATCAGTAAGTGCTGGGTAAAAGTGATTGCAGAAATGGCAAAACCAACAACAACTACAGCAACAACAACAATAACAACAAAACCCTCAACAACCTTCGTTTGAGCATCTGGCAGGAGGAGCATCAAACACATTGACTATGTATTGTGGCCTAATGTTAATTTAGGAGAATGCTGAAGCTTGTAAGTTAAAAAACAAGCATATGAACACAAGCAGTGCTGATGAAAATTCTGTCATGGGCCAAAATGTGGAGCTGAGATTGGTCATTTCTGAATGAAGGGTATGCAAATAGAAGGTCCATCAGGAGAAAAGTGGATCTTGCTTTGAAATTCTGAAGGGCTGATTCACTCACAGATTTAGGAGTATGCCTCCTGGAATAGCTAAAGGCAAATTCCTCCTTGTTACCCAAACCTATAAAATCAATCATTGCAAAGTTAGGCTGTTTGTAAGAAACTTTTTCAATATATTTACTTGAGAAAAAGCAAAAATATCTCTGTTCTTATAAATACCAAATGGACATCTTTTACAAGTTTCATTTTATCAATATTACTGCATAAAACTCAATTTCTTCTTTATGACTAATAGCATTCCACACATGAAATTGTATATTCATGCATAAATAAAGACATGTATTTAGAGAGCCTTGCACACTTACATTGTGTCTTTTGTAAGTGCTAGCCATGGCATAGAAAAAAATCCAATGCTTTTGGCTTTGATCTACTATGCCTTTAAGTTTTCTTTCCTGTCACTAAATGATAATGTCATACCTTACATGATTTTAGGTGTGCCATATATAGATTTAAATTTTAATTCAGAAATAAAAAAATCTTCAATGTGACAAACTGATTAGAAATTTTTCTTTAGACTCCTTTCCATCTTCCAGCTAAAATTTATAATGCAAATGATTCCCCAAGATGGAGAGGAAGTCGGAAACTCTCAAATAGTGATATGTTGATGTAGCATGCATTCTACCTAGAACTAAGTCTTTACACAATATACCAATTAATCTTCACAACTTGAAATGCAGGTACTGTTACAACCTCCCATTTATCAATGACAAAATGAAAGCTAAGAGAGACCGAACAATTTATTCAAGGTCCCGCAGCTCATAAGTGATAGATCTCGGTTTGGATCTCCAGCACTGGGAGATCTGAAGCTTGAACCTGGAACCATTATGTACACCATCCTTCACTAAGAAGGTCTTGGCAGGAGATCGGGGAGGGGGGCGGGGGGGAGTCACTTGCCTTGTGAAGGAGATGCTACTCGGATGAAGTGTGAAAGAAAGTCCTGAAGCTAGTTTAAAGATAGAATGGAATAAAAAGCAGAGGTAAGAATTGGAACTAAAGGCTGGAGATGGAAGGATAAGATAGGTTTGAGTTAGAAAGGCCAAGGCAAAGCGTTCAGATTCTATCTGAGACTTTAGAGATTGCATCTAAATGGAAATTGAAGCAGGAGAAAGAAGGGAAGAAACGCATAAGTGCTGCAGGGCCCTTCCTGTGGAATGGATATCAGGGCCTGGAAGAGTAAACTCTCCTTCACAAAGGACTATATTCATAGTCACACATCTGTGTATCTTGGAGTTATATATGTTAACTTACAGCTAACATTGCGCATGAGTTGTCATCAAAAGGAAAACCATCTGTTTGAAAATTATTTTTCTGAACATCAGTCATGGGTCAGTGTTTTTCTTTTCTTTTTCTTTCTCCTCCATCTCTCTCCCCCTCCCTCTCTCTCTTTTTAATTCACTTAGTTAGGTACAAATGTATGTTTGTGGATGCACAAGTGTAGTAGCACACCTGTGGAGGTCAGTGGGCAGTTGTGGGTGTCTGTTCCCTTTATAATGTGGGTCCTAGGGAGCAGAACACAGGCCCTCAGGTCTGGTGGCAAGTGTCTTTACCTACTGAGATATTTGTCAGTCTCCAATATATCATTCCTTGGCATTAAACTTTGTACCTTCCAAGAAATTTGTCTTTTTTATTATTATTTTATTTATTTAATCACTTTATAGCCTGATCCCAACCCCTTCCCTCATCTCTTCCCTGTGTCAACCTCAACCCCACCCCCCTTCCATTCTCCTTCTCGGAGAAGGTGAGGCCTCTAAGAGGTACCGACCCACCCTGGCACCTCAAGTCACAACAGGACTAAATGTATCTTCTCCCTCTGAGGCCAGAAAAGACAGCCGAGCTAGGAGTAAGGGATTTAAAGGCAGGCTAAAGAGTTAGGGGTAGTCCGTAATCCCGTTGGTGGCGGACCTACAAGTTGACCATTCTGTACATCTGCTACATATATGCAGGAGGTCTAGGTCCAGCCCATACATGCTCTTTGCTGGTGGTTCAGTCTCTGTGACATTCCCCTGTAGGCCCAGGATAGTCTACTTTGTAGGTCTTCTTGTGGTATCCTTGACCCCTCCACAGAACTTCCTGAGTTCAGCTTATTGTTTGGCTGTGGGTATCTGCCTCTGTTTCTATCAGCTGCTGGATGAAGCCTCTCAGAAGACAGTTATGTTAGGCTCCTGTTTGCAAGCAGAGCAGAGTATCATTAATAGTGTCAGGGGTTGGCTCTCTCCCATGGGTTGGGCCTCATGTTGGGCCAGTCATTGATTTGCCTTTTCCTCAATGACTGTTCCATTTTTATCTCTACACTTCTCATAGGCAAGACAAATTTTGGTTGGAAGCTTTTATGGGTGGGTTAGTCTGCCCTCCCTCCTACCTGGTTACAGGAGGTGGCAACTTCTGGCTACATGTCCCCTGCTGTTAGGGATCTCAACTAGGTCACCCCTCCCCTAGACTCTCATGTGAGGTGTCACAGAGATGTTCTTCCAGAGATTTCCGTTCTCTCTCAGGGTCCTCCCACTTGCGCCCCATCCCCTGTCCCCTTTCCCTAAATCTGATTCCACCCCCATTGCCCTCCTTACCCTCTCTCCTACAAACTATCTCCCTAAATTTACTTCATGTGTCTTATTTTATTTCCTCTTCAGAAAAAGAGTGTCTTTTTTTGAAAAGGATATTTTAAAAAATTAGTTAATTAATTTATTCACTTTATATCCCAATCACAGCCCCCTCTCTCCACTCCTCCCAATCCCATCCTCTCTCCCTCTTCTCCATCCCTCTTTCCTATTCCTCAGATAAGGGGAGCCCTCTCCCTCCCTACCCATCCTAGTTCATCAAAATGGCATCTGGACTGAGCACATCTTTTTCCCCTATGGCCTGGTGAGGCAGCCTTGCCAGAGGGGAGTGATCAAAAAGCAAGCAACAGTCCATGTCAGAGACAGATCCTGCTCTTCTTAACTGGGGAACCCACAAACAGCCTGAACTTCCCATCTGCTACATCTGTGTAGGGGGCCTAGGTCCAGTCTATGCATGGTCCCTGTTTGGTGCTTCAGTATCCACAGGTTCCCCTGGCCCCAGGTTATTTGTCTCAATTGGTCTTCTGGTGGAGTTCCTGGCTCTTACAGGTCCTTCTATCCGTCCTCCCACTCTTCCACAAGACTCCCTACCCATCGCTCATGTTTGGCTCTGAGTCTCAGCATCTTTTTTATCTGCTGCTGGGTGTAGCTTCTCAGAAGACAGCTCTGCTAGGCTCCTGTCTGTGATCATAGTAGAATATTGTTAATAGTGTCAGGGGTTGGCTCTCCCCCATGGGGTGGGTCTCAGGTTTGTCCAGGTATTGATTGGACATTCCCTCAATCTTTGCTCTATTTTTATCCATGTTCATCTTGTAGGGAGGGGAAATTTTGGGTCAAAGTTTTTTGTGGGTAGGTTAGTGATCCTCTCCCTCTACTAGGAGTCCTGAAAAGTTAGAGGGTATCATCTTCAGTGTCCATGGCCCCTGATACTAGCAGTCTCAGCTAGAGCCACCCCCATAACCTCCCGGAGCCTGCCTTGTTATAGGTTCCCAACTTGTCTCAGAGATGCCCCCGCCCACGGTTTTTCTTCTCTTTCTAGGCCCTCTGCTCTCCCACCCCTGTCCTCCCCATGTCTGGTCTCCACCCTCATTTCTTCCTGAGCTTCCTCTCCTACCTTATTCCCTCTCTTTCACTGTCTATTCCATTTCTCTTTCTGAATGAGATTTAAGCATCTTCCCGTGGGTCTTCCTTGTTACTTATCTTCTTTGGGTCTGTATATCTATCTTGTACTATCTTGGTTAAAACTTGCTTACAAGTGAGTATATACCACATGCGTTTTTCTGGATCTGGGCTACCTCATTCAGGATGATCTTTTCTAATTCCATCCATTTGTCTGTGAGTTTCATGATTTCCTTGTTTTTAGTAGCTGAGTGGTATTCCATTGTGTAAATGTACCACGGTTTCTTTATCCACTCTTTGGTTGAGAGACATCTAGGTTGTTTCCAGATTTTAGCTATTACAAATAAAGCTGCTATGAATATAGTTGAGCAAATGTCCTTGCTGAATGGTAGAGCATCTTTTAGGTATATTTCCAGGAGTGGTATAGCTGGGTCTTAAGATAGACCTATTCCTAGTTTTCTGAGAAAGCACCTGATTGATTTCCAGAGTGGTTGTACAAGTTTGCACTCCTACCAGAAATGGAGGAGGGATTCCCTTTCTCCACACCCTCACAAGCATGTGCTATCATATGAGTGTTTGATCTTAGACATACTGATGGGTGTAAGATGGAATCTCAACGTTGATTTGCATTTTCCTTATGACTAAGGGCATTGAGCATTTCTTTCACTGTTTCTCTGCCATACTGGCATAGGGATGGACTGATTGTTCAATGGAATATAATCTAAGTCTCAAAAAAAAAACCCCATACACCTATGGATACTTGATTTTTGACAAAGAAGCCAAAACCATATATTGGAAAAAAAAGAAAGCATTTTCAACAAATGGTGCTGGTCTAACTGAATGTCTACCTGTAGAAGAATACAAATAAATCCATATTTATCACCCTGTACAAAGCTTAAGTCCAAGTGGATCAGAGGCCTCAACATAAAACTGGATACACTAAACCTACTAGAAAATAAAGTGGGGAAGAACTTTGAACTGAAAAGTGTGAGAGTGTCTTAAAGAGTGAAATGCAGGCTCTCAGGCTTGGTGTCAAGAGTCTTTACCTATGAGATGTCATTAGCTGGCAATGACTTCTTCCAAGGACTTTGTCATTTAAAAAACCCAAGATCTATCTATCTATCTATCTATCTATCTATCTATCTATCTATCTATCTATCTATCTATCTATCTATCTATCTATCTGTGTGCACGTGCACACATACACACACACACACACACACACACACACACGAATGAGTGCAGGTGTTCATTGAGACCAAAGCTATCAGTTCTTGCTGTAGGTAGAATGACAGCTGACTGTCAGTCACTTTACATGAGTTATAGGCACCAAACCTGGGTCCTTTGCAAGAATAGTACATGCTGTTATCTTCTGAGCTACTTCTTCAGCCCCTCTCTCCCTTTCAGCTTAAAAATTGAAGACTGGGATGGTGGGAAAATGAACTATTTAAGGATTATTTTACTCTTTTAACATATCTAGATAAAAAAATTGATTCAAAATCAAAATGAATTGGTAAGCTTGGATTGTCTAACTAGAAGCCTGACATGTGCAGATAAAGAAATATTAACAGTGAAAGCGAAGACTTCAGATACTAGACAAAAGGGAAAATGTCATAAAAGAGAAAAATAATTGATCACTATTTTAAGTCATCTGTCTGCCAACAACCATTCTGTTTTCAGTCTTAAGCAGAGTATGGAGCGTGCCTGATCACCCAGAAGTGTTTCTGAACTACAGGGTCATAGGCTTTCACACTGGAGTAAGGACTTGAGTAGTCCAAGTCTGAACACCTTACACTCTACTCACTATTTATTATAAGCTGAGGGCTTAGTGTGATTGTGGAACTGGAGAGAGTCCTTGATGCATGCATTTCCATTTGCTAATAATTTAATAGAGTATACTACAGTATATATCTAGCCAACATGGTAATGTATCAGAAAGTCAACACTGTACAACAATATCATTGTAACACTGTAAATGCCAGAGACTGGTTTGCTGTTGATGTTCATTGCCAGACTCCATTTGATGGCTTTTAGAGTTTTTCTATATTGTTGCAGGATTCCACCTACATGGTCTACATGGTAGTAGAACAATGTTTCATGGTAGTTGACTTTCCCTGGAGTTCAAAAGAAAGATTTAAAAGGAATATACAGGTTTCCTTAAAGTTTTAACTATATTTTAAAAAGTGGGGTGAGGGCTTATTCAGGAAACTATAGGTATATTTGGGATCTAACAAACAACAGCTAGGCCACAGAGGAGGACATTGCAGCCAGTCTTGGTGAGACCTGATAAGCTAGGGTCAGATGGAAGTGGATGAGGACCTCCCCTATCAGTGGAATTTTGAGAGGGGCAGGGAGGAGATGAGGGAGGGTGGGATTGGGAGGGAATGAAGGAGGGGGCTACAGCTGGGATACAAAGTAAATAAACTACAATTAATATAAAAAATAAAAATTAAAAAAAGAAACAACAGCCCACTAAAAATGCTTAGACCTTTCAATGCAGACATCATAGCAGGTGTTTGCTTATATGGGTAGTAATGAGTGATGTTAGGGTAGATGAGAAGAGTAAAAGAAAAAAGTATTAGGTTGTCTTCCTCTACTGTGTTGTAGTAAGATTTCTGGGTCATAACAGTAAGACTGTTTTTCACAGTTCTGGAAAACAGAAGTTAAGGTACTGGTGTATTTGATATTTGATAAGGGCTGTGCTCTGGTTTTAAGACAGCATCATGATGCTGCAGTCTTCTGGAGTTGACAGCATGTCATCAAAGAACAAAAGGGACAGAAGAGGCAGATTTAACCCACCCAAGCTCCTTAAAAGGCAGTGCTAAGTGTGAAACCTGTGGGCTCCTGGGGTGCATATGTCCTGGAGTAGCTATGGATGTGGTCCAAGACGAGGTCATATTTAAAACATCAGTGTTCCTTTGCAATTTTCTTTTGTTTCAATTGGTCAGGAGCATGAACTTTGTAGATGACAGTGCTGTGTGTTACGATGTCAAAAAACTGATATACTTATGACTAATCTATTCATGAAGGGAAAGTCTTCATGAGCTAATCACTTCTAAATTACTGTCTTTTCAATAACACAACAGGGGAGTTTTTAAAATAATGTGAGTTTTGGATGGGGTACAATGAAATTTAAAACGAGCAGGGTTTGGTTTAGACCATAATTAAATTCAAGCGACAAACATCTTGCACAAAAATTAGACGTGGAGATTCTAAAAGCTTTATTTTTTTCCCAAGTCACAATGACAAGAAAGTTAAAAAGAAAAAGAAACAAACAAATTATCAAAGCAAAGTGAAAACAAGAGTCAATCTGAAGAATGAGGGGAAACAGGGACTTCCTGTTGTTTTCTATGGACCAATCTGCAGGTCTCAGAAATGCCAGAATGAAACAAACATTGAGGAACATGTTTGAGATTTTGTGGCTTTCCTCAGAGCCATTTCAGATTAGTGCTGGCATGGTGGAGGTACTTTAATATACCAGGGTCCAGAAAAGGGGAGAGAGCAGTGACAGATTTTTATGTTATTATGAATACTATGTGCTTTTCTCCCTATGTCCAACTATAGTTTTCTAGATGATAGTTATTATTTGGGAGAACAATATGTAAATTTTTATCTAGGACTTTCTTTGAATTTTTAAGTAAATTATATTCTGAAATGTGAGTTTTCTTGCTTTCAAGGAACATTACACATTATGGATACATATTTTAATAGATACAGTCTCATTTCTTTGCAAAATTAAAATAACTTAATTCAGCATAAGTGAGCAGTATATGCTTCAAATAAGCAGAATACTGCTTCAGTTACTAGTACCCTTGACAAAATAGTTTCAGTGAGGTATACCACATGCATATTAATGTTATTTTTACAAAACTGAGAAACACAAATAATTGAGACTAGATTGTATTATTTTAACAAGCTTCACAGCATAAGGAATGAGCAATTCTTAAGCTTTTCTTAACCCTATAACCTAATTTGGCTTCATCCCAGCACGCATCCCTGTGATACTTGCACTTTGTATCTTTCCTTCCTGGGTTCTCTCTCCTGGTCCCTTTTGGATATATGCCCATGGCTGTACTCCCTGCTTCCTCCTCTCACTTCTCACCCCCTAGCTGGCTGGAAGCCCAGCCCTATTCTCTCCCTTATTCAGTGATTGGCTGTAAGCTGCTTTATTGGCATATCAGGGTAGGGAGTAGTGTTCCTACAACATTGAGACAGGAGATTCTCAAAACAAGGATTGCAAACTGATATGGGGGGTGGTACCAAAATCAGCATTTGAATTACACAATAACCTTGTGCCTGCACATGGGTATATTTTGATGATGGGTATATACTTGATGATTAAATATATACATGCCCATCTCCATCATGGACACTCCAGCTCCAAAATGCTAATCCTAGTGCTAAGCTGGAGCAGCTCTCATATTTGTCCGGAGCTACTCACAGATCTTCATCACTATAGATTAGCTTGAATTTTTTTCATTTTTAAAAATGTATTTATTTTTATATTAATCACAGGTTATGTATTTTGTATCCCAGCTGTAGCCCCCTCCCTCATTCCCTCCTACTCTCCCCATCCCTCCCTCATCTCCTCCCTGCCCGTTTCCAAGTCCACTGATAGGGGAGGACCTCTTTCCCTTCCGTCTGACCCTAGCTTATCAGGTCTCTTCAGGGGTGGCTGCAATGTCCTCTTCTGGGGTCTAGCTGGTCCTCCCTAGGGACTTGGGGGGGGTGTCGAAGAGCCAGCCATTGAGTTCATGACATAAATAGTCGCTGTTCCAATTACAAGGGTACCCAGTTGGATACTGAGCTACCATGGCTATATCCGATTAGCTTGAATTTCTAAACATTTTATACAAATAAGGCTAATTATACACCATGCATTTCTTTAAGTTTTAAAAACTCAATGCACTCTTTTGGAGCTCACTCTTTCTGTGTTATGTTCCAAGAGTTCATTTATTTTGATTTTTACTGAGTAGTACTTTCTTGTACACTATGCCACATTTTATTGTTTGTCTATTGATGGGTGTTTGGCTTGTGGATGACTTTTTAGGTTCTAAAAATTATCCTTTTATCAGAATGTGAATGCACAAGTCTTTGTGTGTGTATGTATGTATGTATGTATGTATATATATATACATATATATATATATATATATATGCAGATATCCCTCATCTATAGGACTATCCTCCAAGTTTCCCCAACTTATGAAGGGCTATGGCAATAGTCCTTTCCAAAGTTATTTGCCTCTTTGACAGGTTATTGTATGTGTGGTACCAAATCTGTGAACTTTCATTTTTTTCTGTCTTGTACATCCTCTGCTGCCCATATTTTCCCATCTCTGTACCTAAGAAGCTGCCCATTACTACACCATGTTAAATTCTGCCAACCCTGTCAATTTATCTGATTTTTTCCTAATTGTTAAGAGTCCTTGCTTGGTTTACCTATGGCACTGTTGTCTAGACTTCAGTGCCTCCATTCTTCTGGATGCTAATGCTTAACCATAAGCCATCAATGCCTAATAACTTTGGTACTAATTAGAGCCCCCTCATCATACTTGTTTTTATTTTTTATTTTTTGTTTTTATTGTATGTATGTATGTATGTATGTATGTATGTATGTATGTAAGAGTACACCTGTTAGTAAGTGTCCCATGTAGGAGGTATGTCAGTGTTCCTGGAGGCCAGAGGTCTACTACTTTGGGCATTATTCCTCAAGAACCACACACCTTGTTTTTTGAGATAGAGTTTCTCAGTGTGATCTGGAAGTCACTGTGGGCTGGCTGGCCAGTGGGCCTCAGGAATCCACCTGTTTCTGCTTACCAGTGCTGGAATAAAAGCTCATAACACCCTAAGTGATGGTAATGGAACCGGGTACTTATGCCTGTGTGATAAGTGCTTTATCAGCTGTGTCTGTGTTTATATTCCTTAACAGTCATTTGCAATCTGTAAACTGCCTCTGAGTGCATTTCCCCCTTTGAGCTCAGACTTCTAGATGGCATGTCTGTATCATATGTTTTCTTTCCTGTCTTTGTGTCCTTTGACCCATCCAGCCACAAGTGATGTGCTCACTAGGCTGTGAAGACTGGGCTCCTTTTTGCTATAGGATTCAGACTCAGTTCTTCATTATGACAGGATTTGTTCTCAAAAAAATTCTACTTAAGTTCATCTGTTTCTACAAGGACATGATGCTGGGGCAGCTGCTGCTGCAGCCATGTATTGATGACAGGCAAATCTCATACAGAGTGTGTCTGTTATCTAGTTTATTCATACATGGGCGATGTCTTCAACTGTGTAAAGTGGGTGGATCCACCTGTTAGATTTTTCCCCCGTGTACTAGTTCTATGATCTGTAGCTCCCCCTTTATATGGTGCCAACCCCATCAGCCTCCTTTCTGTTTGGCCAAAGTGTTTGTCATTTCCCCACCTGAGCACTGCAGGGTTTTTTAAAGATCCTCCTTCAGCATACACTTGCACAGGTCTTCAAATAATGTGGCATCTAACACTGATCACATGCCAGGGGATGGAGATTATATTAGAGAGGCCTGCTTTGCCCATGCCTTCCACACTTATTCATCCTGTAAATTTCTTATGGGAATATATATTTCAGGCACTTATTAGGCACTACTTTTCTTTCTCTCATTTACTGCTTTTTAGCCGGACTTCTCCCGGCATAAATACCATAATGAAGATAGTAAGGCGTATGAAGAACAGACCAAAACAGTAGTTACAGGAAGACAATGCTCGGTGTTTGTGCTGTACATTCGTGCACATGTGACTTCTTTTTGTTAATGAAAAATCTCATGAGTGAATGGATTAACCCAAATGCCTACTGAAATCCTAGTCACTTTTTGAAGCCCAATAAATAACATATTTTCAAGAATCTCCAAGACAGATATTTTTCCCTTTTCTAATAGTATTTTAAATATTTTATCTTTCTGTGTCACAGTTGTCATGCCTTCATTATTAGTTTAAAATACAGTGTAATTGGGGTATTTATTTGAATTTAATATATATTTCAGATTTCAAAAATTTACCAATATTGAAAAGATATCTGTGAATTCAGAAATTAAAATATAATCAATCATATCCTAAGATTGTTGACTGTTATTAAAACATTCATAATATGATACTATTGTGATAATATCAGTGGACTCACCATCAGCTTTAAAACTGTGATATGAAGACATTAATTATATTTTCTTTTTTTAAAATTTATTATTTTTATTAATTACAGTTTATTCATTTTTTCCTTTTTATTTTTTATAATTTTTATTTTTTTGTATTATTCACAGCTTATTTACTTTGTATCCTAGCTGGAGCCCCCTCCTTCATTCCCTCCCAATCCTACCCTCCCTCCCCCATCTCCTTCCTTCCCCTTTCCAAGTCCACTGATAGGGGAGGTCCTGCTTATCTTCCATCTGACCCTAGCTTATCAGGTATCTTCAGGACTGGCTACAATGTACTCCTCTTTTGCCTAGCAAGGCTGCTCCTCCCGGGGAGGTGGGGGAGGGGTGTCAAAGAGCCAACCATTGAGTTCATGTCAGAAATAGTCCTTGTTCTCCTTTCTAGGGAACCCACTTGGATACTGAGTTACCATGGGCTACCTCACAGCAGGGGTTTAGGTTATATCCATACATGGTTCTTGGTTGGAGAAACAGTCTCATAGAAGACCCCTGTGCCCTGATATATTTAGTCCTTGTGGAGCTCCTGTTCTCTCCAGGTCATACTAACTCTCCCTTTTTTCCATATGATTCCTTGCACTCTGTCAAAAGTTTGGTTATGAGTCTCAGCATCTGCTTTGATACACTGCTAGGTAGAGTCTTTCAGAGGCCCTCTGCTGTAGGCTTTTGTCCTGTTACTTGTTTTCTCCTACTTTCAATGTCCATCCCATTTGTCTTTCTAAGTGAGGATTGATCATCTTACCACGGGTCCTCTTTCTTGTTTATCTTCTTTAGGTGTACAGATTTTAGTATGTTTATCCTATCTTATAGGTCTGGAGAGATGGCTCAGCTGTTAAAGGCTAGGCTCACAACCAAAAACATAATTTTTCTTTCAAGGTATGTAAAGAATTGTGTTGGTATTTTGATGGGAATTACATTGAATATGTAGATTGTTTTTGGCAGGATGGCCCTTTTCACTATGTTAATCTTACTGATCCATGAGCACGGGAGATCTTTCCATCTTCTGATATCTTCTTCAATTTCTTTCTTCAGAAACTTGACGTTTTTTTTGAAACAGGTCCTTCACCGGTTTGGTTAGAGTCACCCCAAGGTACTTTATGTTATTAGTGGCTATTGTGATGGGTGTTTCCCTGATTTCTTTCCTGGCCTTTTTATCTTGGGTATACAGGAAGGCTTCTGATTTTTTTTTGAGTTAATTTTGTATCCAGCCACTTTGCTGAAGGTGTTTATCAGTTGAAGGAGTTCTCTGGTTGAAGTTTTGGGGTCGCTCATGTATACTATCTTATCATCTGTGAAGAGTGATACTTTAACCTCTTCCTTTCTGATTTGTATCCACTTGATCTTCTTTATTTGTCTTATTGTTGTAATTAGGACTTTCAATACTATGTTGAAGAGATATGGAGAGAGTGGGCAGCCTTGATTTCAGTGGGATTGATGTAAGTTTCTCTCCATTGAGTTTGATGTTGGATATAGGCTTGCTGTATATTGCCTTTGCTATGTTTAGGTATGTGCCTTGTAACTCTGATCTCTCCAAGGCTTTAAACATGAATGGGTACTGGATTTTGTCAAATGCTTTTTTGGCATCTAAGGAGATCATCATGTGGGTTTTCTCCTTCAGATTATTTATATGGTGGATTGCATTGATGGATTTCCATATATTGAACCAACCCTACATGCCTGGGATGAAGCCTACTTGCTCATGGTGATGATATCTTTTATGTGTTCTTTGATTCGGTTCCCAAGTATTTTATTGAGCATTTTTGCATCAATGTTTATAAGAGAGATAGGTCTGAAATTTTCTTTTTTTGGAAGTGAGATTATTGATGACTGCTTCAATTTCCTTGGGGGATATAGGACAATTCAGTCTTTCTACCTTACCTTGACTTAATTTTGGTAAGTGGAATCTATCAAGAAAATTGTCCATTTCTTCTAGATTTTCAAATACAGGGGATTATTTCAATCTTCTTGTATCTGCTGAGGCTTGCTTTGTAACCAACTATATGGTCTATTTCAGAGAAGGTTCCATGAGGTGCTGAAAAGAAGGTATATTCTTTTGATCTAGGGTGAAAAGTTCTGTAGACATCTATTAGATCTATTTGAATTAGGGCTTCTGTAAGTGTCTTTATTTCCCTATTTGGCTTCTGTCTAGATGACATGTCCTTTGGTGACAGTGGGGTGTTGAAGTCTCCCTCTATTAAGGTGTTGGAATCAATGTGTGATTTAAGCTTTAATAATGTTTCATTTATGAATGTAGGCGCTCTTGTATTTGGGACATAGATGTTCAGAATTGTGAGGTCCTCTTGGTGGATTTTTCCTTTGATGAGAGTGTAGTGCCCCTCCGCATCTTTTTTGATTAATTTTAGTTGAAAGTTTATTTTATTAGATATTAGGATAGCTACTCCAGCTTGTTTTTTGGGTCCATTTGCTTGAGAAACATTTTCCAGCCCTTTACTCTGAGGTAGTGTTTATCTTTGTTGCAGAGGTGTGTTTCTTGGATACAGCAGATTGTTGGATCCTCTTTCTGCACCCATTCTGTTAATCTGTGTCTTTTTGTGGGAGAGTTGAGTCCATTGATGTTGATAGATAATATTGACCAATGAACATTAGTTCCTTTTATTGTGGTGGTGTTGGTCTTACTGTGACTCATTGCTTGTTTTCTTTTAATTTTTGTAGGCAAATTATCTGTATTCTATGTTTTCTTGGGTGTAGTTGTTTTTGTTGGATGGGAGTTTTCCACCTAGTATCTTCTGTACGGCTGGTTTGCTGTGTAGAAATTGTTTAAGTTTAGTTTTGTCATGGAATATTTTGTTTTCTCTATCTATGTTGATTGAAAGCTTTTCTGGGTATAGTAGTCTGGAATGGCACCTGTGCTCCTTTGAAGTCTGCATGACATCTGCTCAAGCCCTTCTAACTTTCATAATTTCTGATGAGAAGTCTCTTGTGATTCTGATAAGTCTGCCTATATATGTTACTTGGCCTTTTTTCCTTGCTGCTTTTAATATCTTTTCTTTGTTCTGTAGATTATGTGTTTTTTTTTTTTTAGATTAAGTATTTTGACTATGATGTGATGTGAGGTGTTTCTTTTTCTGGTCTAGTCTATTTAGTTTTCTGTAGGCCTCTTATATGTTTATGGACATCTCTTTCTTTAAGTTGGGAACATTTTCTTCTATGATTTTCTTGAAGATATTTTCTGGACCTTGTAGCCTGGAATCTTCTTTTTCATCAATTCCTATTATTCTTAGATTTTGCCTTTTCATGGCATCCTTGATTTCTTGGGTATTTTGTGTTTGGGATTTTTCTAATTTTACTTTTTCTTTGAGAGAAGTATTAATTTCTGTGCATGTATCTTCAGAACCAGAGATTCTCTCTTCCATCTCTTGTATTCTATCTCTTTAACAGTCTGTATTTGTATAGCTATTTCTGTGAGAGATTTGTGTCTCCTCTTTATATGCCTCTAGTAACTGGACAAACATAGCTTTCAAGTCATTTTCCTGTATTTCCGATGAATTGGAGTATCCATTAATTTGGGTGGTTATTGGTGAAGCCATGATGTCCTGACTTTTGTTGGGTGTGTTCTTTCGCCAACCCCTGGCCATTTGCTTATCAGTAACCTTCACTGTTAGTTCCTGGGTTCTGCAGATCAGACTGGTACCGTCTTACTCTTGTGTCTGGAGAATTCTTCAGGAAGCCGAGAGAGGTCCAGTAGCTTCAGCATGTGTGTTGGTGTTTTAGCTGTATCTGTGGGAGGAAAGTCCAAAGGCACAGAAGGACAAATGAAAGCAAGTGTGTGCATTTGCATGAAAGTATGCCCTGAGGCACAGGGTGTTAGAGAATGTAGAGACCTTTGTTGTGAGGGAGGGGCACCTTGCAGGCATGGAAGTGGTCACAGACACTAAAGGCATTGCAAGCGCCTTTGATGAATGGGGGTGCAAATTCCCTAGTATGTCAGTGGCCTACAGGCTACTGGTATTCATCTCTTACCAAGCTCCAGGAGTTATTAGCCTAAACTCCACTGGTAGATCTGCAGAGCCAGGTCTTCAATGTCCCATGAAACCCTCTGTTTCGCACAGTGGATGTGCGGGTGGGAGGGATCTGATGTCTGGCTGCTAGCTTAGAAGCACCCTGGTTCTGGGGCTCTGTAGGAACTTGAGGGTGCACTCACTTTCTAGCAGGTCAAATTGTAAAGCACAGGGGTTCCTCCTGTTCTCTACTGGCTGGTTTGGATCTGCTGAGCCAAATTTGGCAGGTTGAGCTCAGACAGTTCAATGGTGCTGCAGTGTTGAACTAGGGAGTCCAGCTGTGGGTACAGAACCTGAGTGTCCAGGTGCCTGCTGAGAAGTCCTGGGGAGTTACAACAGTGGTCCACAGACCTACGTGGCCCGGTGCCTGGTGTACCCGGGTGGTTTTGCAGGTCTGCTGGACTCTGGTGGCTGTACAGCTGGTTATCTGCCACTGAGGGATTGGGTAGCCCATACAGTCACTGGTTGGGAGGCCCTGTGGAGTTGGTACTGCTGCTCACAGATGTGAGACCCAGGAAGGATTGTACTGCAGATCTGGGACTCAGCAGGCAGGTACTAGGCAGGCAGATAGAGCTGGCAGCCATACCTGAGGAGCTAGGAGCCCCACCTCTGCTGTCTTGGTCCCCAGGCAGTGAGTTCTGTGTTCAGCATCACTGGCGCTGTGGATTGGCTCCCCCAAGGAGGAGGAAGGACCGGAAAAGGGAAGTGCCCCTCTCCGTTCTCAGAGAAGTCTGCGCCTGACCTCAATCCAAATGTTCTCTGCTCCTGTTGCTCCTGCACTCACCAATTTCAGAGTTTCAAATCCTCCACCTCTCAGAAATGGCTAGTGCTGGTCCCCGCCATCTTGGATCTCCATTTATTCACTTTGTATCCCTGACATTAATTCTTCATGTGGCTCTCCTACAGTCTTTTCTCTTCCTTTCTCTTCAGTACCAACCATGATCCTGAAGTTATTAGTGTCTTTATTATTGTTTTCTGTTTGTGTCGGCATAGATATTTTCTATTATCTTCACACATGTCTGCCCTGCATGTGTGAAGATGCGTATAGATTAGGCAGTATTATTTTGAATGTTTCTGATGGGCACTGAGGTCATTTTATACATTTTTTCTTCATTTATATTTTTCAGATAGTGTGTGCTGGTGCATATGGTACAACTCTGTTGTGAGATCACTGTTTTAATTGCTATGTAATATTCCTTTATGAAACGCTTCTTTTATCTTCTTTGTGCATTTTCTTGTTGAAAAGGCATTCAATTTCCCCTTTTCACTTTTGGAAGCCACAGTATAATAAACATTCTCAAACAATTTATTGGTAGCCTTGGAATACATTTCTAATATGAATTTCCACTTTGGAATGAGGGTGTTAATTATGATTAAGAACACATGTATAGGATCCAAGGTTCAACTCTTGGCCCTTACTCGCACTTCCAGGAAGCAATAACCACTAGCTATTTTCTACTCTCATTGTGCATGCCTTACCTCAGCCCTTGGCATCAAGCAGTCAAGCTGGCATTGATCTTCTTGGCTCTACTGTGTCCTGCCAGAGCCAATTCCCAGATGCTGCTTGCCTACTTTGGAGCCAGAGACCAGCAGGTCCATAGTTTCACGTAATAACCACTTTGCATTTTAGTTCCATTTCTAATCCACTGAGAGATTTATTTTTTAAAGCCTTTAGCATTAGTCTTCTTTTTAAATATTTTATTTACCATTGCAGTGAGTCTGGTGCAGGGGAGAGGAGGGGGAATATGAACTTATTTTGCTCACCATAATCAGAAGTTGATAATACCTGGACGACCTTTTAAAATAAGCACACATTTTTAGACTTGTCTAATCATGGATTTTTGAGCTGGAAGGCATTTTAAAGAAAAGGCCAATAACCTTACTTTATAGGTGAGGGAATTGAGGTCCCGAGAAACTAAGTGATTTACTGGTGTCACGCAAGTAGTTGATGGTGGCAGGCCCAGACTGAAGCCCATGGGTCCTCTCTATTTTCCCTTTGCCACTACATCCACTGTCATAGTTTTCTTTATAAGCTAAGATTAAGTGTAGCCTTTTAACAGGACCCGAATTTAAGAAATTAAAAAAATGACACCCCATCTTAAAACTAATATGAAATGTTTTCTTTGAGATAGATTTGAGATACAAAATAATAATCCACTCTCCCTTGAACTTAGTTGAATATCTTTTCATTAGAAGGCACAATGCCTTTGGCTCTGGGTTCCTGACGCATTCGGTTTTCTCAAATTTCTGAAACTTATAAGAATGGGCCCATCAATAATGTTGCAGATACTTCCAGCCACCTGGAATGCTGGGCCTGAAAACAAACTGTAGTGAAGGAGTATAACTAACATCCATAGTGATAGCCTATATTTCTACTGTCATGTAGAGATGGCTTATTAGGATTTCTGAACTTTTTAGGTTTTGAAATTTAGGTTCTGGTGTCATTAAAACCTTTGGAACTGTTTTATTCTATTTCTAGATCTTTTAGCTGTGCCTAAGCATCCGTATGCTGCTATGGAGAACTGGGGACTAAGTATTTTTGTGGAACAAAGAATCCTGCTGGATCCCAGTGTTTCATCTATTTCTTATTTGCTGGATGTCACCATGGTCATTGTTCATGAAATATGTCACCAGGTACGAGAAAAGGAACAGGTGTAAGTATAATGTGAAACCGTCTAGAATGTGGGGTGACTTCCGATGCACGGATGACGATCTTGGCTTGCATCCTCGCACGCATGTTTTATACAAAGCACTGCACAGTTTCTCTGCGTGGCATATCATTTTTTTCTCAGATGATAAGGTAAACACACATACACAAACTGATGGTATCCAGTAAGCAACTGCCACTGGCTTTAGTTAAACTGTGTGATGGAGTGGTGGCTCCTTCAGAGCCTGTGTAGTTGCTGATCAGCCATGCTTCCGTTTCTTTGATTATTTGTCTGCACATGTGGTAAGTGCAGTGAGAGAAAAGATATATTGCATTTTGGAGAGATGCAGCTGAATTTTGTGTATGTGTCGGAATTTTCTTTTACCAAAATTGGTTATTCTTCTTTTCCCCTCACGTAGACACATAGGAAGTCTTTCACTAACTCAGCTGTAGACGCTTTGTTCTCAAATGAGTGATATATTTTTACTTGGCATAGTTAAAAATTCATATGTGAATTTTACAACTTCATCATGATGCTAAGACAAAAATTAATTTCATTTTGAGTTTATGAACTTACTCATAGTAGTAAGTACTACTTACTCATAGGAGTAGTGGAATGATACTTTGCCACACTTGTTAAATCTTGAATTTAGTGAAAAAAAAAAAACATTGAAAAGTAATGCCTAACGTGATTGCTACGAACTTTAGGTGCCATTTACACTTTAAACTCAAAAAATCTCATTGTGGTACACTGTGACTTTATATACTTTTAACTCCAAATGCCTTTAAAATCCAGAAAACCTGAAAAGAGAGTCATGTGAAAAATGCTGACAATGAAAAAAAAGGTGAGCAGTTTAACGCTTATAAGTGAACTTGGTTTACTGAGGTCTATAGTGAGTGACTGCTTGCCTGAATATCTCTTCCTCTTGGGTGAACCAGTGAGAGTTGTACCCTTGTGATCACCAAACCAGACATGTTTCTGACCTCAGGTCACAGAGAAGCCAGTGCAGGCATCACTGGGGCCCTTCAGTGCTAGAGTGGTTTCTCCCTTGACTTAAAATTCTGAGGCAAATGTAATTTCTTTTTTGGGAGATTCTTGTAAGTGGTGTTAGATGTTTGGTTCTGTTGAAAGAAGGCCTAGTGATAGAACTGAAACTCCTGAGGGCTCTGCACTTCCCACATTCCCTATTATGTTAATCTGCTGTGGTTTCTCAGTAGTAGAGGCCACTCACCATGAAGAAATGAAACAGAAGCTATGAGAAACATCTGTCAGGACTTTGATTGTGATTGTTACATCTGATTTCTCTATTACTCTCCACGCCTATATGTTCCCACTCTTCTGAAGACAGGGTGTCAATCTGTAAGAGAAACGTGTATTTTGGACACAGTTAAAAAAACATTCAAAATAGAGGATACATGGCCATTGCCTTATTTGGAGCTATCTTTATTTGTATCTGAATTAAAGATTCCTTAAAGGAAATGATACTTTATCATTAACATTGAAATACTTGGTCAGGTCACCAAGCTACCCTTGTGATGACTCTTGATGTTGTGTATGATCTAGTATGTCTTTATCTGTCAATACTGTCTTATTCTTCCTTCCACTTGGTTAATCAGAATCCAGCTTTCCATATCTTCTGTTTCTCAAGGAGCGTATTCCCACACAGAGTCTTTACATCGTGGCTTACTCACATTCGTTGTCTGCCAAAAATCTTCTTGCCCAAGGCTACCTCATGGCTGGCTCCTTATCGTTAAAAGTTTCAGTACAACTGTCATCTGTTTAGGGAAGGAATTTGCTGGTACAACCACAAGCAATCCTATCTCCATCTTTCCACTACTTTGAAAATATTTGAATTTATGCTATTCATTGCTATTTTAGCAATTATTTACCATGCATAATAATTGTCACCAGTTCGAGAATAGACGTTATCTACATTTTTTTCATCTAATTTCAAATCTTCTTGAATGTTTATAGCTTGTAATGTATTTTTTATAAAAAGATTTCAGAAAAGGTTTCAGAAAAGTGTATTGTTATGTAATCAAAACACCAATTAAAACTTTTGCATGAGCCATATAAGATTTTATTGGCTTTCTTCCTATTTACCATGAGAGTTTATCTCGGAAGAACTTCAGAGCCTTTGGTTAGTTTCTTTAGTCAATGCGGACTCTGAATTGCCTCTGCCTCAGAGGGAGACATTTCATTATCTCACGATGAGCTCCTCACTACCTCTCTAGGCAGCACTTCTGGACCATCAGCTAAATAAAGTCTTTTGCATCTTCAGCAGACACTAGCTACTCCTAATATCCATTCACTCATCTCAGTCTATCCTTGTAATGTCACAAGAATCAAGTCTTTTCTTCTTCTATATAATAGGCCTTCTGATCTCTGAAGACAGTTGTCACAAGCTTTGTTTCCTGGGTCCTTTATTTGCCAACTTTAGTATTCACTGACACTGGATTCTTTGATTGTTATTTTGTTCTTCACTGAGCACATTCATAAAATACGAGTGTTATTCAAGTAGTCATGTTACTCACCACACACAGTCTTGCTATAACAGATTTTCAGATCACAAAATTAATTTGGGAATGACTTCCAGTTATGATAATCACAGTTTAGTCCATTTGATTTTACATAAACTCATTCTGAGATAGATGCTGATTTATTTTGTTTTTATCTGATTGCATTCATTGTTTTCCCTGCAGTGGTTTGGTGACCTTGTGACTCCGGTATGGTGGGAAGATGTGTGGTTGAAGGAAGGGTTTGCTCACTACTTTGAATTTGTGGGTACAGACTACCTCTACCCTGCCTGGAACATGGTAAGACCCCCTTTCTCCAATTATATGGAATCCACCAGGGAAAGGTTGAGATGCTGTGCAGTGAGCTTATGTCAAGATTAGAGGTGCCTGAAAACACCAATCAAAGCATGAAAGATGTCTTCTGCAAATAAAGAAAAAAAAACAGAATTTAAATGTTAGAATTTCCGAAGTTAGCTTTTCATAAAAGAAACTGAATAAAATCTGACTGGTTATATGTTGCCTTCTAAGTGTCACAACTTATCTAAATGGAAACATTTTAGATTGCAAAGTTTTATAATATAAATAAATTATCTTCTAAAATAGAGAAGTTTACTGTAATTAATAAGTGATATTTTAGGTAAAGGATATTTCAAAGATACAGAAAAACGAGAAGACAATATTACTTCTAAGACATGAGACAAACAGATTGTATTATAAGGTGTAATTTGTACCCATAGGTGTCTTTTAGGATTAGGTATTCTTGTAAGATATCAGTTACTTCACTTATAGCATTGTACATGTTATGTGCATGCTTTAGAAATGTTCTGAACTATGAATTCAGACTAGGACTCTTTATGTCTCAAGCTGTGGTGTTTTAAATCTCTCCAGAATAAAGAGAACTCAATGTGGTTTTTATGTCTTTTTTACATCAGTTTTTCATTTTAGATAAGCTTCCATTTACCTAGAGTTGACTATATTGCTATTGAATAGAAACCCACAATACATATTGTTTCAGAACTTTTATTATAATATTTAATCAATATTAATATAAATTTGCAATTTATTTTAATTGGCATTAATAGATTGAATAAAAATTTCAATTTAACAATATTTAACTTTTACAGGCACAAATTTAACTTATGATGTATATATGTATATATATATATATATGTATATATTGCTGATTGCCTTACAGAAACAATTAATGTGAACAATGCTGTTATTTGGAGTTTATTTTACGTTCATGAATGGTCACTGTGACCTATGCCATAGACACAACTTTCACTTTTGGAAGGATTTTTACAGTCATTATATTATTTAGAGAGAAGAACTCCTAACATAAGACTTACTCTTTCAGCAAACTCTTAGCGTAGAACTTGCTACGGCCAGCTAAGTGTCAACGTTGTTCCGTTGCTCCTGTGCTGTGCTCCTCTTTCATAACTGTAAGGAACTTTGTGTCCTTTGTCTAGCACCTCCGTTCCCCCTTCAGTCTGCTTTTGCCAAACCACAAGCCTATTTTCTATTTCCACACCTTCCATCACTTTAGATTTTGCATGTCCTAGAAATTGTGAAGTGTTAGTCTGTACCTGGTTTCATTTTTTTATAATGTCCTGGTCTTCTCATGTTGTCATAAATAGCAGGATGCTCATCTACTTTACAGGCTGATTTTTCCATTACACATTCAACCATATTTTCCCGTTCACATCCACTTGTCAGTGATCATTTTCAGTTCATGTTCTCATATATGTTTATACTGATCATTTTTGAACTTTCAGTCAATAACAGTGGTTGATTATCCAATCGTCATCCTTTCCCGTATGACTTACAGAGGATTAAACCATGATCAACTCCAAAATTATCCAAACGTGGTACATTTTATACCACCTACTCAGCTTCTCCTATTGAAGAAAAAGGGTTAATTAATTTCTTAGAGGGAAAATTTTCAATAGTAGCATTGTGTCAGTGGGCTTTAATTATGCAGATGCTGTTTTTGTACGTGTATATTTTACTTACACAGCATGTTAACATTCTAGTTGTGCATTTGTGATATAGTGCAGAGCGATGTTATTTGAAGCATTTCATCACAACATGGAAATAAGTGAGAACTGCCGTTAGTGTTGGGGTTGTAGCTTATCGGCAGAATGCTTGCTTCTCATGAAGCTCAGGGGTAGCCTGCTTGTCTAGAATGCAATGCGCCTTTCCTTAGGTCTTCAAGACGGAAAACAAAGAAGTAAATCAATAAAGAAAATGATCCTAAGGAGCGTTGACTAGTCACCACTGCTATAGCATATTATCAGAAGTATTCATTAAGAAGTGTGAACTTTTTAAAACTTAAATGTTTAAGATTATTAAAACATCTCAGAGTATCTTTTGGATTTTAGATGACTTTAAGCCAGCTTAAAAAATTTCATTATATGGTGGATTGTTAGCTACTTATAATTTCTTTATGTCTCACTATTAAAATATGTTCTTATTACACATGACATGCTGTGCATGTACATAAGGATTTTTAACAGCTCATTCACCTACTTGAAATAAAATGTACATTTTAGATTAAAAAGTAATCAGCAGTATTGTACAAGGGGTGATAAAAGATAGATTTTGATGGTTTTAAGCTTGGTCGTTTAGTCTTGTTTTCAATCCTCTTTGATTTTTGTCTTAAAATGTTTTGTGTGTCTTATTAGCTAAAATATAAATGTAATTTTTTTGAACACTCTCTGTATATTTTATTTTTAAGTATTATTAATTAATTAAGTAATTAATTATGATTTATCCACTTTGATATTGGCTGTAGCCTCCTCCCTCATCACCTCACAGTCCCACCCTCCATCCCTCTTCTCCCCCTATGATCCTCCCCTAACGCATTGATAGCTGAGGACCTCTCCCGCTTCTACCTGACTCTAACCTATCAGGTCTCATCAGGACTGGCTACATCATCTTCCTCTGTGGCCTGGCAAAGTTGCACCCCTCAGGAGGAGGTGATCAAAGAGCAGGCCACTGCTATCATGTAAGAGACATCCCCTGCTCCCCTTAGTAGGGAACCCACTTGGAAACTGGGCTTCATCTGAGCAGTGGGTCTAGGTCCTCTCCATGAATGATCCTTGGTTGGAGTATCTGTCTCTGTAGGCACCACTGGGGCCAGGTTTTGTGGCTCTGTTTGTTTCTTTGTGGAGCTTCTGTCTTCTCCAGCTCTTTCTATATCTCTGTTCTTCCATAAGATTCTCTGCACTCTGCCCAAAGTTTGTCTATAAGTCTCAGCATCTGCTTCCATGCCCTGATTCCTATCCTGTTCCCTGTCTTCTCTTACTTCCAATGTCTATCCTGTTTGCCCTTCTGAAGGAGGAGTAAGCCTCTTCCCTAGGGTCCTCCTTGTTTAGCTTCTTTAGGACTATAGATTTTAGTATGTTTAGCCTACATTATATGGCTAATATCCACTTGTAAGTGAGTATATACCATTTGTGTCTTTCTCCTTCTGGGTTACCTTACTCAGGACGATATTTTCTAGTTCCATTCATTTGCCTGCAAATTTCATGATGTCCTTGTTTTTGATTGCTGAGTAGTATTCCATTGTGTAAATGTACCACAATTTCTGTATCCATTCTTCTGTTGTGGGAATATAGGTTGTTTCCAGATTCTGGCTATGATGAATAAAGCTTCTATGACCATAGTTGAACAAATGTCCGTATTAGCCTAGGAATGGTATAGCTAGATCTTGAGGTAGCACTATTCCCAATTTTCTGAGAAAGTGCCAGATTGATTTCCAAAGTGGTTACACAAGAATACATTCCCACCAATGGAGGAGGGATTCCCTTTCTCCACAACCTCTCCAACATTTGTCATCTCTTGAGTTTTTGATCTTAGCCATTCTGATGGGTGTGAGGTGGAATCTCAGGGTCATTTTGATTTGCACTTCCTGGATGACTAAGGACGTTGAGCATTTTTTAACTGTTTCTCTGCCATTTGATATTCATAAGTCTTAATGGGGAAGATAGTTCCAAAAGGTTTTGAAAATGAACATAAAGTGAAAGTGGCATGTGTGAGCCCTGTGTCCATTTGTAAATTTTCTACTGGCAGCATGAGATTCTTGAGGTGGTGAGATAGAAGATTTTAAGTCTTGTGAGTCAATACATAATAATTACTTGTGAATTAATAGTGAGTAGAAACAAATGTTCTTCATTTTCAGTTTTAAAAGTGTGGATGCTTTCTGATATTTGGTAGCTTTTTGTTTTTGGGAATTGTGTTTAGATTTTAATTAAATACTTCAATATTCCAAACTCACAAAACCCACAATAAGAAACTCTATGTATAGATTGCTCTTCCATTAAACATTACTATCCTCTTTGAAAATAAAATTTCAAGAATAAGTTAGCCACATAAATAATAAGGGATATCAAGTCACTGTGTGGCTGTGCCAGCCCTGTTTTTCATAATGTCATCAGCAATAGAGCAAAACGAGTACCTCACAGAACAAGAGTGATGGCTGTGTCAGCAGCAAGTCACTGTTGTGTGTGCCTGAACTCCTCTGTAAGTGTATGTCTTGGGCTATACTAAAGCTGAGCTGAAAGCAGAAAAAAAATACACTCGTGGCAGGAGTGTATATTCGGAAACTTGACCTTCTTTATGTCTAACCTCAAAAAGCAGTGCTTTTGATATCATTTTTAGACACTAGGACTCAAACATTGAAATAGAGTTCCAATTTGTTACAAACATTACTATAACAACATATCTTGCATGGAACAGCAATAAAGAATCTTAGACTTTCTCCCCCTCTACTGTCTGACCCTAGCATAACAGTCCCATCAGGAGGAGGCTTAGGGGGGAAAAAGAGGAGGGTGGACGAGGAGGAGATGTGGGAGAGGGGCTACAAACAGGATACAAAGTGAATAAATTTTAAAAAGATAAATAAACCATTTAGAACAACAATAATAACAAAAAAGAATTTTGGAAATACATGATATTGTTAAGGAGCCCTTGTTCTGATTTTGGTTGATATCCATGCTTTAGCTGAGAGTAGTTGCTGAGAAAAATTGTAGGTCATGATTATATGGGTGGCTATGTATTTTAAGAACCAGTAGTCAATACTAAAGCAATCAGCTTTTACATTACAACTAGTATGTGGAATAAAAAAATCCAATAATATTCATCTTCCCTTGGGGAACATGCCTGAATTCCATGGCGTTTTATAGATATGAGTCCTATGGGCAACGTGATGTAAGGTCTGAAGAATGGATTGAAAAAAAAAACACAAAAAAGCAAAACAAAACTCAACTCAAATTCTAACAAAAGAATTCACACAAGTCTTCATTTGAAATATGAAGCAGTTGCACTAAGCACACTACCATAGTTTATATGAGGGCTTTGAGATGAATGAATCAGTGTTTCTCAAACTTTCTAATGCTACGACCCTTTAATATTGCTCCTCACGTTGTGGTGACCCCCAACCATAAAATTATCTCTGTTGCTACTTCATAACTGTAACTGCGCTACTGTTATAAATTGTAGTGAAAATATCTAATATGCAGGATATACACCCATGTGACCCCACCAAAAAGGGGTCACAACCCAGAGATTGAGAATCATTTCATTATACAAATGTGAGAAAATACCATAGTCTTTGAAAGAGATCACTTCACTGGCAAGGTGCATATCTTGTACAGAGAGATGCTCTAACATTTCCAACCCCAGCAATCTCTTTTGACCACCTACATTTATATAAGCCATGTAGAGAATACTAAGGAAGCTCTCTACATTACATTTATTCTTACCAAACCAATTTTCACTTATACAGCACCTATACTCCATTTTTCTTCTGAAAAGGGAAGACCTCCCATGGATATCAATCAACCATGGCATATCAAGTTGCAGTAAGGCTAGGCATCTCTTCTCCTTTTAAGGCTGGACAAGGCAAACCAGTAGGAAGAAAGGGTCCCCAAAGCAGGTAACCGAGTTGGAGATACCACCTGCTCCCATTATTAGAGATTCCACAGAAGAATAAGTTGCACAACTATAATATATGCCAGTCCCAGGCAAACTCACAGATTCAGTCTCTGTGAGCCCCTATGATCCCAGGTTAGTTGATTCTGTGCTTTTTCTTGTGGTGTCCTTGAGCTCTCTGTTTCCTACAACCCTTCCTCTTCCCCAGGATTCTCAAGTTCCACCTAATGATTGGCTGTGGATGTCTGCATCTGATTCTATCAATTGCTGGGAAAAGCTTTTCTGATGACAATTGGGTTAGGCACCAATCTATGAGTATACCAAAATATCATTAGAAATCATTTCATTAACTTAATTTTCTTTGTTGCTAGTTGTGTTTGGTTTTATCCTAGTTCTCTGTTCCATCCAGCCTCTGGGTCATAGCCTTCCAGGCAGTAGCATTGGTGGGCACCCTCTCAGAGTATTGTTCTCAAGCTGGACCAGTCATTGGTTGACTACTTCCACAATTTCTGAGCCACCTTTATCTCAGCACATCTTGTAGACTGAAAAAAAAATTGTAGGTTAAAGGTTGTTTGGCTGGCTTGGTTTCCAAATTGCTTTACTGGAAGTATACCTAAGGGATGCTTCATCATACCACAAAGATACTTGCTTAACTATATTCATAGCAGTTTTATTCATAATAGCCAGAAACTTTAAACAACTTTGGTGTCCCTCAACCAAAGAATGGATAAAGAAAATGTGGTACATTTACAATGGAGTACCCAGCTGTTAAAAACAATGATATCATGAAATTTGTTTGCAAATGGATAGAATTAGAAAAGATCATCCTGAGTGAGGTAACCGAGACCTAGAAAGACAAAAGTGGTATGTATTCACTGATAAGTGGATATTAGCTGTAAAGTAAAGGATAACCACGTTACAGTCGACTGACCCAGATAAGCTAAGTAACAAGGAAGGATCAAGGGGAGGCATGCAGATCTCATTGTAAAGGGGAAATAGAAGAGACATTGAAGGGCAGACCCAGATGGGGCACAGTGGAGGGGCCTGGATGGGAGTGGGTGGGGATGGGAACAGGAGGCATCAGGTGTGGGGAGCATGGAGGGAGAGAGTACTGGGAGAGACAACTTAAATTAGGGGTATATTTGCGACTGCCCAGAAACTTAGTGCAATAGAACTCCCACGATTCTATGAGAGTAACTCTAGCTAAGACTCCTAGCAAGGGGAGATACAGTGCCTGAACTGGCCATCCCCTTTAACTAAACTTTAATGATTTTTTAGCTTAAGACTAGTTGATAGTTTTTACTTTTGTTTACATTTATTTATAGTTTTAAAAATCAAAATTAAAACTTTGACTTTGTATTGTTGAAGCTTTATAGGAACGTCAGTATAACCAAGGAGTCTCTCTCTCTCTCTCTCTCTCTCTCTCTCTCTCTCTCTCTCTCTCTCTCTCTCTCTCTCTCTCTCTCTTTCTCTGTGTGAGTGTGTTTATTATTTAGCTTGCTTCTTTACTCACCAACATAGTTGTAGAGAGAAGAGAATAAGAAAACTCAGTTTTTCAGTTTGGCCATACATGCATACCTGTCTATTTGAGAGGTCTTTCTGAGAACTCCCTTCATTTTCTATTTCTATGTGGATGTTAAAATTTCAAATAAAGCTGCAAATAGAGAATTTCGCACATGTTTTTAATGGATGATTTTTGTAAAAAGCAAAGCCAGTTTTTCCAGGTAGAATCATTTTAGGATTTTATGCTTTAAACCTAGAGATCAAAGATAAATGAGCATTACCTGGGGAATAATGTGCTTCTTGTGAAGAACTTGTTCAAATCTGGATGGTGCCAAAGCCTTTGAACATTTCCTTAGAAAGTTTAATAAAGCTGCTATGAACATAACCGAGCAAATGTCTTTGTTGAATGGTAGAACTTCTTTTGGGTATATGCCTATGAGTGGTATAGCTGGATTGTGAAGTAGTGCTAGTCCCAATTTTCTGAGAAAGTGCCAGATTGATTTCCAGAGTGTTTGTACAAGTTTGCACTCCCACCAGCAGTGGAGGAAGGTTCCCCTTTCTCCACATCCTCTCCAGCATGTGTCATCCCTTCAATGTTTTATCTTAACCATTCTGATAGGTGTGAGATGGAATATCAGAGTCATTTTGATTTGCATTTCCCTGATGACTAAGAATGTTGAACATTTCTTTAAGTGCTTCTCCACTATTCGATAATCCTCCATTGAAGAATTCAGTTTAGTTTGTACCCCATTTTTAATTGGATTATTTGGTTTGCTGGTGTCTAATTTCTTGAGTTCACTATGTATTTTGGATATAAGTCCTTTGTCAGATGTAGGGTTGGTGAAGGTCTTTTCACAGTCTGTAGGTGAACATGTTTCTTGTCTTCACAAGAACTTGTTCAAATTTGGATGGTGCCTTTGAAAATGTTCTTAGGAATTTTAAAATCAATTAAAATTTAACTGGGTTAGACACTTTCTAGGACTAGACCACCAACCAAAGCCTCTTATAGTGCAAGTTTATCCTTTCTTATACTTATCAGGATCTCAGAGGGTTACTCTGCTCATTCCTTCAAAGAACAGTCAGCTCTAAACCGAATAGCCTAGCTTGTATCAATAAAGAACAACAAAATTATATTGCAAAAACTTATGCCTCAATATCTGTTAAGGCATTGTTATTCTGAAATGTATTCTATTGTCCACAGCAAATTTTACCATATTTTATACTTCACTTTCCTTGCTTCTGGTAAAAAAAATCTTTCTATAGCATAAAAATTATGCAAACTCTGGTAATATCCATGATTTTCTAGGTAAAAAGCATTTGCTTGTCACAGCTTTTAGCCTGAACACAACTAAAGGTGAGGCTTCAGAGGACAAACTAAGGAAGACATTACAACACAGCTCAACCCATCACATTTTTGAGGCTTCTCCCAATGTTTATCAAGGATACTTTAAATTAGGTCCAGATGTTACGAGACAAGGATTTCAGAAATAACAAAGTAGCATATGCAAGTAATCAATTTTTTAAACAAATGTATAGAAGAGATTTTGTGAAAGAAAAAAATCAGATAATTTGATATAGGTTAATATACTACCCGCCTTAACACTCTTGTGGCTATAATAATGTATATCAATATAACAAGTACTGTGTATACTGAAGGGCCCACATATTTAATGATCTGTGAGGTAGAATAAGACATTCTGCTAGGCTGAGAGTATCTGCCTTCTCTGTTATATTCTACAGTGTATCAGACTACTTCACTGTCCTGTCTGGTGGGCAGAGGGCTCAGCAATGCAAAACAAAATCAGGTAGGACATCTTTCCGTAGCATTCTAAGTAAGGTTCCTCATTAGACCATTCAGAAATTTAAGTTTTTCTTTGGAAACCTTTTATGCCTTTAACTTCTTATCTATTCTGAGGATTGGGCTAGAAAATTCTACCAATTAGGGTCCTATTTTGGTCAGTGTGTATCATAATTGTGTTTGAAACATGAAGATACTAAGGAATGTATCTTTTCTGCCAGAACCTGCTTTAAGAACGCCGGTGTCCAATTAATTCCTTTAATCATTTTATTTTTCATCTCTGCAGACTTTATTTACAGTTCAATAATGCTCTTCTTCAGGGCTGTGAATGTAAACTAGCTTGATAAATTTATATGAGTTGCTTGGCTGTATTGATGCTACCTCTTGCCTTTCTATCCATTCATGCATTTCATTTGTTCTTTTTATTTCAGACTAGGATTTAACAAGTGCCTAAATGGAGCCATCTACTGTGGTAAATTCTATGGCATAAACCTCATGTAAATGTTGGTTTAGAACTGCTATGTAATAATATTTTACATTCATACACCCCTACATTTTATCTTCTGTTTGGCAGTTTCAGTATGCAAAAACTTTTCCTTCTATCTGACCAACCATATCCCTGTCAGCAGTGGTTTCATTTGCAGAGTAGCTCAAACCATAGAGCTGTAACCCTTTTCGGAATAGTTTAGTTCATACATATGCTCTGAAAAATAAAACATGCTCCATATACTCAAAGTTTTAGTGAAACTGGGACAATGAGGACATTGAATTATTCATTATCATTTTATTTTAAATGTTTTATACATCTTCTTTAATGGTTGAGATTTTTTGCTACAATGACTGCTTAATTTAGATATTGGATTTTTATGTGTTCAGACTCTGCTTTTCAATCTTGATTTTCTCTAAACTTGTTAACTTTGCCTATAATAGAGGCATATATTTTAAAATAGTTTCTCTTCACAAGCAAACAACAAACAATTGCTTTTCTGTTTTCTTTTTTGTTTTGTGGTAGTGTTGAAGGTGTTATGCTTTGATTTAAATACTATATATTCTTTCAATTGTCTATATTCTTTAAGTTGTATGATTAAAACCAAACTAGAGTGGCTTTCCTTTCTGTGCAAAAATTTGGCGTTTGGGGTATCCTGTTCCTATGCCTAATCTCTCCCGGTCCAGTTTGAAGTACGTGGAATGTGATGTACTTCAGACAATGACTAATTGAAATCTAAAAGTCTTTCTTATTTACTTAAAGTTTTATTTATTTATTTTTTAATATTAGTTACAGTTTATTAACTTTGTATCCCAGCTGTATCCCGCTCCCCCATTCCCTCCAATCCTACCCTCCCTCCCTCATCTCCTCCCTGCCCCTTTCCAAGTCCACTGATAGGGGAGAACCTCCTCCCCTTCTATCTGACCCTAGCTTATCAGGTTCTAAAAGTCTTTCTATGTGAAGTTTACTGCCTTACCTTCAAAACAAGGGGATTTTCTAATAACTTCTGGTGTCTTTTGGGAGCTGATAGGTCATATTACTTATCCGGATTGAAAATAATTTGATTTCCCACAAGATAATATATTCTTGTTTTCTTGTTAACTATTATGCTTACACCCTTTGCTTACCAAAAAGATGAAAGATTTCCAAGGATTAACCTAGATTGCCTTGTTCACCTTTCACAATGTAATGAAGAGTTTCTGGATCCTATTTTTGCTATTTTCTCTGTTAGGGACAAGGAGTGTTCAAGAGAGGATTAAGTAATGATATTCTCCTGGCCTCACACAACTTAACTGTTTACCAGCTAAACCAGATTATTTTTACCACAGAAATGTTATAGTTTCTAAGAATGGGATTGAATACTTTTCTGTCCATTCCATAAGTTAAACTTTAAGCTCCTTAATACTTAGTTTCCACGTGATCTTCTTTGTTCCAGATGGTGTGAAAAATCAAAGAATTATAATTTTTGCTGTCATTTGTCTTTCCAACCTCTCTTTTACTACTAGGCACTTAAGTATTATGATGTTATTTTTAAGGTCCAAAATTGGATCTCTGATGAGAGTTATTGTGAATCATATGTCCAAATAGTAGCAAGAACAGGAAATTAAATAACGTTTTAATATATCCATTCCTTTTTGAATGAATTTTCTATGCTATACTTTAGTATTTTGGCTCTTTTATGATGATTTTTAGTTTAGTTTTTGCATTTTGAAGAAAGAAACTTTGCAAACTATACAATGGGTACATTGTGTAGATATTATTTTCAGTGATCTGAGATGCAGTAGTTCATCTGATTTGATTAAGTGTTCTCAAGTTGTTTGATGCCACGTATAAAACTTTTAAGTTTATCAAAATTTTTTTCTTCACTGGAAACATGAATTCTCCTCTGTTGAGACAACTGCTCTTTTTCTGAGGTTGTTACTCATCAAGCTGACCATTTATACCCCTAAATACTGGACCTAAATGACATGTGTCTGTCATTTTACACACATTAATATAATCAACCAGAATTTTGTTACAGACTTAAGATAATTTAAAATTAAAATGAAAATTCACAAATTAAAATATAAAAATTAGTCACTTTATAATTATGTTAATAATGTCTGGGAGTTGATTAGATCATCTTTAGAATTACTCCAGACTTGAATGGTGAAAATTTTTCATTAAAATTCAAACAAAAATGGAATCTATTTAAAACAACACCTAATATATAAAAAATACTCTAAATTACATCCTGTCAATCAAAATTAAGGTATCTCAATGCACTCATACTATTTGCATCTATAAAATATTGGAGAATCTTTGGAACAGATATGAAAAACAGTTATTATTTTTGAATTTGGTTGAAAATTTGATTTTATTGACACATTCTTTCAGTTGGTCAAAAACTTAGGTATAAGTAAAATTAATTTCATGGCCAAATTACAGACAGGTTTAATAAACTATGGTATGTTATAAGCGCTTAATATTTACTATTGATATATCTTCTGGTAATGCTGCTGCTAATCCTAAGTAGCTGTATAACCAAATCACCACACAGAGACTGGGTTTATTTAGTTAACCTAGAACACAATGCTGGGCAATAGTTACTCCTTCCTAAACCTTCAAGCTCTCATAGTTTCCTAACATTTAGATTTCCCACATTATACTTGCTTTTTGTGATATATTATGTCCAGTCCATCTCCACGTAGTTCTAAAATCTGTCCTCCAGCTCTCTCTCACCCTTTCTCCTCCCCCTCATTTCCTACCCTCTAACTCCTCCCCTCTTTCCTGTCCTCTGGCTCCTCCCATTGCACAACATTGTGGCTAGTTGCTTTATTTTGGCCTGTTTACACAAAGTTGAGACAGGATGCTTAGAATACGTATCATAATGCAATATCCGGATTGAAACCAGAGAGTCAGGGGAGAAATCAGCATTTGAATGAACAAGGGTAAGGTGTATACATTTCAAAAGAACATTCTTCAACCCCATCAGAGACTTGAGAAGGAATAAAATTAGTTATTAGAGTAAATAGGAAGGGCATGTTAGCAGCTTCCAAAAAATAAAAATTTGACAGAGACAGTTTGCTACCTAAACAGTCACCCATAACTCTTTATAACGTTGGAGCATCATCTTCAGCCTTCTGGCTCAGAATATTTGACAGACATATATGTGAAACAGGAACTATTTAGGACTTGCTTACCCTATCTTGGCAGAGTTCGGCAGTCAACTTGTCCTCCATTTAAGCTTGCCCGTTTTTGGCAGAATTTGTCTGTCATAAAGCAAGGGTATTTTCCTTACCCTAGTGGCTTGTTGGCCACATTTGAAGCCATCTCCATATGGAGGTTCTTTGATGCTCATTATCTTCTTTCAGGTAAGTGGGGTACTGCCAGGAAATGACTTGTCTCATTGTCAAAGAATCTTTAAAATAATAAAGACACTTTTAAATGCCATATTCTGTAGGTCTCTGAAGTTTTTGAAGACTACCTATCTTTATATAATAGATCTGTCTACAAAATCATATCTATCTGTTAAACTTAGGATGTATACTCCTGTGATAAGTTAGAATAGTGTTTGACATGACTATGAGTTCAATAACTAGCAAATATCTTGCATTACCTAATATCCTAACCAGTTTTTAATAGCAGTTTAAAAGTATTGGAAGTAACCTTGA
>CM053766.1:58509064-58566775 GCA_028658305.1 Pachyuromys duprasi
TAGCCCCCTCCCGCATTCCCTCCCTATCCCCCCTTCCTTCCCTCATCTCCTCCCTGCCCTTTTCCAAGTCCACTGATAGGGAGGACTTCCTCCCCTTCCCTCTAACTCTAGCTTATCAGGTCTCTTCAGGAATGGCTGCAATGACCTCTTCTGTGGCCTAGCAAGGCTGCTCCTCCCTCGGGGGGGGTGGGAGGGGTTGGAAGAACCAGCCATTGAGTTCATGTCTGAAATAGTCCCTGTTCTCCTTACTAGGGTATTCACTTGGATATTGAGCTACCATTTGCTACATACAAGCAGGGATTCTAGATTATATCCATACATGGTCCTCGGTTGGAGAAACAGTCTCATAAAAGACCCCTATGCCCTCATCTATTTGGTCCTTGTGGAGCTCCTGTCCTCTCCAGGTCATACTAACTCCCCCTTCTTTCATATGATTTCCTGCACTCTACCAAAGGTTTGCTTATGAGTCTTAATATTTGCTTTGATACTCTGCTAATTTTGACCTCTTTGGTACATTCATAAATGCTGTAAAATAGCTGATATGTACATTGATGACTGTAACACCTGTGATTGCTTCAGTAAATCAATTGGACTTTTAGTTACACAGAGTTCAATAGCAGCTAATGCTAGCATCAGTTGTTCTTGGAGGGACTGACAGGAACCACTGATGTCTTTTTTAATTTCTCCTTCCTTAAGGGAAATAGTATCACACCTACTTCATATAAGAGTAAGCAGGAGCCTAGAGAATTCAGTAATGTGTTCAGGCTCCTGGATGTCAGAGTGGAGATTCACATCTCAATTTTAAAGGTATCTATTAGTATACCTTTCTTTTGTGGTATTGCTTCATTAGGAAACATAACTGACCTTGCAATCTTTTCAGACACAGCAGATAAGGTATTGACATGCAAATAAAACAAGGGTTATAAAATCTGGTTATGATATTCTCATTAAAATGTGAACAATATCAAGAGACTGAGAAAATTAAGCAAAGGAGAGCGATAGAAAGAGATGCATAAAAGGAGAGAGGAAGGGAGAGATTGATTTAGAAGCATTTAAAGAGAGTCTGTCAGAACAAGCTACAGAACATACATATGAATCCCCTGGAGCCTGGAGAGCTGAGAGGAGACTCCATAATTGGATCTAACATATAAATGGTCATTATGGCTAGCCTGTTCACCAATTCTCTGTCAACATCAAGGTCAAAGTAAGATAAATGGCTTCAAATTACAGGAAGACATCTCAGTTAATATCAGAAAGAACTTCTTGACATAAAAGAGAATTAAGTATTTCAATATGAGCCATAGAAAAATCTTTATTCTTTTACAGTATTTAACAATAAAATAGAAAATCTTTTCTCATATTAGCTAGCTAAATTGGAGGACTACTCAAAAAAATTCTCTCTGATCTTACTTCATAGTGCTTAATAGACAACGGAATAAAAATTCATAGTTTTTTAGAAATTAATTTTATATTCACACATATATGTGTGAAAATCCAGCTTCTCATTTTGCATTAAACACAGATATATGAATGGCCAAGCAAGCTAACTATTTGCTATGTAGATAAGATTAGAGAATCTAAAGCTAATTCCCATCTATGGCTGAAGGGTCTACTGCTCATCTGCGACAAATCACCAAAAGAATTTCTGCACAGATCACACTTGACTCCCTTTGAACCTTGTCGTTGCCTTTGTTCTGGACCAAGGATGATTTTAACATGTCTTTCTTTTGTGACCTTGGGAAGAAAGTGTTCATAGTAGAAAGAGATACTATTATTGACTTTTTAAAATTTAAATAAACACCTTTACCATTTCCTGGTATTATTATTATTATTATATTATTACATTATTATTTTGTGCATTTGGCTGGTGGAAAGAAAGTTTCTTTCACACATGTGTTTGACTGATGCATCACTGCTTGAATGTATATTTTTTTCTTTTTCTCATTAAAAACCAAATACTTAAGACATCTCATTTCACTTTTACTTCTGTCTAGTAGATTTTTTTTTCTGATTTGCCATTTAAATAAAGAAACTGAAAGGAAACATGTGAACTTGATGAAAATAGGCAGCTGGTTATTCAATGGTGAAGCTATTCGAAGGAGGCTTACTCTCTGTCCTTCTTGTGTCTTATTGTTTTGTTGTAACTAATGATTTGGATTGCTGCTTTCGAATCTATCTGCTGCACACAGCTTCTGTCTTTTTCACTATGCTGAGATGCTTTTGAGGGGGCAGCTGTTGGCTTTGGCTTCCTTCTGCCCTTTTCTGTGCTGTCTCTGTAAAAGACTGGTGATCTCAGGTTTAAGAAGCTTAGGCCCAGAGCAGGGTGAGTAGTCACAGATATGCACTTTTTGAGCTATTTCTGCTGCTTGTGGTGTTGACTACAGTTCTTCGGTGTGTTGCTTATGGAAAAATCCCAATTTGAATAAGTTTTACAATGGCTTATACATGCTAGTTTCTACCAACACTTATAATTAAGAATAGAAAACATTTCAATTAGAATAAATGGAGCTATCAAAGAGTATTTCATTTCTGTAATGTGTTCACCCTGTGATTCTATGTGGCTCTAATCTCATTACGATAGGAGGCTGCTCCAGTGAATCTCAGGGAAGAATGAGCTCCAGGTTGCACAAGGTCATTCAGGCATGTGGTTTGTGAATTTCAAGTTGTTTTATAAAGAATGTTGAGAAAGAAATTGTAAAACAGTCAGTGAAAAGTCACTGTATATTTTTCTAGACTAGAGTTAGATAAGGAAAGGTTGTATTCTTGTTTCTAGTTTATTTTCAGGATAATGAGGTTCTACTATAGCTGGAAAGAGAAAAACAAATTTTCCCTTGATAAAGGAGTAAGGTCCTGGACCAATGAATTGTTCTACTGATCAAAAAACACGCAAAGAAAGAAAGAAAGGGAAAAACAAGGGTGAAGCCTCCATATTACAAAAAAGATCATTTATAAAAATTCAGAATATAGACATTCATCCTGCTAGCAGTTTGTATAATTACAATAGCATACATGTGAACAATATAATGTTGAAACATACTTTCCTATGGAATATTTATGAAGTGATTATGTTTTTGCATTGGTATATCTCTTTGAGATGGAGGGTCTCAATTTGTAACTCAGACTAACCTTAACACTCTGTTAAGCTGAAGTTGGCCTTGAACTTGAGATTTCCCAGCCTCTCCCTTTGTATTGCTGAGGATTATAGGTTTACAACAAATCATTTACATCAGATAGTTTTTAATAAAATTTATTAATTTTATTTTATGTGTATGAGTGTTTTGCCTGTATATATGAAAGTGCACAGTGTTCATGCCAGCGGTTTTATTCAGCCTAGCCACATGTTTGATTTTAATCAACCACAAAGGACTTATTGATATTATGCTATAGGAAATCTTTAAAGTCCCAGATTACTGTCTTAGTTAGGGTTTCTATTTTTGTGAAAAGACACCATAACCAAGGCAACTCTTATAAAGGAAAACATTTAATTGGGGCTAGTTTACAGTTTTAATCCATCACCATCATGGCAGAAGCATGGCGGCACACAGACAGACATGGTGCTGGAGAGGTAGCTGAGAGTTCTCCATCTTGATCAGCAGGCAGCAGGAACAAAGAGTGATACTGGGAATGGCTGGAGCTTCTGAAACCTCAAAGCCACTCCCAGTGACACACTTCCTCCAACAAAGCCACACCTACACCAACAAGTCTAATAATGTCACTCACTGAGTCGATCTGGGCCATTTCCATTCAAATCACTACAGCAACGTTACATTTAAAATTAAAAAGGGCTAACCACTCTTGTCTTACTCCCTGGTGTACTATTTCTCAGCATCTATCAAAATGCAAATCCAAAGTTTATCAGGTTCTGTCCTTAATAATTGCTCTTACAAAGGACAAAACAAACTCTTTATTAACAAAGACATAAGGCTGAGTTTCTGCTTCAAACAGGCTCTGTGTTTCCTGTTATAGACAACACTTTAGCCATGCAGAAACAGCACAATCTTTTACCGAAAGATAAAAAAAAGATAGTTTTTGTTGGTAAGGGAAATATGTTATTTTCCTTAAAATGTTCAAAACACACCATGAACACACTTTTGCAGAATCTTTTCATAGATTCTTTTCTTTTATTTTAGGAGAGGCAAAGGGCCATTTTTTGACCTACTGAGGAAGTACCCAGGGTTTCAATGTTTTCTCTATATTTTATCATTAAGATGCTGTGTAGGTCCTGGTGGCATACAAATAAACTTACTGATTTATCTTATTCTAAAATATAGACTCTTCTTTGTTTGTTTCTTCTTTCCTTTTCCTTTTTCTTTTTCCTCTCTCTGTTTCTCACAAAAGCACTGGAAGGCTTGACTGAGATTTTATCAATCATATTCTTGCATTTTAGGATGATAGATTTTTCTGTCTAAGTCACTGTAGCTGTTTTTGTTTGTTTTGTTTTTTTTGTTTTTTTTTTTTTTGTCTTAAGGTCATTTTTCTCAAGCAGGAGAATTTGAGATTAGTTTTCAGAGTTTCACATAGGTAGAAAAAGAAGAGGAAGCCAAAGGTGAGAAGTTTAACGTAAGGTTTCCTGCAAAGTTAGGGCCTTAAAGACCTGAACTTTAGCACACGATAACCCAGAAAAAACCCTTCATCCGTAAGAGATCACAAAGAAACTCTGTTGGCAGCAGGTAAGGAAGGGAAGAAAAGAATATTCTGGAAAATTTCAACTCATACAAGTTTCAACTGGTGTTGAAGCTCACCTGAAGTCTGCTCAGTGCATTATAAACCTCAGGACAAGATTTAATTTGAAATGCTTTTCCTGCCCCAAGATATTTTTATATGCCACATATTATCCAGAACTAATATAAATTCTTTCTAGAAAAGTCATCCTTCATATAATATCTCAGATTTCCAAATATAAATCCTAATAAAAAACCAACAATTTGCCATAAAAATATCACCCATCATACAAAGAAATGCACTTCAAAATATGCTCCAGAAATGACTGATAACAGAAACAACCATATGTATGTAAGGCAATGCATATGCTATGTAGAAAGTAGAGACAATTCATTAATAATCTGGAGAAGAGTGATGTGTGAGAAGATTTAAAAAAACTATTGAATAGGATTCCTAGAAAGGGAATGTAGTAAAATGCTTAAAATGAATATACAATCAGTGGGTTTGCCATAGATTCAAAAGCCGTGTTCTAGACATGAATTATGTACATGTGTGAACTGCCAAATTTATCAAAATTGTCAAAACAAACTTAAGTAATACATGAAAGCTAAATATATAATTACAAACTAGGAAATGGAACATTGCAGATATCATTTGAATTCACCACAAGGCAAGAGTGATAAGATCTAATCATCACACAGACAGATGGACAGGAGGCTGGGTGGAAAGTGGCAATATGTGAACTCAAGGGTTAACTTTACTTAGTTTTTTTCATCCTTTCTTAGTTAAATTACTTTTTCTGAGTTTCTGTACAAAACAGTGCTATCACTAGAAATTGAACTTTGAACTCTAAGACATTCATTTCATAGCGAGGAATCTTACTTGGTAACAAACCCCTTGTTTTATCCGTTAAAAATGTTATTGCTTGTGTGTGTGCATGTGTGTAAGCACAAGCATGCCTGTGCATGTGTGTGAATGTGTGTGTGCGCACATACATGTAGAAGTTAGTGAATAACTTTTAGCAGTTGGTTTTCTCCTTCTACCAAATGGATTCTGAGGATTGAATCCATTGTTAGGCTTAGAAGTAAGTGCCTTTACCTAGTAAGCCATACCAACAGATCCTGTTTTATCATTTTTATTCTCTTTCAAATTATTTTCAAAGGTTGAATAAGATAAAACTGATAGTAACTTCAAAGGCTACATTTTCTCATGTTAGTAGGTATTATTTATTGAAGGTTCCTAGTACTTTACACCACACCATCCTTTTGAAGAATTACAAGCTAAAGCCTGAAATATTTTTCGTATAGTTCTATAAGCACCAAAACCAAGATTTAACTCTCTCCTGCCCAATCCATGTTCTACCATGTGTGTGATCACTTGAGTACATTGTCAACTATTACTGACTTTTGTCCTGGTGAAGATTAAACATTTATTCCAAAGTTTTTTCCCCCTTCATCCAACCATTTATTTATTGTCTCTCTCCCTTTTACCCCCTCTCTCTCCCTCTCCCCCTCTCTTTCTTCACCACCCCCACCTATCTCTCTCACTCTCTTTGAAATGAATTTTAGGTACAGCTTCTTTCTTGCTTAATGAAGGTAGTTTTTGCATTTGTAGTTCCCAAAGACTCTGTCTTGATCAAAATGCTTTAATATACTGTTCTCTCCTTTTCATCAGTTGCTATATCATCCCTTGCAGCTTTGCTTGATGTGATAGTTTCAAAGAAAATGGCCCCAGTAGACTCACAGGGAGGGGCACTATTGGTAGGTGTGGCCTTGCTGGAGTAGGTGTGGGCTTGCAGAAGTAGGTGTGGCCTTGATGGAGTAGGTGTTGCTCTGTTGGATGATGTATGTCACTGGAGATAGGCTTTGAAGTCTCACATGCCAAGCCAGGCGAGTGGCTTATGTGTTTTCTTCCTGTTGCCTGCCAGATGTGAATGTAGAACTCTCAGCTTGTTCTCTAGCACCATGTCTGCCTGTAAACTTTATAAATTGCTGTGGTCATGAGGTTTCTTCAAAGCAATAGAAACCCAAACAAAGAAACCTGTCTTGCCTTTTCTATCCTTGAACCAGCAATCTGAGAATCCACAGAGCAATGTTATGCCATGATGTCTCAAACCCAGAGACATTGAGAAGAGGCATCCATTGTCTGAGTGAGACTACCAGCATCTCAGAGTTGTGAGAACCTGGGAGGCTTGTGCAGAGAGGAACAGTCCAAATGTAAACCTGTCATGCAGTTTGGTTGTGACTGCTTCTTAGCTTTCATTTTAGGCCACCCAGGATTCAGTGAGCTTAGTGCCAACCAAATATCTAGCCTGAAGTAAAGAATTTTTGGTATGTGTCCCTGTGTTCAGCGCTATAAGCCCAAGCCAACAATAACCAAGTATTTGGATGTTCATGTTTGTTTATGTATTCCCAAACTGTTTTCCAACCCCTCTATTTTAAGATAATATGTGTGAACATTTATTGACACATTATTTTCCTTCTGGAAGGACATTCAACACACCAGGAAAACTTGTGACTGATTTAGAGTTGTTGAAATTATTTTGGTTGTCATGTTCATTCAGAAATAATGTATGTTTTTTAAGTTGGTGTTGAAGAGAATTAGCATATTTAAATAATAGAATATCTGAAGTAATAAGATCAGATAACATTTATAGTTGTGTGCATGGCACTTTTGTAAAAGACTTTTATATAACTGAATCCTTTAACCCTTATAGCATGATATGTTTATAATTATCACCCCCAATCTAGAGATGCAGCAGCAGAGGCAGTAAATTATGCTACGATACAGAATCAGGAGATGGTAGAAGTTGAATTCTGGCACTGGCAGGTATATCTTCAAGTCAACTACAACCTGATGGCCACCATTTGGTGCTTTTCTTAAATGTTTAGAGAGTACATGGCACACAAAAGATGATTTTTCAGCTTGATGTATTCTAGCTATTACTTAGTGAGGTGATTTACAGATAGTTAGCATATCTAAATACTTGCTGTCAGAATGGATTCACAAGAATCAAAGTCTGGTCCTAAAATCCTTTGAGACTTTCAGGTAATGTTCAAATTTGATTTTGAGTTGTTTCAGATAGCTAACAAGAATGAACTTGGAGAAAATTATTTTTTAATATTAAATATTTAGCATAAACGATAAAAGTAAATAAACGTGATTCCCTACTGTTAAGTAGTATATTACTATATTAAATGCTTGCATTAAAAACAACAACAAAAAAAACAACCAAAAAAACAACAACAACAGGTCTTATTATGTAGACCAGGCTGGCTTTGAACTCACAGAGATCCAAATGCCTCTGCCTCTAAAGTGCTGGGATTAAAGGCATGCATTAGCAACCCCAAACCCACCACTTTCTCTTTCTTTGGACTTCTCACATCTTTTAATTTTTTTTCTTTTTCTTTTTTGTTAAAAGCATTATTCCTAAACAATATAAAAACATAGCAAGAAGTGTGTTGGACAATTTTCCTAAATGATCTCTTTTTTGAGATTGTAATATAATAAAAGTGTGTCTCTACTTCCTTTCCTCTTTCTGAATCTTTCCATATACCCCTCCTTCATCTCTCTCAAAATCATGCCCTCTCTTCCTTTTAATTGTTATATGCATATGTGTATTAGTTTTAAACAGAGTTCTCTAGTTTGAAGTGACATCTTTTCTGTTGGAAATCATGGAATAGAACCCTCTCCTATTCCAAGTTGCTTTCCTCTGGCTGAAGTGTTTTTCCCTTCCTTGGCGTCTAGTTGTTATTTAGAAAATATTGATGGAGAAATTAGGAACATTCAAGACCACCCTTCTCTGAGATGAAAGCCTGATGCATATATGTCTCTCCACATTCCCAAGAGCCGTTGCCACAAAACTCACTGTCTGATGAACTAAATCACGGATCTGCCCCTGTATAGGAATGTTGTTTCCAATTCAGCTTGGGCTTACTTTGGCTCAAATATTTCTCTTTTATACACTTTTGCTTCAAAAAATATTCTTAGAGCATTGAGATCCAGTGTTTCCCTCATCTCATTTCAAGGTGTTTTCACTGATCCAGCTTAAGGTTGGGGCCATGCGCATTGAATGGGAAATTTGGTATGTTTGAAACAGAGTACTTCTTTTTTCTGTAAGAAATAAGAAAAAAGAGGAGCCGATTTGTTTTCCCCTTTATATATACCGTACCACAGGGTTAAGCTGACTTTTAATTGGTTCAAAAAATGAGAGAATGGTTGATGTTTTTATGCTTCTAGTAATAACTGCAACTTATGTTTTTATATTGGTAGATGGAAATAATTGGGGAATGACAGGTATATACAAGAAGCCAAGGTTTAGAGCAGTGATAAATGAACTTGTGGTATAGATGTTTACTAGGAGAATGCTAATAATTCCTTGTAGTTCTCACGGGAAAAAGACCACAGCATATTTTTATGGATGTGGGGGAGTTTGTTATATAGAGCTGTTGTTCTCAAACTGATTTGTGAATGCTATTCATATGATGTATGTTTTTTTTTTTGAGACAGAGCCTCACCATTGTAGCCGAGGTAATCCTTCTACCTCAACCTCGCTAGTGCTAGGACTGCAAGGAGTACAACTACAATGATTTCTAAGAGTTATTTTCTTCCCTTTAACTCTGAAACTGAAGCTTCAGATTTCATTGGCTCGGCCTTACAGTAGTAAACTTTAAATGCAAAGATTACACAATGAGTTTCTCATATATATTTGCTGAATTCACTATAGTAAGATTATCTTGAAATAAAAGCTCAGGCTTATTCTTTTTTTTTTTTTTTCTTGAGCCCCTACTGACAGGAGAATTTACTTCATGATAAATGACTGGCTGCTTTTATTCTCTGGATGATATGTTTTTGAGTTGTGAATGTCTCTAGGGACAGGATACATCTGTGCTTTGCCACACTGAAAACAAAGCCCAAAAGCTGGAGGCAAAAGCTGTCCTTCTGGTTTACACACAGGGGTGGCTGTGAGCTTTTTCCTCATCTACTGACTTCTAGATGTTATCTAACCCAGTTGCCATTGCCCTTTGCAGTACAAAAGCATCTGAACTGAACTCATGACTTGTCTCTTTCTGGAGAAAAGCAAAAGAAGAGATAATCCATTTATCGATGTAATACATGAAGGGGATAATTTATTTTATTGAAAACAGGTGAAGATGGTTTGATCAAACTTTAATCTGAGCATTTCATTCCTTTTATAAACTTGCCCTCAAGACAGAACAGCAGAGAGGAAGATCGAGAAAAACATACTCAAGCTATTATTTCTCTTATCTTGCAAACATTAATACATTAAGGTAATTTCTTCACTTTTTGGAATACCAATCATACCATGTATTAAATCCAACGACGAATATTCAAAAATGTCATTCAATTTTTGTGTCCTTGGCCTAAAGGAGTCATGTTTCTTCTCCCCCCCCTTTATATATGTATATGTGTGATAAAATGAAGTGCACAACTCAGTCGGTTTATTTCCTGTCTGGATTAATTGTAATAATCGAAGCATCAGTTTGCTGGTATTCTCTTGTAATAATGCTTTATTTATTATGGATTGAGTAGGATGGTAAATTCAGTTTTATAGCATAGTGGAGTTGAGAAGCGTGGCTTTATTCAATATTGTTCTTGAACTCAATGATGGTCCTTCTGTGTAAATAATCTCATCAGCATCTTGTGTGAGCCCATCCTTGAAGAATTCCTCATATGGATGCTTAATGAAAAAATATACTACAATTTTGTCCTTGTCAGTGGTGTCAGAACATATGAGAGGCTCTGAACAACAGCTAGATAGAGCTTCACGGCAGGGGGAAGTTTAACAACATTTTGTCTGAATGAATAAGCAGCATGTATTTCCCCATTTTCACAAAAAGACCCTCCACAAATGACAGTCTTGAGTCTACATGAAGGACAGGGTTATTTATGCGTGTGTCTAGTAAATCCCACTCATGTGGAACATATGGCCATGCTTCTGAAGAGCTGACCTCCAAGTCTCAAGTCTTCTTGACTTGAATTTTCTTCATTTACCATGGAGCCTTGTTTTAAAATTTCTGAACAATGATGCATTTATCCACCAAAGCCAAAACTAGTGAAGTATATTTTTGGGCTTGGAGGTTTTTAATTAGACCAATAGGCTGTGGATGATTTTAGAAAGCATGTAAGTACAGTGTACTCTGACTTTTTCCTCTTAATGCTATTTAGAAAAATGAAGTCACATACATATTTTATATAACTAAAAATAAAGTTTTTTCAGAAGTCTATAATTTCTATTTGCTGTAGGAATTAAATAACTTTGGTCTTTAAACATGTGTATTATTATTTCTTTAACATATTTTTATTAGTTCTTTGACAGTTTCATGCATGCATATAATGTATTTAGATAATATTTACATCTTACTCTTTACCTTAACTTTTCTCAGATCTACTGTCCAAATTTATATCCTCTTTTAAAATGACCTAGTGAGTCTAATTAATATTGTTCACATATACAAAGAAAAAATGTCCAACTTATCAAAAAATGGATCCCTAAAGAAAATTGATTCTTTCTTTCCTAGCAGCTTTCAGTTATCAATAGCTCCTCAAGTAGGTATGGAGTCACTCAAGTTCATTAAAATATTGGTTTTGTTATATCCAGAAGACACTGCTTTATTTTGGTCCTCCTTGACCAGTTGTAAGTTTCTGTGTCCACCATACTCAGATACTTCTTTAATGAATATTGAAAACTGCACAAATCTATTGGTATCAAGATATACTTTTAGAGGGTAGTTTGATAATGTATGCATTTATTAAAATAATAATAATAGTTCATTCTGGGCCCTAGCTCCTTAGCCAGTTCTTGGTCAGATCTACAATACTGAGTATGAGTTTTCTTCTGTGGAGCAGGCCTCCAGTCCAATCACAAAGAAATCGTTTACTCCCATAATATATGTGCCACTTTTGCACCCCGAGTGCATTCCCTGAGGCTTGTAGAGCTTACGTATGGAAAACAATGTTGGTGATCTATCCTGGTCAACTGTAGCTGGCTTTCACCACTTTATGTATTCTTTTCTCTCTTCCACCCTTCTCCACTCCTTTACTTCTTCCGTTTCAACCTACTAACAGTAGATAGAAGTGGAAAAAGGATGAAGGAGACAGGGGGCATCATTATTATTAGACTACTTCCTGCTGATTAGGGGCATCAAGTTCCTGGGGTAAGTTTGATCTTCATTGTCAGCATATCTATCTTCTCGTCTCTTTGTGCAAGACCACTTGGCAGACCACAACCAACAGCAACCAACAGCATCCAACCACCAACCAGCCATACCCATTGAGGCTGTAGCATTTATATGTCCTCTAAAAAGACCCCAGAATTCTAAAAGTCACACAACACTCAGAAACTACTTGCACCTGGCAAAATCATGCCTCTCCTAGAGCACGTGATGCAAATGATAGTCAGCTGCTTTGAAACAGCCTTGCTCCTCCACATCTGGGATTAAAACAAAAACACCACTTCTTAAACTATTTTAAAGAGGAAGCTTGTAAAATAGCAACTTTTCATGTGACATTAAAAAACATCCCTAGTGTTACTACTCTTCTCACTTTATCTTTGTCCTAATCTCCCATCCTCCTCCTACTTAAATCTTCCACCTTTCCTTTACCCCTTCATATTACCTGTGTTCTATTATATCATTCTTAAGATTTTTTCTTCCTCTGCTATGAATATCTCTTTGGGAATCTAAATAAAAATAATAAAATGACATGAATCCAAAACTCAGATGCCACAACAACATTGTTCACTATGTTCTCAAGCTAGCTCATGGCCAAATGTAATGCGTCTCAGTCATTTTAATGTTCTAGACTTTTCTTCCTCGGTTACCAATGTGACTTACCTTTTCGTTGGAGAGCCATGCTTAAACGGTACTGTATTCTTCCCTGATATATCTTATACTGCATACAACTTGGGGTCCATCATGCCAATAGTCTGTCACCTCAGTCAGCTGTCTTAGTGTTTACATCAATAACTGGCTCTCAGCAGCATTCAACTAAGTTGTTTATTGACTACTGTTTGATCTAGAATATGGCTTGCTCTCTGCATCAATTTTTTTAAAAAGGCCCTACAGGCATGTGATAATTAGCAATGTTCCAAATAAAAGATAATCTGTAAGTTTATGTTGGCATGCCCTTTTCTGCTCGGCATTGGTACTGTGCCATGATGCCATAAGAGCCTGTAGGATATAGGTTATATTCTTAGTCATCCCTGATGTTTAGTATTTTTCTCAATTTCAGCTGCTTCTCTGGTTTATGGCTGTGCAATGCTATTTTACTGTTTTGATGTATATTTTTTATTTATCATTTATCATATTTTCTTTGTGTTCATTATTTCCTGACTTTTCAGTTTATGTTTCCTATTTCCAGTAAGTCACTGTATTATTATTGTTGGCTTATGATTTTTACTCTTAGTTAAAAGAGGTTGTCTTTTGTATTCTGTAAAGCAATTTTTAGTTGCTAGTGAGACAGATATGTAACTTTTAGTGTCTTATCATATAGATTTTTAAACTAGGGTTGGACTGTCCATTATTTTGTAGACCTTCTATTTTGATTCTTTTTTTTTTTAAGTTTTTGTATTTTTATTTTTCGTTTTGTATCCTGGCTATGTCCCACCCCCTCCCTTGTCTTCTAGTCCCACCCCTTCCTCCCTCTTCACCTCCCATGCCACTAGTCCACTGGGAGGGGAGGACTCCACCCCGTCTATCTCAATGCCATTCATTGTTACCAAAGTATAAAGCTATTCTCTTATATTTTATCTTAATATTTTTAAACTTTTATATTCTTTATTTTGAGGTCTTTAATGACCCATCCATTCATTATGGAATTAATTATTGAATTCCATACTGCCTTTCCACTGGTCGTATAAGAATAAATGCCACTTAGCTGCCAGTGATGTCATTATCTGATTTCTTCACAGTCCTTACCCCAACTTCCTTATCTCTATGTTTACCCTGCTCCAACACTGCTCCCTAGGCTATAACTACTAGAGATCTAAGGGTGTGTTGCTTGAAGTAAAGATTATTCCTATCTTTCTGTGTTAAATTCTGTTAACTTATATTGTAAATTTTCAGATAAAGAAAATAGGTGAAAATATTTTGAAGAAAGCATGACTTTGAAATATTTGATGTTTGTAATGATTCTGGATATAATGTAGTTATTTATATTTAATGCTGTGGGTTTGGTTAAGGAATGTCATTTTTTTTCTGTGAATGCTTAACAACTTTGAAGTTTGCCTTATTGCTTTTGGCTTTGTCTTATTTGTTTGTATCTTCTTTTGAGAACAGGATCCTATGAGCTAATTCCTTAGATTAGTTTTCAATTATACAGTAAACTGTTAGTTTTTTTTTTTTTTATTGATCTTGTGTTGCAGAGTCTTGTTGCATTATTGTATTGATTTTATTGATTAACTCTTTGGAGTGGTTTGAGTTTTCCACAAGAACTTTCACACCATCGTGAATAATGTTAACTTGTTGCTTTTTTTTTCTTGCATTTCTTTTGTTAGGTCATTTATTTCATTGTACTTTTAAATATAAATGTCAGTGGGATGCACCCATACCTTATTTCTATGTTCACAAAAATCGTTACAATGTTTCACCACTGACTATATTTTTGGAGGATGCCCTAAATCACAGGAATGGATTCATCTTACTAGTTTATTAACATATATTGTAATTTTTGAAATATTTGAGTAATAGTATTAAATGTCTCTCCTAGATACTGACGGTTAAATTATTTGTCTTCTTTAAAAACATTAATGCAGTGAATTTATAACTTATGTTGTAAACTAAATCTACCTGTCACTCTTTGTATTTTCTGCTTTCCATATATAACAAGTTATAATATACTGATTAAATTGCATTATATTATATATTATATGATATACTATATATGTTTTATATGTAATATTTTATATATGTTATATAATTGGATTTTTAAGACACATTCTACCCAAACACACATACATTTACACCTATTTTTATAGACTCACATAATATATTGGTATCACCTAAAGTTAGAAAGTTTTTATTCCTTTCAGTAAATTTGTTGTGCTTTTTCTAGAAAAAGGTAACATGTTATAAAATTCCCTTAAAAGTTTGCTTGCATGTAAAACTTGTTTTGGAGTATGTAAATTTAGGATTTATGGTTCTTTAAAACCCAGTATTAGCTTTTTGCTTCTTAATCATTTTTAATAGTCAAAGTACATAAAATTATTTTTATCAGAGTTTTCATACATAATATAAAAGTTTATCAAAGTCATATTACCTTTAATTTAACATTTTTGTACAGTTTGATCCCCATTTTCTCCCATTAATATCTCCCATTTGTATAATTATTTTCTTGTTTTTGACCTTTCTTATTTTTTAACCTAGGACCTTACTTTTGTATTGTTCCTTATTTATAGAGTCTTATGTTCCCTTGCAACTGTTTCCTTGTGTCCCATTTTGTTAACTTTTGCTCTTAGTTTAACCTTTTATATCCATTTATCTCTGTATACAATATTATGTCATTATGTTGATCCAAACTTTTGAGGTGACTAATGATACATAAGTGCTATGTTTTGTGTTCTTGGAAGTTCCTTCCATTATTCTCTCTCTCTCCTTTCTTTCTTTTTTTTTCTTTTTGTTTTTATTTGAGATAGGGTATCTCTGTGTTTTCCTTGCTACCTGGGAACTTATGTAGACCAAGCAGGACTTGACCTCAGATATGTTTTCTTCTGCCTCTGGAATGCTGGGATGAAAAGTGTATAGCCCCATGCCCAAAGAAGGTTCCTTATTTTCTTGTCATGGGACATGTGGTCTTTTCCTTGGCTATAGGGTTCTTAGTGGCTTAATGTTTCTGTTTGACTACCTTTGTCTGAGTACTGCAAATGTCTGTGTTTCCGGTGAAGAATATATCTTGCATTTCATGGTGTGAGAGACTAACTATCGGTGTATTAGATACATTGCCATAATCTGGATTGCAGTGTTGAGATTAGCAAAGAATTGGTAGATACCTCTTCTAGTTAGGATTTTATTTCATTGATGTAGGGAATTTATAGTCTCTATAAGTTGCAGGACTACTCCTAGTATATAGGAATAATATGAGTTATATATAGTTTTACATATTTAAAACAATGACTATTTCATATATGAGTTATGACTTCAAAGAGAGAAAAACACTAATAGTTAACATAAAAAGTGTCTTATCATAATATTAATCTTACTTGTGATTTTAAAAATGTGTAGAAGCCAGGAAAAGCTTGTGAGATGGCTGACCGGTAAAAGCATTTTGCCTCTGAAACACCGTGAGCTATGTTAGATCCCTGGAACCCATGTCAAGGTGGATGAAGAAAAACAGCTCCCCATCATTGTCTTGTGACCTTCACATGCACGTGATGACATAACCCACACTCCTAATTACAATAAACTTTAAAATAAAAAAATGTATACTTATCATTGCACTGAGGGTAAATAACACGACAAAAATGTGAGTGGATAAGACATAGTCATAAATTTAACTCAGTTAGAATCTGACTATTTAGTTCTGTGGGGAGATTCGACATATGGAGTATCATTATGATGGCCTTGATGATGACCCTAGGATTGGTGGTTAGAAATAATGGTTTTGAATTTAGATGATGACCATTTGCTATAACTGTCTTGAAGTTTGTTATATGGCAAACACTATTCCAACCTATTTTATGAGTAATTTTAGTGAGCTGTCAAAAAATGCAGGTGGGCTTTCTTGTAACTCTTAACTAAAATAATACAGTTGTGGTCATCGTTACTACTATCTTGTGAGCCTAACAGGAGATATTTAAATCATCTAACAAGCTTGAGTTGACAGCAGAACGAGAGCACTTAGCAGACATTAGGCTTCTGAAATAGTTATTAACATTAGTCTGATGTGGCCCACAGGATGGATTTGTGAAGGTGAGAATGCATCTGGGGCTGCAATTAAGAGGCCATGAAATGATTCAGCTACACCGAGGTGGAGGCTTGTCCTCATGAAATAAAAAAAAAAAAAAAAATCAAAGAGGACTTCCAGGTTCTAAGCTACTGCGCATTATTTTTTCCCATTATTACAGTTAATTTTATTTCCATTCTCTTCCTTTGTCTACTCTTATTCTCTTTCTTTTAAATTATTTTTTGTTATTTGTATATTTCTTTTCTTTTTAAAAATTTTTTATTAATTACAATTTATTCACTTTGTATCCCCTCTGTAGCACCCTACCTCCTCCATTCACAAACCCTTTCCCTTCCCTTTCCCTTCTCCATTCATGCCCTTCCCAAAGTCCACTGTTAGGGGAGGTCTTCTTTTCTTTCCTTCTGATCCTAGTCTATCAAGTCTTATCAGGAGTGGCTGCATTGTCTCCTCTGTGGCTTGTTAAGGCTGCTACCTCCTCAGAGGGAGGTGATCAAAGAGCAGGCCAATCAGTTCATGTCAAAGGCAGTCCCGATTCCCATTACTATGGAACCCACTTGGACACTGAACTGCCATAGGCTACATCTATGCAAGGGTTCTAGGTTATCTCTGTGCATGGTACTTGGTTGGAGGATCAGTCTCAAGAAAGACCCCTGTGCTCTGATTTTTTTTGGTTCTGTTGCTCTCCTTGTGGAGCTCCTGTCCTCTCCAGATATTACTATTTCCCACTTCTTTCATAAGATTCCTGCTCTCTGCCCAACAGTTGGCCATAAGTCTCAGCATCTGCTTTGATAGTCTGCAGGGCAGAGCCTTTCAGAGGCCCTCTGTGGCAGGCTCCTACCTTGTTCCCTGTTTTCTCCTTCTTCTGATGTCCATCCTTTTTGCCTTTCTGGATGGGGATTGAGCATTTTAGCCAGAGTCTTCCCTCTTGATTAGTTTCTTTAGGTGTACAGACTTTAGTAGGTTTATCCTATATTATATGTCTATATGAGTGAGTATAAACCGTGTGTGTCTTTCTATTTCTGGAATAGTTCACTCAGGATGATGTTTTCCAGTTCCCACCATTTATCTGCAAATTTCATGATTTCCTTGTTTTTCATTGCTGAATAAATATTCCATTGTGTAGATGTACCAACAGAACACCATCATCACAGGCTCTAAGAGCAACAATCAATAAATGGGACCTCATGAAACTGAAAAGCTTCTGTAAAGCAATGGACACTGTTGTCAGAACAAAATGACAGCCTACAGACTGGGAAAGGATCTTCAACAACCTTATATCTGACAGAGGGCTAATATCCAGTATATATAAAGAACTAAAGAAGTTGAAAAGCAACAAACCAAGTAATCCAATTAAAAAATGGGGAACAACTCTAAACAGAGAATTAATTCACGATAGAAGAATATCAAATGGCAGAGAAACACTTAAAGAAATGCTCAAAGTCATTATCCATCAGGGAAATGCAAATCAAAACGATCCTGAGATTTCACCTTAAGCCTATCAGAATGGTCACCTTAAGCCTATCAGAATGGTCAAGATCAAAAACTCAAGTGACAACACATGCTGGAGAGGTTGTGGAGAAAGGGGAACCCTCCTCCACTGCTGGTGGGAATGTAAACTTGTACAACCACTCTGGAAATCAATCTGGTGCTTTCTCAGACAATTAGGAATAGCACTTTTTTAAGATCCAGCTATACCACTCCTAGGCATATATCCAAAAGATGCTCAAGTACACAATAAGGACATTTGCTCAGCCATGTTTGTAGCAGCTTTATTTTTAATTGCCAGAAGCTGGAAGCAACCCAGATGCCCCTCAACTGAGGAATGGATACAGAAATTGTGATACATCAACACAATGGAATATTAAATTATTTTTTGAGATTATAATATAATTACAGGCAACTAAGGAATGCTGAAAGCAGGAGAAATAGTTTTTCCCAGGAAAGATTGTACCCGTTTGGTTATCCCATATCAAATGATCAGCCCTGAATGTCTGTGTATATTGTGTTGTGTCTGTGCATTTGTGTGTATTTGTGTTGCATACATATATAACACATACAAACACCCCCATATATATTTATATACAACATTTTAAAGACTGAACAGCTTATATTTATGTATTGATTTACACACAAACATATGGTATGTAACAAAAATCAATGGATAAAAGAGGCTGTGAAATTGAAAAAGGACAAGGAAGGGAACATGGCAGGGAGTTTGATAAGTTTGCTAGGCAGTGTTATTCAAGATTAGGAGTTTTCTTTTCGCACCCTGTTTTTCACATGGTATAATAGCTCATATTACCTTGAAAATAACAGGGCATGTTTTTATAAAAACCGTGGAAGAAATTAACATATTCTTTTTCTTCAGACCAAAGACATTCTTTCTTAACAAATTATGTCAGAATGTTGCTGTATTCTCTTTAAGTATGCCCATGTTTACTGAAGAGACATCTGTTTTTTTAATTTTAATTTATTTATTATTTATTACAATTTAGTCACTTTGTATTCCAGCTGTGGCCACCTCCCTTGTCTACTCCCAATCCTTCCCTTCCTCCCTCTTCTTCTCCTATGCCCCCCTCTAGTCCATTGATAGGGAGGTCCTTCTCCCCTTCTATCTAACTCTAGCCTATCCGTTCTCATAAGGAGTGGTTCTCATAGGATAAACATACTAAAATCTATTGTCCAGATTCTGAAAGTAATAAATAAATAAAAAGAAAAACCAGGCAAGACACAGCTGCCTTATGTCCACATGCTTTCAGGTTGTGTTCTGCTTTTTAGTTAGATACCCGTAAGTTATTCGAATAGTTCCTTCATTTTTAATTTTAATTTTATTAATTACAGTTTATTCACTTTGTATCCCAGCTGTAGCCCCTCACCCACCACCTCCCAATCCTACCTTCCCTCCCTCTTCTCCCATTCCCCTCTTCCAGTACACTGATATGGGAGGTCCTCTTCCCCTTCCATCTGACCCTAGCCTATCAGGTCTCATCAGGATTGCCTGCATTGTCTTCCTCTGTGGACTCCTAAGCCTATTCCCCCCCTCAGGTGGAGGTGGCAAAGAGCCAGCCACTGAGTTCATGTCGGAGACAGCCCTGTTCCTATTACTGGGGGGCCCACTTGGATACTGAGCTGCCAAGGGCTACTTCTGTTCAGGGGTTCTAGGTTATCTCCATGCATGGCCCTTGTTTGGAGTATCAGTCTCAAGAAAGACCCCTGTGCCCAGATATTTTGGTTCTGTTGCTCTCCTTGTGGTACTCCTGTCCCCTCCAGGTCTTACTACCTCTCCCTTCTTTCATAGGATTCCCTACACTCTGCCCAAAGTTTGGCTATGAGTCTCAACATATGTTTTGATATCCTGCTGGGTAGAGTCTTTCAGAGGCCCTCTGTGGTAGGCTCCTGTCCTGTTCCCTGTTTTCTCCCCCTTCTGATATCTATTCCACTTGCCTTTGTGAATGAAGCTTGAGCTTGAGTCCTCTTTTTTTGATTAGCTTCTTTAGGTGTACAGATTTTAGTATGATTATCCTATATTATATGTCTAATATCTACTTATAAATGAGCATATACCATGTGTGTCTTTCTGCTTCTGGGATACCTCACTCTTGATGATTTTTGCTACCTCAAGATCCAGCTATACTAGTCCTAGGCATACATCTAAAAGATGCTTAAGTACACAACAAGGACATTTGTTCAACCATGCTCATAGCAGTTCTGTTTGTAATAGCCAGAATCTGGAAACAACCCAGATGTCCCTCAGTTGACGAATGGATACAGAAAATGTGGTACATTTACAAAATGGAATACTACTCAGTAGTTGCAGACAATTAGTGGGATCTAGGTTAGTTCCTTCTTAATTGTGACTACATTTCGGTATTAGATATTAATTTCTTTCAAATTGGAAGCACAAATCACGAGCATATCTTCTATCACTCTGTTTATACCCAGGTTGCCTTCTGCTGTTTGTCACACTCTGGATTTCCCCCTTTGCTTTTAATTTAATTTCATGCACATATGTCTTGAGGGCTAATCCTGAGCACTACTGAGAAGACTTCACTGTCTGTAGAAAGCCCTGGAGCTTCTGTTTTCTGCAGCCCTCACTGAAACAAGAGCACATATCTTTTGCTGGGATTCTTACTCCTAAACCCATTTATGTCTCTGGCTATATCCTCTCTGGTAACCAATTTCTTTGCTGCATTTCCCCTCTACTCTCTGCTTCTCTATCTTTTTTTTTCTTAAAAAAAAACTTCCCATTTTCGAAGTGGCTGTACCAGTTTAGCTAATTTCTTCTAAAGTATGTATTTATGCATATCTTCTAATGTCATCTCCTTTCTTAGACTAAAATTCAAACATATTTCTCTCACATTTGTTAAGCCATTTTGTCATCACTCATTCCTTTTGTTTGCTTCAATATCTTGCCCTTTGTGGGGTATCATATTTCAGCTCTCACCTTCCAAATACTTTAACTCTGCATCTCAAACCTCTAAAATCTGCTTCAAACTTACTTTCCATGCAGCATACCGTTTTGTGGCTTCATGCCTTCCAATCTGTATGACCTTCTAGCTTCATGTTTCTGATCTTCTCACCTGCCCAACTATGCTAATAACATGTTCTGTAACATCATGTAGATGCTGTCTTGGTATGTCCACCTTTACAGGTACAATACAAATATCACTCTTCAGATTTTCACTCCCATAGGTTTCAGATGTACTTATATCATCCTTATTTGTATTCTGTAGGATATGGAACATAACAACCAACTTACTAAACATATGCGAAGGAAATATTTGAATTTGGAAATTTGTCTTCTCTTAAAAAGTGATTACACATTGTGAAAACATACCAGTGAAACAATAAAGCCTATATTCTTGATGAATAGCCTATGTTCAAGAATCCAAAGTAACTGCCATATGTGCAGTTTCTCTCTTTGTCAATCGTTATTGGATTAAGTCAGCCTGTCTTAGCCAACAGCAGAGGGTTGTGCCAAAATTGAAGAAAGGAAGTCATTTCTCTGGTCATAGTTACTGTCTTTGAAATCGTTAGGTACTCATACAAAGTACACCAAAAAATATAGAGAATAGAACAAGAAGGTTTCCAAGCCCCCCTTTGCAACATTTTTTATCATATCCTAAACAATTCAGCTAATTACCATAGTATCCCCCTTAGATCTTGTTTTATAAAGTCATAATAACCTTTCCTAAGAAATGATAAATTCCTTTCCATAAAGCTCCTCAGGGTGCTTAAAATGTCCAATATGTTTTCGTGAGGCTGAAATTTTCAATCACAAGTAAATATAGGTTGCCACATTATAAACGAGGTTAGGTTGATGGATAAATATTTTAAAGATACAGAAAAATGTTTTCCAGTGATTTTCTTAAAGCATAAGTATATGTGATGACTTTAGCTGTGCTGTAAGGTGTGGCTTTTGTTATAGACATGCATAGCATGTGTCATAGTTGCTGACTACAAAACAGTTGGTCTGCCCAACTGGAACCTGCTTATAGACTTCTATAAAACAAGGAGTAAAAAATTAGCATTCACAAGAAAAGGTCAGTTAACTATACAAGAGTATAGATTGCTCCAGGCAACATCAAAATATTCAAGCAACATATTTTTGAAATGTAACTAAGTTACAGAATATAGCAATAATGAAGAGCTCAGTGCTATTATGACTTTTGAAAACTGACTATATTTGTACATTTTATTTCCAAACACTCTGCTCTAGTCCAGATGTCCCTGCCCCCCAAAAAAGGAAAGAAAAAAGAGGTCTATTCTTTATGATTACAAAGTACTCTTTTGTCATTAGTCCATGCTGAATGATAGTTTTTATAGCCCGACAAGGGACCAAGTCATCACTACCTGGAGGGAATCAGTTAAATCATTTGAAGATGGCTCTTCTGCTCTGAAGGGAAGTTGGAGCTGACTGCTTGAGAGTTCTCACTCCCCAGGTGGCAAGGGTTAGTGTTGTTGAAGAACTGACAGATTTTACCCTCAGGGTGGGTAGACTAGATTGGAAAATACATAGGAGGAGAGCTTGTCAAGGAAATTCAGGGAGCAGAGCTGATGCTTTCTGAAGGGGATTCTCACCAGCTCCCTAGATTGAATCATAAATGTTTATGTTTTATGGACTTATACAACTGTGCAGAAGACAAAGAGCAAGAAGCAAAAATTATATATATATATATATATATATATATATATATATATATATATATATATATATATAGAGAGAGAGAGAGAGAGAGAGAGAGAGAGAGAGAGAGAGAGAGAGAGGAGTAGAAGACGTGAAAGGAAAAATATCTGGAGGGGCATGAAACTTCAGGGTTTGTCAGCTCATTACTTGTTGAGATGACAATAACATTCTCATTTGAGGAACAAGTTCTTGGGGAAATAGAGATTATTTTTAAGACAGTGCTTTAAGGGTGATTGACTAATGGAGTGAGAATTTTATATTGCATCAAAGTTCTACAATTATAGGGAGCAGATTTAGTGTCAAATAGTGGAAAATCAGTTGTGTTGCTGGACTGACTGAGTGCAGGTTAGATGAATATTAAAGGGTTCATTCTTTGAAAAGGATACCCTGGGTGCATGCACTGGGGTGACATAGTGAATCTTACTAGTACATACAATTAGTGCGCAATAATAAAACTTCAATAATAAAACTTAAAAGAGACACCCTGAAAAAAGGATTCACGGCAGTATGTCCATTTGTGAGGATGATGGAGAGGGATATGTAGGTGCAAGAGAATTTCCACAAAACTAGAGTGCCATTTCTATTTAAACGGTCACTGTTGAATAGCACTTGAGCAGGTTAGTATGAACTGGTGACTTCTAGATGTCTAATTTTTAGTTTGCTTACAAATGTCTAATCATCCTGACTTACTCATCATTACTTGGATTGCTTCAAATTTACCACTTATGCACATTTTCTACTGATTGAATTTTATATTATAATATATTATAGTTCTCAACTCTTCTAGGTTAGCATATTACTCTCTAACTCGCACAATTTATATTAACCATATCTGCTTGCTTACATAACTGTACATATAACTACGTTTGGCTTAAAATTAAATAGATATGACAAAAATAATAAGGCAACATGAAATAACATTGATGGCTCACTCTGTCTTTCAGACCTTTTATTGAACTGCTTTACATAGGCATACATTTATATGCATACAGGCACTAATTTTCAACATATATGTTTTACATATAGAGAATATATATAAATATATATGTATATATATATGAAAATATAAATACTAATTATTTAAGCTTCAAAGGTCTCATCCAATAGGATTGTTGGTAACTCTATGCTGCAAGAGAAGAAACTAAGAGAATTCTAATCATTTTTCTGAGTAAAAAGGATTAAAAAATAAAAGTAACAGAGACACAGTTTAAACCCAGAAAGCCTGACTGCTTCACAATCCTGTTCGTTCCTGCCAAAAAATTTTCTTACCAGGGTTAGGAGTGCAGTAAGCAGCTATGGTATCCACAAATTACATTTTCATCGAAATATTTGTTAACACAGGTGTCTTTATGTTTCCAGATCACGGGATTTGGGGTATAAGCACTGTGCTCTATTAACCTTGACATGTTCAATGTTCACAGAAGTATAAGTTACTCCTAATTACAGACTGTTTCCTGAGATACTCGAGTCAAAGAGATTTTCATCTTGAAGTAATAGATTTTGATCCACAAAATATTTTAGATACAAAAAAACCCATGACATTTTCAATCCATAAGATAGATATGGTTTTTCTCCTTGAATATTTTAAAATGGAATAGAGTGAATTAAGTGAGACATTCTTGATTGACATGTGGCACTTTTCAGATTACACTTGTTGAAATTCTTTTCTTTTCAATGCTTTTTTTTTCCCTCCCACAGGGTGCTGCTTTAATTAGAATGCTGGCTAATTTCATGGGCCATTCAGTTTTTCAGAGGGGTCTGCAAGTAAGTAAAACGCTTTCTATTTTTCTCTTCTCTTTTTTAAGTATATTTCACACTTTGGGAAATTACTAATACAAAAGTATTATTATAATAGAGAAATTTAGGATGTTTAAGGCAGGACTTTGTCCCTCGGTAAGACAAAAGTAAGTTGTCGAGGGATACTCAGTGTATCCTCTGCGCAGACTCAAACTAGTATATAATTTGGAGGTGTTTAACGGGCATTCACAAACGGAACTAAGTTTTACACATGCCAGATCCTGAATAATTTACACAGGAGCTTCAGAAAACTGCTATTATTTACTGTCACTGAGATTTTTAAGTAATATGAGCGCAAATTGTTAGCTTTACTAAAATTACATAATTTAGAGCTTGCTTTTCAGTCATGTGCTGCGTATTTTGTTGTTTTGCTACTGATATACACAGTTGCTATTTGTCTCATTGAAAATAAAATATTTTATTTGAAAGTAAAATGAATCACTTTAAAAGAAGGAAGATAATTATGTGGTTTTTGGTTTGTTGTTATCTCTTAGAAATCTGTTATTTCTAATGAGAGACGAAAAGTTAGTGGATCCTGGAACCAGGTGGGAGGGTAGGTTGGAAGGAACTGGGACGAGTTTTGGAGAGGAAACTGTAATCAGGATATATTGTATGATAAAATGATCTATTTTCAATAAAGGGTGGGGATAGACCAAAAGAGAATTATATGTACTGCATTTAGGGTAGTAAACATGAAGTTTAAGAATGGATTTGTAAAAACAAATTTATTAAAATATATAGAAAAATATAATTATAGAAAACTGAAACTTTGGTTCTGTTTAATCTGCTAGAGTAAATCACACTCCCAGTCACTGTGATTGATGAATTATTTATGATGCATTTTGCTACTTAGAAGTGTCCTTTGAAGTAAATTGATGTTCACCTGAAGTACAATTATGCTAAGAAAGTGAGAACAATCAATCTTATCTGTTCTTAGTAAGCTTTTCATTTTAAAATTTAAATAAACTACAACTGGAATCAGGTCATATTTTTGTAGTATAATTCTATCTTTATACAAAATAAGAGGGGATAAAATAGAAAGGCAAGAGTTAAATTTGATATGGCAAACTACATATTTAATGCAACAAATTAAAAAGAGCATATAAATTTATTGAAGAATAATTTTCCTTATAAACTACTTTTGCAAATTAGTTTCAGCCAGTATTGAAATTTACTTTAGTCAACGCTTTTCATTATGGAGGTCCACAGAATGGCTGAATCCATCCACTGTATTTGCTGAAGGATAAAGATTCTGTTTGCTGAGAGATGAAGGCTCCATTCTGATCACATAGTTGTGGAAACCTTTTTTTTTTTTTTCTCTTCACTTCAAGGAGTGCTTTCCATGAATATCAACTATCTGGAGGAATGTCTTCCCTTATTCACACGGCGTTGTTTTCCCATATCGAATTTGTAATGTGACAATTTCAGAAAATATTTAAGTTTTCATAAAGGCAACATAAATTGAATTTGATTTTTTTGGTGGCAATCTGATATGCAATCATTTTCTGCATACAATTTTTATTATTTCTCTACTATTACCCATGCATAACAGATTGAGTGACTACAGTTATTTTGACAGGATGTTTTGGCAGAATTTTCCCTTATCTTGTTGTATTTTCTATGTTATGTAAAAATATACTATTTTGAGTACATCTTATATCCCAAGCCTGTTCAGTTTTATCTAAAATTGCTAAAAGAAGTACCCATTAAAGTAAACTTCCATTTGAAGCTAGTGTTAACATGCCATTTTATGTTCCAATACTTGATTTGGTTAATTTTCAACCTCGGGACTCTATGTTTGTCATCTGTGCATTTCATTTGCCTTGAGACATCTCATTGATCAGGTGGATCTGTATCCTTCGGTACTTGGCTTGCAGCTTCATTTATAGTTATCACTCAAACTGATTTAGTGTATCATCAGCAGTTTGGATTAGTTTACAGTAGATCCTTCTGTCTTGGTGATAAATGATCATCTCTTGTGCACGGAGATGTATGGGGTACATTTTGGAGATGACCTCCTGAACAGACACTTCGTGTCATGGCACTGAGTAGTTTTCGAGTTCATATTAATACACTTGCCATTCACAAGGCTCTGGGGAGTCTTACTTTACAACTTGTTGAAAGGCCTACTTTGGGATGTCAGCATTTACCTCTGAAGAAAATCTTCAGAGGTAATTGTTTTTACATTAACCATGGCTATTCTATGTTGACACATGAAAGTTTATTACTGGAAAACAGACTAGATTTATATTTACAGGCTTGGGAAAACCCAAACTGCAACTGAGGTGTGTTTTCTTTTATTATTCTTCCTTCTTTCCCCCTTCTTTTCCCATACTTTTTGCTGTTGTTTTTCCTTGAGTGCTCATACAACACCATCTTGTTGTACTTAGAACAGTTCTATGATAGCTGCTACTTCATTACTTATTATCTAACAAAATTTGTGTTCTGTTGATACTTTTTTCTGTCTGTATAGGCTATCCTAAGCTCTTTTTAGAAACAAAGCAAACATTATTTACAAATATGTTACATATAATTTATCTAGTGAGTTTCTGGGTCAGTTTATACATTCATTTTTTAAATAAAATATTTGATTAGAGATGTTTTGTATATTGCACAGTAATTTGTGTGACAATATGTATTTTAAATTTCAAAATGAATATATCCCTTAGAAAGCAAGTGTTCTAGAACATTTTTGAGAAAACTTTGTTCTTATTTGTTATAAAACACAGAGATAAGCTATCAGAAACCAAGGAGGAAATTCAATATTGACTAATAATGTCTAATATCAAGGAGATTCTTAATATTTTTTATATCTTATTACTTTTGATTTTAGTTTAATGTTTAAATGTTTCAGTTTTCCATGTTCTTTAAACATTAACATAAATCTCTTGTAAATGAATTTTATTCATAAAGTTAGCTCATAATTTTGCTAATAACTCAGCTTTAATTTTTATGTTTGAATTGAAATCTGAACTTGTACAATGTTCTGAATTTAAGCTTTTCTGTTGTTGATTATACATACCATTCATAAATAATATATTTCAGGACACTACGTGATTATATTTTTGCAAGCTCTACATATCTACCATTATATATAATCCATTATACAAAATGATAGCAGGCATTTTGTGGGAAGCTTGAGGCAATAGAATAAGTAGGGAGAAATAATTCTCATTTCTCTTTCTAATTAATGCTGAGCCTCTGACAAGCCATGAAATCTCTCCTGGCCTCTAACCTACAGTTATAAAGTGTAAAACTAAATTCTCCAAGATATTTTCCATCTTTCATCGTTTCTAAATATAGGGTTTATTTAGGACAGTTGATCATTTAGGCAACTGGTATTAGATATTTTTAATTTGGAACAGCCATTTTAATTTGATGGGGGTAAATGATAAAGTGTATGAGCAAAAGTGTGTTTCTGTACTTGAACTAATAGCCTTCTGGATATTTGACTGGGTGGCCAGCAATGCATGCCACAGTGCAACTGTATCAAACCAGATGAGCATCTGCTTAGATTGCAGCTTTTGTTAATAATAACTTGTGTTATCAGCTTATGTTGTCTTGGGGTTTAAGCTTTGCATTTATTGCATTGTGTTGCTTCAGATATGTAATATGTTTGTGGTTAATCTATTGTTATTATTCATGATATTTGTTGAGGGATTTTTGAAAATTTTTCATGGTTTTCATAGCATATGTTATGATTACTAAAGCCGGATTTTCTAGGTGTACTCCTCAAGTGTGGAAGTGACTTTGGTTACAAGTCTGAAGGTGTCCTGGAGGTTGGCTTTAAAGAGAACCAAGAACCCCCTGCACAGATGTAGCCCATGGCAGCTCAATCTCCAAGTGGGTTTCCTAGAAAGGAGAACAAGGACTGTCTCTGACATGAACTCAGTGCCTAGCTCTTTGGCCACAGAGGAAGACAATGCAGCCAGTTCTGATGAGACCTGATGGACTAGGGTCAGATGGAAGGGGAAGAGGACCTCCCCTATCAGTGGACTGGGGGAGGGGCATGGGAGGAGAAAAGGAAGAAAAGATGGAATTGGGAGGATATGAGGGAGAGGCTACAGCTGGCATAAAAATCAATAAATTGGAATTAATAAAAAATTAATTGAAAAATGAGAGAATTCCATTCCTCTTATTGGTTTCATTACAGGGAATTCCAACAAAGGAGGGCTTTCTCTTCTGAACACTGGGGTGTTTCTGATACTAAGCAGAGCTAGGTGCTTTTAGACCCTGGAGACAGTGTTCTAAATCTTCTTGCCATTTGTTTTCCTATCTATACCCGTTCTCCACACAAACACAGTGAAAGGAGTGACTTGACTGGAGTGGAACCTTTTCAGGTTAAAACTTTGTACTTCAATCTGTTCTGGTTTTCACAGAAGCTGCTTTTAAGACTTTAAAATCTCCAAGTCTCTCTCTCTTTTGCCTAAATATATATATTTTATTTTTAAATTAAGATTTTTAATCTTTAATTTTGATTTTTATATTAATTACAGTTTATTTACTTTGTATCCCAGCTGTAGACCCCTTCCTCATTCCCTCCCAATACTGCCCTCCCTCCCTCCCTCATTTCCTCCCATGCCCCTATGCAAGCCCACTGATAGGGGAGGTCCTACTCTCTTCCATCTGACCCTAGCCTATAAGGTCTCATCAGGACTGGCTGCACTGTCTTCCTCTGTGGCCTGGTAAGGCTGCTCCCCCATCAGGGGGAGGTGATTAAAGAGCCAGCCACTGAGTTCACGTCAGAGACAGTCCTTGTTCTCCTTTCTAGGAAACCCACTTGGACACTGAACTGCCATGGGCTACATGTGTGCAGGGGTTCTAGGTTATCTTCATGCATAGTCCTTGGTTGGAGTATCAATCTCAGAAAAGAACCCTGGGCCCAGATTTCTTGGTTCTGTTGCTCTCCTTATGGAGCTTCTGTCCCCTCCAGTTCTTTTTATTTCCCCCTTCCTTTATAAGATTCTCTGTCCTCTGCCCAAAGTATTAATATGATCACATGTGGGTTCTCATACCTACAGTTGAGAAAGGAGGATCCTAAAATTTTCATGTTTTATAGTGTTGACTCAAACTTTGCATATGCTAATAACCTACATTAGCAACCCTGCCACACTATTCTATGAAATGCTCACTTATTCTCCCAAAGTTTTTTCTCCAACTTAAAAAATTAATTATCATCTAAGAAATTGTTTTGTTCCTGAAAACCATGTGTTACTATGGTCCTGTTATCCTCTACCAGTGCTACCTAGTTAAAATTTAGTAAAGACAGGCAATCACTTGTAGATAGCTTTCTTTAACAGTATGGAACCACTTCTCAAAGAGATAGTGTTTTATATTACTAAATAAACCAGTCGTGGTCTTAAAGTTTGTATTGAAAATGGATCATGGAGAAAATCAAATATAAACTTTTCTTTTGTTACATTATATCTCCTAGTTATAAATAACATGAATTGCAGATGTAGAAATGTATATCTGTTTCAGATTTTACATACTTACTGTTCAATGCAATGTGTCCCTTAAAACTCAGAGCAAAATTAAAGCCATCCTCTGGAGTTCCAGAAGAAATGGATTTCACATTGCGTGAGAGCTCTTCTAAAGTCAAGATGGATGTAGGAGAAAAAGTCAAGGAAGTAGATTTCAGAAAGTCAACAGCTTTGTTATCATATGTAACTAATATGAATTTAGCACAGTGTATATATCGCCAGTTTTGAACTACTTAATTCATTCACGCTACTTTTGTCAGTACCAGTTTTATGTCGAAAATTTAAGTGTTTTGAAGTTATTACTCTTCTATCATATGGAACAGAAAAAAAGACATATTTCTGATCCACATCCATTGGTACCTTGCCACTGAAAATAATTGTTTTAGTGGTTTTAGTAACCAGGTTGGCAGACTTTTGGTTTGCATGATCAGAACTGTGAGATCCTCCTTGTACCTCCCCAATCCTCCTGAGACACGGCAGGTGCAATGAGAACCAAAGCAGTAACTGGTGCAATGAGAACCAAAGCAGTAACTGGCCTCAGTTGCTTCTTGTTTAAAAACATCGCGGTACATGATCTCTGAAGTTAGTTTATGTATTTTTCAGTCCCAGATTTTTCTCCTGGTACAATTCCAATAAGTAATGATGACTAGAAATCAACTACACTACCTACTGGGACCTGAAGTCAGTGGGGAAAGCTGGTCAGTGGCACTCAGAGGCACTGCCTGCACACAGGTTTGGGATACACTGTTTAAATACCTGATTTTTGCCTGTGTCACGAACATCCCCAAATTCTTTTCTTAGCCATTGTTGGAAGCCAAAATAGCAAAATTATCCCACAGATATGCACTTATTTAACATTTCTATATTTTAAGGTTATTTCCTATTACTATGCTATGTAGAGTTTTCCTTTTGTTGTTGTTTTATTGGGAAATCTGTAGCAGAAAATATGCTGTGCCCCTCCCTCTTCATCTTCTCTTCTATTTGGGAAAGCTTCAATGTCCAATGGTATTGAATGTCCTTTCCTGTGAAGTATTTGGAATATTTTTCTTGGTTTTCTATTCCTTTATGATTTCTTGGTTACTTTTCATGCCTTCTTGGGATCTCTCTTGCTCCCAAAAATAAATGTATAGACTGATAACAACAGAAAAACAATGCTCACCTTCTACTGTCTTGTTGACAGTATGTACATTTTTTATTTTCCAGAAAGCATATCATTTGATACATATACATTAAATTTTACTAGTAAGTAGAAATGCTTATGGTCATCAGATGTACAAGACCATTTCATTAGTATCTACATTTTTTTAAACTTTGGTTTTGTAACTTGTGTTTAGTTTCTATAGGTAGAAGCCCTATTCCACTTATGTGGCATAGGATTACCTTAAAAAAATAACATATGTTGGTAATACTGTACTCATACAGAATCCCTGTGAAATCATTTAGAGCCTCAACAGTTCTTTGTTATTTGTTTTAATAACCTAAATTAATATTTATTTTTTCAACATTTTTTCTGAAAATAAAGTTACAGATATGAAATCTAGGAACATTGATTGGCTCAGTAACTATTAAAAAATTCATATTATTATGGCTTTTAAAAACAAAACAAAAGAAAACAATATTATTCTAATGATCTGAGACTAGCAAGATCATTATTCATGTTATTAAGAGTCGACATCAGGGGATTAAAAATATAAAAAAAGAAATCATTATTATGCTCAATACAAACTCAACTCCTAAAATTTCCATCAGTGAGTGAGTCACCTATCTGCTCAGCCAGTGAGAATAAGCCAATAGCTTCTAAAATATGTTTGAATAGAAAAAGATTTTTCTTAATTAGTATTTAACTGCTCTTTTCCATAAGGTAACCTATAACAACATGTTTGGCTCCAATTATCAGGGTGGAAATTGCTTATGCAAATCAATGTAAGCAATGAGGTGTGGATAAAAGCAGAAAGGAAATATCATTATTATTGGTTTGTGCTCATAAAATTCTGATAGCTTAAGGGTAATGACAGGCACAAAGCCATGGTGATTATCATCAGCAGCAACACCTTCAATAACCGTTCCACTGGTGTGTCATATGTAAGTATGGGTATCTGAGGTTTTTATTTGAGAATTACAGGTTTATGTTTGTGAGTACTTGCTCCCTTCATATTAGTTTTTAGGCAAAATAAAGAAACATCAGGATAGAGATAGTACATCGAAGGTAGTAGGGAATATTTATCAAGATGATAAATGAGTCACTCTTAATATAAAATTACCATATATAGTTCACTCAAATGTGCCTGTTCTGCCCTTGAAATACTGTGAAGGCTTGGCTATTTTGTAGGCATAAAGGTTAATTTTAGGTAATGATTTGTTGTGATCACTCAATATCATGCAACATTGATATCATTGCAAATTTTTCAAACGCTTGGTCCACCTTAATCAGCATTTAATTTGTCAAATAATTTACTACAAGGGTAAAATGAAAAAGTCCATTGCAGCATATATGCACATTTACTTGTAATGCACACAAATAAAAATTCTATCTCTTATTTTAATTGTATTTATATGTATTTATTTTATTATAATTTATTCACCTTGTATCCCAGTGTAGCCCCTCCTTCCCTCGTCTCCTCCCAGTCCTACCCTTGCTACCTCTCCTCCCCCTATGACCTTCCCCTAGTCCACTAATGGAGGGGTCCTTCTCCCCTACTATCTGACCCCATCAGATCTGAGCCTATCAGATCTCATCAGGACTGGATACATCCTCTTCCTCTGTGTAAATGTACTACAAATCTTGTATCTGTTCCTCCGTTGAAGGACATCTAGGTTGTTTGACACTAGAAGCAAAAGTGAGAGGTGGGTATGTTTTCTTACTTTGAAACACCCTTGTAGACTATCATATTTGCACTACTTTGCTGACAGGCAGGCATAGAACCTCTTCAGGTTGTTGTTTAGTTGAGTATAAATGTAGGGGTAGCAATATTGTAACTCATAATACAATTGCTTGTAGCATCGATGCTGTGATCCATAATTGCTACAGAGGAGATATGTAGAAACCACAGTGGCATGAGGCTATGCTATTGTCTGTGATTTAAAGCAGGCAAACAAACACAAACCCTTTTCAAATCCTGGCAGGTTGTTTTGATTTAAAATACTCTGTTTCACACTATATTTGACAACCTCTTATGAAAAAAAGTACTAATTTGTACACGATTTACATTCATTAAATAGCGTGAAGGATTTTTAAAATATGTAAAACACTTTTTTCCTGAATAAATAGCTGGATGCATATCTAGGCAAGCCACTTCTGAAGGTGAATTTAGGGTAAACACACATTTAAATTTTCTGACTCAGAATGGCTTGCCAACGATTGTACATCACCATTGTTCTTATATTGCCTCAGTAGCTTTATTTTTAAAACTTTATGTGAATGACTGAAACTTCTTACATGGAACACAGTTGGTAATGGCTTGGGTTCCTATGATATAAAATTTAGCAACAGAGAAAACTTAGAAAATGATTTTTTCTTTCCATCGTTTATTCTGGTCTGCTAGAATTAAATTGCAGACATTCTTCGTGTTTTTGCGCAAGACTTTTGCCCTAAATGCTCTGCTACTCATACACATTTAGTCTCATATTTTCTAAAAGGCAAAGCTTGGGTATGACTCTCATCTTATCCCCTCTTCTGAGGAAATAAAAATTACATTTACATTTTGTGTTCCATTGTATTCATTTGTTTACCTCTAGACCACTTGTCTGCATTTTAACCACCCCAATCACCTGTCTAGGTATCACCAAAATTATGTTTACAGGTCAGAGTTTGTTGAAATACTCTATTGATGTACTAGGCATAATTTTCAGTCACACAATAACTGCAGGAGATTTAAATAGAAATGAATTTAGCAAACGGACCAAGAGTGGTCCATCACATCATTGACAAGGATGATGTCAATACTCACCCAAAGGTTACGATGAGTCTCAAGTTATCAAGATAACTTGCCGAGGTCACACGTCAGAGCAGCTGACTCAGCTGGTATCAATACTGTGGTTGTCAACATCCTATCTCAGGCTATGGTGTGTCTGCTTCTCATGTGTTTTTAATTACTTCTTATGAAGCATCCACTTGTTAGAGAACAGGCCACATGCTTACACTTTAGTTGCCAGAGGAAGTGAGAGGGAATATTTAGCATTTTGTCCTTTCCAATTCAAAGCTGAGAAGGAGTTCTTGCCTTCCTCCTACATTCCACACTGAGTTATTGCCCCAATATGAAAATGGAGCTCAAATGCTGGAAAGCCAAAAAAGTAAGAAATGCTCTCCAAGATTTTTGAGTTATAATTATTCTTGATAGAAAGCAACAACATTTCAAACCTTTGCTTCAGCCTCTTTGTCAAGTCTTCAGAAAAACCAGGGCTTGAATTTACCTGATCACTGATCTTAATGTAGAGGGTCAGAATTCTGCTCTTTTGGGGTGACAGGCCCAAAGTTGAGTGTCTCTGCTTATCATGGAAATGTACACAAATGTACCTGGTCTATCCAGAGCTAGGTCCTGTGTTTTCTTATGAGCTATGTTCTGCTTTTTAAGTCTCATCGCCACTGGGAATCATTTGCTTTAGAAGACCATGATTTCATAGTGTATGAAGCCAATGACCCTACCTTAAGCTGTATTAACAAGATTTTGAGGAAGCACACAGTGTAGTTTTGATTTTGCTTCAGAGTTGAGGGGAAAAGCATCATGCCTTTTAGAGTACCAAGAAGGGATGCTCTCTCCTTTCTCTGTAAAAGTCCTGTCTGAAATGTTACCTGGAATTCTTGCTTCCATCCAGCTTAAAACAGTAAAGCTAAGGCATGAATAAGAGCACCAGGCTCAGCTCTGTGATGTCTTTAACAGGAAGGAAGAAGTCACTGTGCCATAGGCCGCAAAGGAGGACTTTGTAGCCAGGCCTAAAGATGCCTGATAAGCTAGGGTCAGATGAAAGGGGAGGAGGACCTCCCCTCGCAGTGGACCCTGAAAGGGGCAGAGAGAAGATGAGGGAGGAAAGGTGGGATTGGGAAGGAATGAGGGAGTGGGATACAGCTGGGATACAAAGTTAATAAACTGTAACTAATATTAAAAAAGTAAAAATTTAATTTAAAAAAGTCACTGTGCTTTGGGCAGTTTTGCTACTTTTCTCTCAACACAGAGAAAGCACCCACAGAGATTTTATTGGACCATTATCTATGTCCCCAGGAATAAGCCACTCACTTGGTCAATTCTCTATTCTATTCTGTTAAAGGACTTATTAAGATTACAAGAATTCCACAATTATTTTCATGTCTTAGATAAGAAGGGTGCTTTACTTCCCGAGCTCATTTGCTTCACTTTTCCCCTTGTCATTTTTGCCTAATTGCCTCTCATACACGAAAATCATGAATCATGTCATATCTTAACAGAAGAAAGTAAAAAATTGTCTCAGATGCAGTAGTGCAATTTTTGATGGCATTAAATGTTAAGTATATATTTGATGATTATTCACCGTAAAAATGAGTTAGGTCCTATATTACATTCTAGGACATCTTGCATAAGCCTAATAAACACAACCTAATAGACACAAGTTAATAACTGCATTATTAACAGAGTTGTGCTATACATTGAGTAATGTATCGTAGGTGTATATTGAGTATCTTCTGCATATCAGGCTCTTTAGAATGATATTAGTTAAACAGTAATAAACTGGGGTACAATATTCCTTGATTCCTTGAAGTTTACATAGAAAATGTGGGCAGCCAGACAGTAGACAAGCAATTGCAATTTCAACATTAATTGGAAAAGTTCTTGTGTAGTACAATGAATATTAATGGAAGAAAGATAGTTTAGAATTAAGAAATGGATTGGGTGGGCAGTGAAGAATTCCCGGGAGAAATTTATCAAAAGTTGGTCCTAGAGGATAAACTGAATTTAAGTCAGCAATGGACAATAATATATAGAAAACTGCATATGCAAAGACTTGGAAAAGATGTGTTAGGCTTATTCAAAAACATCTAAGTGTCTCAGGGGAGGCAATGGAACAAAAGGAAAATATATGGGGTCAAAAAAGTATATGTTTGAGCTACATGATGAAGTTTTGCTATTTGGAGAATACCAATGTTTCATAGGAGAACTTGATTAGAAGTAGTCTGGTTTCACGGTAGCGATTATAGCTGAAAGAGCTAGAGCAGAGACAGTGGTACTTGGACTTTTCCAAGCAACATTCAGGAAAACGATCATCAATGAAGTGAGGCGTAATGGGAGGCTCTTGGGGAAATGTTTTTTTACCACAAATCATTATTTGAATATGGGAGAAAAGAAAGACACATCAAAATGACTTTCTAGTTGAGGAAATGGAACGTTATCCCTGTAAAAGGCTGCCAGAAGGAGCTGATGTGAAAGGACAAAGGGCCCAGTTTTTAATATGACTCTCACTGAGTTTGCAGCACATCTTGGATGTTGGGTTGGGAGGCAGTTGTATGCATAGCTTGTTTGTGATTTAGATGTGGGCCCAGTCTTTGATTTGTTAATTGGTGATGTGGTGTTAACTGAATGAAATAACAGATAAAGGGACTCACACTATGTTAAAAACTTGGCAAAATTATTTCACATGTGCTTTACTCTTCATTATTATCAATGGCACTTCTTTCTTTTAACCAGTTTTTTCAACCTATAGTCTGATATTATTAAAAAATATAACAGATAACACCTATAGAATTCTCAGAGTGTACTAGGAAGTCATCACTATTCGAACATTGTATATGTTCTCAGAAAAGCATATAGTGTGCTTTCATTATCTTCATCTTATAGCTGTGAAAACCGGTAAAAGAGCTTAAATATGATAGCTTGTCTATAACTCACATATCCTATAGCCAATGAGTGTTGGACCTTGGATTTGATTCCAGACTGTTGGATTCCCATTCTTTTTCTGTACATGATGCCTTTCTCCATCAGTAGATCTATCAACTATATGCTTATTGAATATATGTTTAGTTTTGAGTCTATCCATTTTATGAACCATGTCCCTTTACATAGGCTGGTGGTTCACTTTGCTTGCTATTTTCAATAACTATTTCTGTAGTTCCCAGTGTGGAGTACCCACAATTGTTTTCACATTAACACCAAAGCATTCGCTGTTATATAATAATGTCAAATCTATTGCTGATTGATTCTTACATACCCAAAGCTAAACACAGATTTCTATTACAGACTTATATGTCTGAGCATCTCCATATTCATTACTTTGAAGGTTTGAAAGAAACTTAAGATGGTATTAGTTGCATACAGATATTTGACTGTATCTTGCAAAATGGCAGTTGTATCATGACTTGCCCAGGGTCTTTCATACAAGTAAGTCCTCCCGTACAAATCACACCATTTCTGCAGTGGTTCTTAGCAACTGCTGCCATCTCTTCAGCGCCCAAAGCTTCCTGATGCATGCTAAGTGCTTTACATGTTTTATAAAATGAATGAACAGTCTATTAACTACTATAACAACATTCTCTATCCTTTGGATTTCTTTGTAATTCTGCTAGATAGTGACATTTTGCTCATTTAAGAAATGATTGTGTTGTTCATGAGAAAGAATACAATAACAAAGGAGCATTTTCTGAAAAAAAGTATTTGACATATGTAGGCTTCCATTATATTTGAGGACTGTTACTGAAGGGGACCAAGGGACAATGCTGTCATCACTGCCCACCGCTGACACACCAAGGCTGAGTTTGCCACTTAACCCTGACAATTGACATTCCAACCCATTTGAAATGGAACTTTATTATGAACTGGAGGGGGAGCCAAGAACTCCATCTGATGATAAGTACAACAGGATCAATTTTTTAGTTCATCTTTATTTATATTTTGTGAGATAGAGTTTCTCTGTGTTGCCCGGGCTGTCCTGGAATCAACTTTGTAGAACAGGTTGGCCTTGAACTCATAGAGATCCACCTGCCACTGCCTCACCGAGTGCTGGGATTACAGGCATGCACCACCTCATCTGACTTCTTTTTGTTGTTGTTTCGGAGAATTTTATACATAAGTGCATATCATTTCTACTATTTCCCTCAAGCTCCCCCCTATTCCTTCTTGGATTCATGGACTTGTTCCTGAATAATAATAAGAGTAACAATAATAAACCTTGATCTTGATCTCTCCTAGAGTCCATTACGTATTGCTTATAAATACATAAATGTAATGCTGACCACATGGAATTCGTATCAGTGGCCTTGTCCCTGGTAAAATTGATTCTCCTATCAGCAGTCACTGACTGCCTATGTTTCTTCATCTAGTGGTGTGCTTAATGCTGCATTGTTCCCAAATTTATTCATTTAAATGCTGAAAGAAAATAATGACAAAAAATAAAATTGAAAGCTGCAGTAATGTATTTAAAACTCACTCCCTGTCATCTTCCCTACAAAACATGTTTCCTGGGTTTCTGTTGAACAAACTTCCTGAAGCTTGCTTGAAACTGAATGGAAATTCATAGTGATTTAGAGGAGTTGTGTGTATGTTGTATTTTTAGTAAAGTAATTCACAACACCTGATCTTGAATTTGAACATGTGGTTGCTAAGTTGGAGTTGGACATCACCTCTCAGGGTATGTGATTAAGTGGGAGCTGTCATTTTTCTCTGCTGTAAATTGCCAACAAGAGCTCAGTCTATCACAGGTTCTACAAATTTTGTTTAAAACTTGCTTCCCTGAAGTTAGTTATCCTCAAAGTGCCCCATTCCACAGAAATTATTGAAAAGTCAGCAATTTTTTTCTGGTTCAAGAACATTGATAGAGATATTAGAAGTTGTGTCTTATCTACATATTGTTAAGAAAATAGCATTTTGAAGGAAAAGATTTCACTTTTTAATATAAATCAGTCTACTCTGTTCATTTTTCTCTTTGAAATCAGAAAAAAAAACCCTGATACTAATTATCTTGATAGCTGTCACCTCGATAATGAGACAGACCACACTTCTTAGGATGGAGTAAGGTGTGAATCAAAAGTGTGTAGGTTTAACCACTAATGAAGTATAATGAGAAATGGAAAGTCCTAAGCCTGAAGTTGTGAGACAAACTTAGAAAGACTTTCTTTTTTTAATGTAATTTATTTATTTTTATATTAATCATAGGTTAGGTACTTTGTATCCCAGGAGTAGCCCCCTCTCTCATTCTGTCCCACTCTCCCCATCCCTCCCTCATCTCCTCCCTGACCCCCTCCAAGTCCACTGATGGGGGAGGACCTTTTAATTGGTGGCAATATGTGCTTCAAACTACAGAAATGAGTATCAGTTTTGCATCCTTTAGCCTTTTCCTTGAATAGAGCAACCAGAGAGGGATTGGAAGGTAACAGTTCCCCACAGAATCAGCATATACCACCTTAAGAAGCTTTATTTTTCTTGATAGAATGTTTTCTCTTTATACAAGTGAAAGGGGTGATGAGAATGTTCTAAATATTTCATTACAGAAGTTATTTTCTCAAAATGAGCTGGTGTTGTCAGTTAGAGTTTATCTGTTGGTATAATGTTCTTGTGGAATGTATGCAATTTTCCCTTGGTCATTCAAATGCTGATTTCTCTCCCCCACTATCTGATTTCAAGCTGGACATTGCATTGTGATGTTTATTCTAAGCATCACCTGTCTCAAGTTTGTGTAAACATGACACCATTTGTTCTCTATGTTGTCAATAAAACAACCAGTCTATGCTGAGCAATGGAGAGAATAGAGTGGGAGGGGAGTAGAGAGGAGAGATCCAGAGAGGAGAGGACTTGGAACCACCAGGCGAGATTAACTGGACCTAGGATATGACAAAAAGCAAGTATAATATGGGAACTCTGAATGGGAGGAGACTATGCAAGCTTGGAGGTTTAGGATGGCGTAATCATTGCCCAGCATTGTGCTCTAGTTTAACTAAGTACATCCTAGCCTCTGTGTGGTGATTTGGGTATACAGGTAGTTTAGGAATAATCACTGTTTAACTAAAAAATAAATCAATAATAAATATATCCTTGACCTTGGGAATCCACAAGATGGGATTATAGCTGTGAAAATCTTTGTTAAGAAATTAGTACTGTTGGGTGACTTAGGAAATATGCTATAGTTAAACTCTTGGGAATATTTAAAAATGAGATTCTAAATCTTTTTGCATGTTTTCCCTCTTTGCCTTAATGCAATTCCACACATGGAAATGGTTAATTGAATTGAGAAATAAATGTGTTTACTGGTAATTGCTTAACCTTTGAATGGTAATTACAATTTTATATTCTTATAGGATTATTTAACCATTCATAAGTATGGCAATGCAGCCAGAAATGATCTCTGGAATACATTATCAGAGGTAAGGTAGAAGAAGCTGAAATGTCAAAGTATAGTTTTGAACAATTGAATTTCCTTTATAAAACATTCATTTTTAATGACATTGACAGTTTGTATTTACTTTCTGTAATTCCTCTTACTTCATATTGCTTTAGTGCTTTTTTATACAATATAAGGATAAGATTTAAAATTATTTCACTTATAACTGTTGGCTAAAAATGCCTTATCTGCTTTCAAAAGTGTCATTGTTTTTAATTAATTAATAATTTTATAAATATATAATAATTTTAATTATCAAATATTCCTCCGTCTTCTCCCCTCAAATGCTTTCCCTGTTTTTCACATCATGATTCCATCTCAATTTCATCTGTTCCTTTTAAAAATCTCACTGAGACCACTTTGTGACTTGGTGTAGGACCATGCCTATGGTATAAAAAAGTATGGGTACCCCCTCAGGAGCTACACACTTAAAAAAATAAACTCTCCTTTTCCCCGAGTCATCAGTTGCCCATAGTTCCTCCACTGAGGGTGGGGCTTGTGTTGGGATCATGGCTGGAATGATCTTGTGGTGTGAAATATGACAATACTTTTGAATGATATTTTCATTTGATCCTCCAAATTCATGTTAAAGACTGAAATATTGAAAATTTTAAGAAAAATTTACTATACCACAGTAGACCTATCAGGATTGCAAAATGATGCTAGGATTATTTGTAACAATAAATTACATTTTATATTCTGGTATGTAAAAATTTCGATGTTAATATGACTTAGCTTAACATACACACACACACACACATATATATATATGGAATATAACAATGTGAGAAACCCAAGGCAAAAAGATTAATTTTACTTGTACGTAATGTCAGTTTCACTGATTTTAAATGTTTTCTTATTGAAGTGAATTGTAATGAGAAAAATGAGAACAGATTAATGTTAACTATGCTAACAAGAAGTGTTAATAGATTAATTTATACAATTTTGGTTGTAAAGGCTTTAAAAAGGAACGGAAAATACGTGAACATACAAGAAGTCATGGATCAGTGGACACTCCAGATGGGATATCCTGTTATCACCATTCTGGGGAACACGACAGCAGAAAACAGAATACTTATCACCCAGCAGCATTTCATTTATGACATTGGTGCTAAAACCAAAGCACTTCAACTTCAGAACAGCAGGTACCACACAGACTGAGTCTATATTTCACTTTGCATTTTAATATTTTAATTTACTGTTGAGAAAATTCTGAAATACATGTGAAATATTATTTTATCATGTTTATTTGCTGTTTCATTGTGTCTTCTTTTGTTGCTATTTCCTCAAGATTTTTAAAAACATTTAATTTATTAAGTAATTAATTAATAATGTGTGATGTTTTTAATGCATGTTTTTCTGTACACCATTTGAATGCCACTTGTCCAGGGAGGCCAGAAGATCATTAGGTCCCCTAGAACTGGAATTAGAGACAGTTGTTAGATGCCATGTGGTTGCTGGAATTCAAACATGCTCTTCCTCTGGAAGAGCAGCCAGTGCTGTTATCCACGGATCCTTCTCTGTATCTCTCCTTCAGAACTTTAGCTCTCAGAGTAACAGTACTTACTTCCGGAGGCAGAACTTTGAATTAACACGGTAACCTTCAAAAGATAAGATTTGTGTCTTCCATCTTCTATGGATAGTTCTTGAATTAAATTCAATAGTTAAAATGTGTGGCCATGAGTTCAGTGGAATAGAACAACATGTACTGTATAAGAAAAAAGAGAACTGAAACTTCCCAATCAAGAGAAACTCATTAAACCAAAGACCTGTACTTAATAATGTATGGGTAAAAGAAACATAAGATAGACCCTAAAATAGACCAAGCTTCAGTGGAGCCACATAAGATCAACATATGTTCTTTTCTTATCAATTATCATGTTTGAGATCACTGGCTAGATATAACACATGCAGAATTGTTTCTTGTTTGTTTCGGTTTTTTGTTTGTTTGTTTGTTTTAATTGGATCTCACTCTGTAGCCCTGATGGTTCAGGCTCACTTGCATCACAGGCTGGCCTGAAACTCACAGAGACCTTGTTGCCCCAGCCATCATATCTACATGGAATCATGATTTATTATTTTAACTTTTGGAAACTCTTGTTGATTTTATTCCGCGTTTTCTCTTTGGTTTCTTATTTTAAAGGCTGAGCTAAAGAGAATTAAAACTTTTAACCATTTTTGTTTCTTATTAAAAAACTATTAAAAGTGGGCTGCATGAGGACAGGCATGAGGAGGAACAGAGACAGGAATGAGAAATGGGGGCAGGAAATTAATAAAGGATATTAGTTTTTGGTTGGGTTACTTGGGGAAACGAGGCACCTGACTTTATCAACCATGCATATCCGTGAGACCTGGAGCACATGTTTCACTGTGTCACCTAAGAGGTTTTGAAACTATTTTGAAGTCAGCTTGATCCAAGTATGAATGTAGAAAGCCTTGGTTGAGAAATTCATTGGTGCTTTCTGACGGCTTTAAGTGGAGTTTCGTTTGGGGAAGCAGGATCAATGTTTTTATTCTCTGTGTGTATATATGTGTACATGAGTATGCTCATGTGTGTCAGCCTGCACACGCAGAGGATAAAGGACTACCTCAAGTGGCCACCCTTGTCTTTCATCTTGTTCATCATCATGTATGCTGGACTACATGCCCTGGATTCTGCAGGCTCAGCTTTGCCTCCCATGTCTCCACAGAAGTACTTAGGTTATGTGAACTACAACTTTATGTGGACTCTGAGTATATGAACTCAGGTCTTCTTGTTACCTATTGAGTTTTCTCTCCAGCAATAAAGCATGGACTTACTCCACTTATATGTTGACAATAGAATCCCACTAATCCGACTCTCCATTCTTGGAATACACATTACTCTGCTACAGCCTTGCTGTGGTCAAGAAGAGTGTCAGTGCATTTTTACTCTCTGGTCCCTGTAGCTTTAACTGCTCCCTGTTACAGCCTGACTGTCCTGGCCAAAGGTCAACATTATCAGGCAACAGCCTTGACTTTGCTAGGAAGTACTTTGCTATGGAAAATTGAAAGAGGTATCAGTCCAGGCCTCTGAGAACAGCTATCCTGACATAGTGTCACTGATGTAGAAAATAAAAAAGGAGACATAAAGTATGACACTGTAAATTTTGGACAAAAATAATCTGTCTACCTATAACATGTATCATTATATTAGCTGTGAGCCTGGTCTTTTAAAACAAAAGGCATAGTCCAGGCTGTGTAAACATAAACAACACAGAGAGCTCTGTATCTGCTAAAATAACAGAAATATATCTAGGATATAAAGCCTGAGCACTTGCCACATAGGATGTAAAGGGGGTGTGGAGCTGATTCAAAGCCCTCACATTAGTTCCAGGAATGGTTTTCTATTTAAAAATAATAACAAAATCTATACTGTAAGTGTAGTGTCCTAATTTTATATTACAGATCATTTAATTCTCTGTGGCATTCTGGTCAAAGATTCAATACCAGTTCCATTTGGTCTCTGAATAGAGCTTTCCTAACGCTACTACACAGTGTTTCCTACTGATGTAATAGAACATGTTTATTGATGTCAAAATTTCTAGTAAGTTGTTAATCTTTTCTAAGCTGAGTTAGTTCTTTGTTTTCCCTTTTTCACAGATATTGGAATATACTGTAACATAGTCAAAACATTTTAATAGAGCTAATAATTATAGTTTTTATACTTAAATTTTCCATCCTTATATCACAGCATAGAGATATCCTTATATAACTGAAAATTTCATAAAGTTGGCTGGTATGTGGCATAGTGTGACATTTGTGCTGAAATCTTGTTACTTAGACATTTGTACATCTTTGTGGCATTTAAAAAATGCATTAAATCACTACTTTGCAATGTTGCGTAATGTCTTCTCATATGCCAAGTTGCTTCTCAGAGCTCTGATATACACAGAAGCCTGTGCATCAACCCAGGCATGCCTTTCTTTACTTCAGTGTTGACAGTTGCACTTTATACTGATCTTTCCTTAACATTGATACTATTTTTGTAAAGTATTCTCTCCTCCTAATTCAAACATGCACACTTTTTTTGCCTTTCTCTGATAATTAGAATTAAATGTTAAAATATTGTAAATTCAAAACTATGATGAAGACAGGTAGTCACAGAGGCCTGGATATGCTCATTACACAGTTTATTACCTCAGGCATTCTCTCCTAACACTGTTCACTCACACAGTTATTGAGTGTGCACAAAATTTCTTGTTATATTTCAGGGTTTTTTAAAAAATAATTGTTGACTACCACATTTACTAGAGATACAATGTGAGGTTAAAATAGTTTGTCTATAATTCAAGAAGGAAACAAAAGTACAGTTGGTAGATTTGTTGTGAAATCATTTCACGTATGTTTGGTTGCTCCTTTGAGATTAAATTGATACTACTTCGAGCCTAGACCTCAATTTTTATCCTGTGAAGAAGTAAATGAAATAAAATGCTTCTTTTTAATAGCTGAGACTCATAGCTGACCCCCTCCTCTTGCTGACTTCTTTGACACATCAACTTAGAAATTCCGTTTTAGAAACTAGAGCATGAAGTGTGTCCCAAATTATTCTTCATATAGCTCAGAATTTCTGTGAAAACTGATTATTTTTTTTCTTACTTTATTCTGTACTGAGTATCTTTGGCTGTGCAACAAGAAACTCTCTGTAAAATATGTGGCTGGTGCCCATCAGACATGTTAGTCAATAAATAAGGACAAAGCTAATATGCAAATATAGAAAACTACTGAATTGTATATTAGTCTAATCCAAAAAAGTAGAAAAGAGCTATTTTTAGACTGCAATCAATAAACAGCACAGCTCAGATTTATAGAGTTTAGTTGCATTTATTTCTAAACTGCAAATCTGTTTTTGGAAGAAAAGCTTTGTGGAATGTTCTTCTACATTGAAGTTAAAACTATTAGACACAACTTTCCTCCGTGGCACTGGGGAAGTGAGTTTTACTTCTGCATATATTCGTTAGGCCTGGAATTTATTGGTTGACTGATTAATTGATGGCTTGATTATATTTTCCCCCAAAGAGCAATAAAAACTGCATGCTTGCTTGCTTTTGTCTCAGCATAACTGATAAAGCTGTTTTTATTCTTAAAGTTTTCTTTTATTTTCCAGTTACCTGTGGCAGATCCCATTAACCATTGTGGTAGGAAATAGAAGCCATGTGTCTTCAGAAGCAATTATTTGGGTGTCTAACAAATCAGGTAAAATATAAATTATCTCCAAGGGAACTGTTTGCATTCAGATAATTGTTTAGTGTCTTAACCTCTGTTTTAAGCTGCTACAAAATGTGAATAAAGAAATATTATGAAGAGAAAACACATTAACAGCAATCACTTCTGTTAAATGAGGTATTATATAGTTTATAAATAGATTAATTTTAGACTGAAATATAAATATTAAGTTTAGTTTTTTCTTTGAAAGCAGAGAAAGTAATTAATGGTTATAGTATTAATCATTTTAGAAGTGAATAACTTTATAATTTAAAACACAATTGAAGTATAATTATAATATGGTTGTACAATATGAGGAACACTGAAGTAGAGATCACTTTTTAAAAAATGTTATTTATTATTTATTACATTTTATTCACTTTGTATCCCAGCTGTGGCCCCTCCCTCATCTCCTCCCTCAGGTTCTCTTATCCTCCTCTGCCCCTCATATAGCCAAACTTTGGGCAGATTGCAGAGATCACATTTTTAAGCACAGCCTCTGGCTACCTTTTCCTTACCAGGTTGTCCCTATAATGGATGAGAAAACAAGATTTCTCTTGGTATTAGATAATTGCAGAGCTTGCTGTAGGGACTCAGGAAAGTCATCAAACACATTCCTAGGTGAATCAAGCCTCCGGAGCTAAAAGAGATAAGACTCCATTCTCTTTCTAAATATCTTCAAATAAGGGAGTGAATTATTTCAATTCACTGTCAGAAAGAAAGCTATTTCTTGAATCAAATCTATATCCTTCATGCTAGAGTGTGATACAGGTTTTTTTCTCTTTCTGTATTCCTTTGATTTGGAGAAAAAGCCAGTCATTTTTTACTTAATATTTCTTTCAGATTCAGATGGTCAAATGTGCTCTACTTTGAATTTCTTAATGCTTTTTCATAAACTATTTTTAACATTTTATTTTTATTATCTATTACAATTTATTCAAATTGTATCCTGGCTGTGGCCCCCTCCCTCTGTCTTCTCCCGCATGCCCCTCCCCTAGTCCGTTGATAAGGGAGCTCCTCCTCCCCTTCATCTGACCCTAGCCTATCAGGTCTCATCAGGACTGGCAGCATTGTCATCTTCTGTTGTCTGGCAAGGCTGCATTCCCCCAGGGGGTGGTGATCAGAGAGCCTGCCACTGAATTTATGTCAGAGACTGACTCTGTTCCCATTATTAGGGAACCCAGGTAGAGACTAAGTCTATGTGCTACATCTGAGCAGGGGTTTTAGGTCTTATTGTCTATAAATTGATATTGTTTTATTACTTTATGGGAAGCATTTTAAAGTCACAAATCTTATAATTTTGAGAACTATCAGGTACAAATAAACAGGCATGCAGTTTCATATATGTATTTCTCTAATAAGGGATATATACATATATTCTATATCATATATAAGAATACATTGAAATGTTTAACACTTTTTGGTGTTTTTCTTTTAAATAAAATATTTATGTTTTCTTCATTCTATCCCTTAGAATTGACATTTATACCATGGTTCTGAGTCAATAGTTATGTATCATCATAAGTAGCTCTCCTTTTTCTTTTTATTTCTTACTTACTTTACATCTCGGTCATAGGCCCCTCCCTGCTCTCCTCCCAATCGCACCCTCCCTCCCACATGCCCTCTCCCCTATTCTTCAGAACAGTGCAGCACCTCCTGCCAACATCTCCCATCTATTCACATGAAGACCAACTTTGTCTTCTTCCCCTGTGGCCTGGTAGGGCAGTCCCATCAAGGGAAAGTAATCAAAAAACAGGCAGTGTAGTCCATATTAGGGATATTTTCCACTCCCCTAACTATTGGGCCCACATGAAGCATAAGATGCCTATTGGACTTACCTTCTTGGGGTCTGAGCATTGTAGTATGTTTATCCTGTACTATATAACTAAAATCTGCTTATCACTGAGTATACACCATGTGTGTCTTTCTGGGTCTGTGTTACTTCACTCAGGATGATCTATTTTAGTTCACAGAGCTGTTTTATTTATCCCTAACCTTGCTATGAAAGGATGATCACGAACACTGAGTTGCCATTGCAATGTTGCTACTGTTAACATCATATGACAGTGTAATCCTCAGATTCAAAACCAAGAGTCTTTGGAAGGTAGTATGGAAACTGGAAAATCAGAAAAACAAAGATATTCATAGTTAAGACACTTTAATTTAAATGATGGTCCGGTGTAGTGATAGTCTGACTTCTTTTTAACACATATCCCAGGTCCATCTCCTGCAGCTCTAGTCATTAAATTCCTTTAATCACATGAGTATAGAAAATACTGCCACGGCATCCCTTGCTCCGACCAATGAATATGTCTGAGGGTTTTTAAAAATATCCACACATAGCTTTTATTAAAATTAACCTTTTTGATTAAGCTCGGTTATGACCTAAGATACTGCCTTTGTTGATCTTTATAATCATTATACAAGGAAGTACAATTTATGTAGTACAAAATTCTAGAAGGGTTCTATCTATCTATCTGTCTGTCTGTCTATCTATCTATCTATCTATCTATCTATCTATCTATCTATCTATCTATCTATCTATTATCTGTCTGTCTGTCTATCTCTCTAGACTATGGTCTGAGGGGGCACCTCCCCAACACAAAGCTATTCCTCTTCCACCTCTATCGGACAGAGTATCATTTCTCACTAATCCACAGCAAGTTCTGTTTACTGTAAGCCTGGCCAAGGTGAGATGCTGAGGCTCCCAGCAGATGCCATGTGATGTCACTGTGTCTCAAAAATCTCACGAATACAGAAACATGGAAGAAAGACTCATAAAGAAAGATCAACTTCTTGTACTACCTTCTCAGTCCCATTCTGAATGTGTTCCACATTGTTTTGAAGTCTTTCATTCTGATGACTAACAATAAAATAAAGGAGAGTTTATGGGAGGAAAGACCGGCTTTTATATTATTTTTACATGTTATTTTGTCTCATTTGGTTCAAAATATAATTAACTGAGAACAAAGACAATTATTAAAAAACAGTAAAAGTAATGCTTAACTCCTATTACAATAAGTTAAAATGCAGTACATATTTAATTACATTAGCCAGTCAATGTTTTGTAATTTTATTATCAGTAATGTAGATTTCATTTTACAATATTAAGGTAAGTCACTGGTGTGTAATATGTATAAATTTGCTCTAATTTTTCATGTTATTGACAATTCATTTTAAAGACACATTAGATGGATAATTAATTCATAAATAAAGTACAGATCATTATAATTTAAAAGTAGCATGTATAGCAGTTTTTATATTTTTAAAAGCAAGTTAAAGTGTTTTTTAAAATTCTCAATATGAAAATACAAATATTTCAAACATTTATGAATATAATAACTTGCATGCTAACTGTTTATGACTGAATGGAGAAAGGAGGAAAGCAAATTTAATCCCAAACATCAGAGAAGGAAAGGTGCAATGGTGAAGATAATTTGATCCCAAATATTAAAAATGGCATACCATACAGCTTTCATCCAAAGTGATTTAATTACAACCCACAAAACTTATAAATCAGTATTATCTTTTATCCACCTTTTAGAAATGTGGAATCAAGTCTTGATGATTGCTTGTCCAGTGTTCGAATTGTGTAGCCAAGCGAAAAACTGCTTTTAGGAGCTTGGTTCTCTTTTCTTCAACCCCTGGACACACACATATATTTATAATAGGGTGATTTGCCGCTCTGTTAGTGACTCACGGCACTGTTTTTGGAAAGGTGCATATGGGCGGTTATAGGTTTCATCACGTATTAGTTCATTGGATTTTTCAAAAGAATCCAGAGAAAATATCAATATATGTGTTATATGTATATATAATTTCTGGATTTCTCTCTCCTGTATCATTACAGATGCTATCTTAGCTGACCTTTTCCACTCATTTTATTTTTAACTATCATGTTCTACAAGTAGCATATTTGGTTAGAAATGCATAACTATCATTTCCACAGTGACTATAAAGTAAAATATGTTATAAAATACCAACTCCTCTATGCCTTATATAGTCTGAGTCTTGTGCCAATTTAGATATAAATGTAATTTTCACTTATTATTATTATGAACATTCAAAATATAACTTCCATACCTTTTGCTACAGATCTCATCAAACACCATACCTCTTTAGGCCATCAGAAAAGATCTTTTTAAAATTCATTGCCTGCTATTAGTTAATTTGCAGAACATTTTGGGAAGGTAATTAACTAGTACTGCAAAGACATTTTAAAATCTATTGAAAATCTTTCTGGGAATTGTTTCCCAAAGATCTCATTTGTAATAAAGACATACAAATATTCATGAATAGTAATAACTTCAGGTTTTATATATAAGTTTAATGATAAAATACTATAAAACAATTTATGCCTTTCTTATTTTGACAGAAATCCAGCACCTCTTCATGATAAAAATGCTGGAAATACTAGGAATATAAGGGGGCACACCTCAACATAATAAAAATAATTTATGGCCAAGTCCATAGCCAACTTCAAATTTATATTTAATTTAACTGAATTCAAAGTTTTACTGTTCTTTAATTATTCAAATGATACCAGTACAAAAATCTACACCAATAAGTACAGAGTCATTGTGTCCAGTCTCAATGGATACGTAGAAAACAGTGCTCACACCTAAGGCCTAGAAAACAATGGGGAAGAAGAGCAGAAAAAGAGTAAGAGCCTGAACACAGGGAGTTTGTTGTGAGATCGTCTTTCTGGGGAATGTCAGAAGCTATTCACATATAGTCGTTCTGTCATGACTGTATAAATATGAGCTGAACAACATAACAATAGACATGCTAGAGGGAATGGGAGAAAGCCCACTAGACTGCAGCCCTACACAAAGAGCTACAAGCAACTACAGAATGCTGAGAGCAGGAGAAACAGTTTTCCCCAGGGAAGGGTACACTAACTGGATTTTTAATAACAAATTGTTAGCCTTGAAATCATGCATACAAGTAACATTGTACAAACTGAGAAGGTTATGGTTATGTGGTTATGTATTTAGGAATATATATATATATATATGTTCATTTCATACACATGTACTGCACATATGTAACAGCATATAATGCAAAAGAGGCCACACACTTTAAAGAGATCAAGGAGGAATGTATGAGAGGGTTTGGAGCAAAAGAACAACGGGGGGAAACGATGAAATTATATTACAATCTCAAACACCAAAAGAAATAATTTAAAAAGTTTTGAGTGTTTGAATGAAATCAGGATTACTTAGGAAAAACATTAGCTTCAACACTTGATTTAATTTTTTCTAATTCAGACATGATTATTTAATGCCTTCTTTTTATTAAGTTGCTTTAGCTTGTCAGAATATCTTCTACAAAAAATTTCTTATGAAAGCTGAGAGCATCATAAATTAATGGGTATAAGAATAAGTAGTTGGAAGGCAGTTTGACAACATGTCATTTAGCAAAACATCAGTAGGTTCTCCCTAGATTCTGTGACCACAGTGGATTTGGAGTACAAATACAGTATAAAGTATAAATTTGTCTTCAATTACACTTGATTTTATGGCCAACTTTTTTGAAAATTGCTGGTGTGTAATATACATTGAATTAATTAGTCTCCTTGATGCAACCTTTTCTTGAATATCTTTTACTTGAGAGTAATTTATACATTCCTTTTCTTAAAGGATTAGAAGCATTTTTTTTCTTAAAATGGATTCAGATTTATATTGAATTGTATTGAATCTTGATGAAATTCTGTGGTTTTGAGTCATAGAAATTAAAACATACAAGTATGTTTTATTTTCTAGTATTTTTTTCATCTGGGTACCAAATTCTGTCTGTGTGCATACACATTTCAATTAACTTCATTGTGAAAATTCCTTCAAGAATGAGTTCTGAGGTTCCACAAGAAGATTATTACAATTGTGAATGAAGTTTGATTTGTAAAACCTGGACAAGCTAACTGTGGACAAGTGAAAGTAACTGTATACCATGTTTGAAAGAGTTAAATACTAAATATGTAAGAAGTTATGACATGTTTCCTGGCCTTTGTTAATTGAATTGCTTGATGAAGACAAGTTCCCACATTTCTTAAGTAATTCCATTAGGAGGTGTGCACTCTCATTGTTTCCAACTCTGTGTGGAAGTGCCAAGAGTCTTGAGCAAATGGAGTTTCCTTGTTCTGTCATTATGGTGGTTTTGGAAAGTCTGGTGTTTATTTGCATTCCTAGGAAAACATGCAAAAAAAAAAGCCAGAAACAAGAGTGGCTTTCAAATAAATGAGCACTATTATTTGGATCATGTTTTCCTAAATAAAACTAATAGAATATATGTCTAATGATTTCTTTTGTGCTAGCTGCATATCAAATCTAATAAAAAGCCACATGAACATAGAGGGGGAATTCTACATGCCATTTATTTCAAACATAGAAATTGTGTATAAAAATAAAGAGTTCTGTTAAGAACAAAGTGATAATTATTAAAAATAATTAATTGATGTAATAATGAGTAACAAAATAAAAACTTTCTATCCAATTATAGATGGAGGGGATTAAAGAATAGGTTTCAATTACATTTTAGGGTCGCATTCTCTCTAAATTATTTTGTATTGCTCTTTCTTGCATATAAAATTTTACTTTATTCCTCTTTAACTCTAAAAATTTAAAAATCTACTTACTCTCAAATGCTAATTGCAGAACATCACAGAATAGCATATTTGGAAAAAGGAAGCTGGATCCTTGGAAACATCAACCAAACTGGCTACTTTAGAGTCAACTATGACCTAAGGAACTGGAGATTATTGATCGATCAATTAATCAGGAACCATGAGGTACATCTTTGATCTACTTACCAGTGATCGGTTTTGATGTGTGGACACCTGCCATTTTAATGATCAGAATTATCACCCCATCCTTTTTCTTTTTCTAACCTGTCTCATAGCTACTTTCCGTCAGTAACCGTGCAGGTTTGATTGATGATGCCTTCAGCCTGGCCAGGTATGTTTTACTCTGGATCTCTACAATAAAACCCATGCCTGTAAGACTTTTCACATTAATTTAAATTATGCATTCATACTAAAATATAAATTTCTTGCTTATGCTATTTTGTTTGTATCTGAAATATATCAAGTGACCCAAACTCTAAATCAAAATAGTCATAGGATATTTCCAAGACAGTAGAAACTTTATCAATTTCATTCCAAGTTCAGTTAAAAAAAAACTCTGGAGATTTGTGTAATCTCTGCATTAATGAACTCTACACAGTGGCCATTGTGTCACATTTAATACTTGATAGAAAACACCTTTAAGCATTAGCAATGTTATTTCTCACAAATGTCAGGTATTTTTTTTAACTTAAATGTGTATTTGAATATTTTTCATTATGAAAAGTTTATGCAGAAAGATAGATACAAATAACATATCAATCATGTTCCAAAACACTTTGGTTGCATTAACTATAGTAATATGAAGTTGCATTCATAATTAGATTTATAATGTTTATTTTTCTTTTAGTTTTTCAAGACAGGGTTTTTCTGTGTAGCTCTTGCTTTCCTGGATTTGCTCTGTAGACGGGGATGGTCTCAAATTCAACATCTGCCTGCCTCTGAATCCTGAGTGCTGGGATTTAAGATATGCACCACTGAGACCTGTCTTTTTTTAAGTTTATCGTAGTTTGATACACTTTCCCTAATTGTGTGGATCTAATTATTTATGTTTGTGCACATATGAATACAAGGCTTAGGCTAGTAACAGGGATTCATTCATTCATAGGAACTGATATTGCTTTTACAGTTTATATGCTCAATCAAATCTCAATTCTCGAGTATATATTAAAAATACTCCATTTCCTGTAGTATTCTAATCCATCCAAACTGATGAGCTGACACTCAGGGTACTTGATAATTATTTTGATGAAAACAAAACTGAAATTCTTCAACCAACTTAAAGAGCTTGTTGGTGTATGTGAATAACTAATGTCAAAAAGGAAGTTTACAGGACACTCATCATTTGACATAAAGCATAAAGAGCAGCCAAGTCTACCTTCACCTTCGTTATTACACAAAGCACCGCAGGTCATTACTACATCACTAATTACCTTTCTTATTTGATACACCATGAGGAGGTGAGGAGGCACATCTGCAGACAGGACCTTGTTACTCACTGAGAACATCCAAGAATGATTTTCTACAAGGAAGTATCTATTAAGAATATAATCATTAAAGCTCACTGGGTAAAAACAACTTGCCACAGAAACCTGGCAATCTGAGTGTGATCCTCAGAATATACAGTATCCTTTGAGCAGGGTGGTGGTTGCCCACACCTGTAATCACAGCACTTGTGGAGACAGAGTCAGGTGGATCTCTCTGAGTTTGAGGCCAGCCTGGTCTACAAACAGAGTCCAGAACAGTCAAGGCTATAAAGAGAAACCCTATTTCAGAATAAAAAGAAAAAAAAAACCTCCTCTAACCTCCACAGTAGTGTCATGGTACATGTCTATCTGTACTACTACATACACTTCATATAACACACACAAATAATAATAGTAAATAAATAAATTTAAACATATGAATTAAACCAAGCCATTAATTAAGCAAATGTACATTATGGCCCTTCCATGATGTTACAAGATCTTATTATGGAAAAACTTAGAAGCAGTCAAGATGGCCAAAGGCCTATAGAGATAATGATACATGAAGATAACGGTTAAGGCACAGTTTTTACTCTGTAGAAAATAATGAAGACCTGGAAGAAAATATGTAGTGTACAAAAGGTATTTTTTACAGAGAAGTATAGAGAGCTCCCTAAATCATGAACAGAGTTTGCTTATGGTAACAGTCATACTTTACTGAGATAGAAGCAGAGAGAGAATTGTTGAACACAAAGAATAAAGGGTTAGGAGAAAAACCAATAACAACAAAACTCCTCATAATAACTAACTATTAAATATGCAATAGGTGCGACATCTTCTTGCCTGGTATAAAATGTGCACATTTCTCTTTTTAATGTCAGAGCTGTGCTAGGACCAGTCACAAACACCGAAATCTGTGGATGTCCATAGTTGTATGTAAAGCAAATACTACTTATGTATAACCTGTGCACAGCATTAAATGATCTCTAAATCCTGCTACTTACTACCTAATAAATTACAAATACTATATAAACAGATGTGTAGGAAATAATGACCTGAAATTTTTATTTCTGAAGACTTTAAAACCTTGAAATATATAATCTTGCTATTACTTATATAAAAGATGAAAAATCTCCAAAATATTGACTTCATATTTATAGCCTGTTTTTCTGTTCATGAAATTTTTCATTAATAGAGTTAAAGTAAATATGTAAAAAAATAAGACTTATTCCTGCAAATGCACTGTATGTATTTGGACTTAAATGTTATTTATATTTAAGTATTCAGTGAAATATTTCATATTTTAAAATTGTATATGTAAATTTCTTTTAAAAACAATGGTAAATCAGATATTTCTTGGCCTCTTTGAAAGTAACAAGTGGAAAAAGAGAAAATATTCATCAAACACAAGCAGGTCACAGACAAAAAGCTGAGGATTTGGTTAATGACCCATTTTAATCTTAGTAAATGCATTCAGTGACTGCACTTGCCATAGGTATTTCATAGTAGAGACTTGCAAGGAGTAATAGGGGTAAGTCACTTAGCCATAGTTGTACTAAGTGTCTTAAGGTTCTAAGTGCATGTGTTGGGGGATTGGAGGTGTTTAATAACCAACCATGACATAGCAGAGCTCATGAGTTCAAGGCCACGTGAGTTTATCTACCTTATGGAATTCCTTGCTGTCACACCATCTTTATCTGTTTGATTTATAATTCACTTAAATAGTAAATGAACAAGTAGAAATATTTAGTCTCTATCATTTAGTATAGGCTTATCTGTCCTTCCGCGGACACTAAAGACGTGTTTTTGTTCCATAATGCATGTCCTACTTCCTGGTAGTTCCTGCATGATCCAGAAGAAAGTGCTTTCTGTCATTTTGTGATTACTGTGACTCAATTTAATGTCTGGTACTGAATTACACTAATATTTGTATAATAATAAATTTACCAAGCTAATAATATTCCCGTCACTAATTTTGTGAAATTACCTAAAATTTGTTATTAAGTTATGGAAATTTTTAGCTCTCTAAAAATACAGGCAGTGTTGTGAAGCATCATTGTAATATCAGAACTTGAGAGGTTGAAGCAGAATGATTGCTATGAGTTTGAGGTCTGCCTGGGATGCACAGAGATTTCCAGCTAACTTGAGATACAGAGTAACCCTGCCCCCCCCAATAGGAACAACAACAAACAAAACAAAAGACATGCACTCATACAATATAATGTAAATGACTTAGACCAACAAAGAAAAAATGTCAAGATTTACTTCACCACATCTACCATCTACCGTTGCTTTATCTTCCTCAGATGCAAAAGTTGGAATATTTGGTATATATTATACCAGACATTTTCCCCCTCTAAACACTTATGGTGTTAAATTTTAAAGTCATGAAAAAAGATTTATTCTGTCCTCTGAGTCATTTATAAAAATAAATCCTGGGAGCTTTCCATCATTTCTGAGTTTTCATATGATGCTGCCTGTGGTGAGGACCCTGGACTAGTTCCTGTTGTGCTTCTGTGGAGTTTTATAGAGTTGATTTCTGTAAGTGGAATTTCAGGCTGGAAAAGCATTATTTTTGGAAAAAGAAAAAAAAACAAAATAAAACAAGAAATTAAACTGTAAAATCTTCCTCAGTTGAATTCCCTTGTCAAACATATGGGAGGTTCAATTCCATCAAACTCTCCATTACCGCAAATGTGTAATTATTTAAAATTTGACAGATTGCTAGCTTTAGCTATTACTTATAAGTTATTAATTTATAGTCAAAAGTTCACTTTTTTCTTACACATATGTTATCTGTATCTTCCTTTCAATAAATTATTACTTAGTTAAAGAAAGAAAATTACAAAATAGAACGCAAGCAAAATTACTTAATTTCTATGCTTTGTGTGGTTTGGGGGTATTATTTTGTTTTTTAGTAGCATCTATTTGAAATATTTCTCCATCATTACACTAAATTTTTCAATGTTATAGTATTTCATTATCAAGCAAAATATTCTGTTTTTCTAGACATTTTATTTTGTTTTGCATTTATCTCATCAATTATTCTTTCCATAATCCATTTGCATGTACTGCATGAAAGAGGGCATTTTTTAAAGATACTTAATTTGTTGCTAATTATTTCATCCTTATTTACCTAATTTTTTTCTATTTCATGTTTGAAATATTCTTTTTTAATGTAATTTATATATTTTTATATTAATCACAGGTTAGGTACTTTGCATCCCAGGCATAGCCCCATCCCCCATTTCTTCCCACTCTCCCCTTCCCTTCCTCATCTCCTCCCTGCCCCCCTCCAAGTCCACCTACAGGAGAGGACCTCTTCCCCTTCCATCCCACCCCAGTTCATCTTGTCTCCACAGGGCTGGTTGCAATGTCCTCCCCTGGGATCTAGCCAGGCTGTTGCTCCCAGGCATGTATGGGGGAGGGTCAAAGAGCCAGCCATCAAGTTCATGACAGAAACAGTCCCTGTCCCCCTTCCTAGGGTCGACAGTTGGACACCAAGCTACCATGGGCCACATCTGAGTGGGGGTTCTAGGCCATATAAATAGATGGTCCATGGTTGGAGAAACTGTCTCATAAAAGACCCCTCTTCCCTGATCTATTTGGTCTTTGTGGAGCTCTTGTTCTCCCCAAGTCTTACTAACTTCCCCTATTTTCATTATTATTCCCAGTCCTTTGCTGAAGGCTTGGTTGTGAGTCTTAACATCTGCTTTGGTACATTGCTATATTGATTCTCTCAGAAGCCCTCTTTGGTATGCTCCTGTCCTGTTGCTTGTTTTCTCTTCCATTCTATGTCCATCCCATTTGTTCATCTAAATGAGCATTGATTGTACCAACCTGGATCCTCCTTGGTTATCTTCCCTAGGTGCATAGACTTCAGCATGACCTTCCTATCCTATAGGTCTATATAAGTGAGTATATACCATATGTTTCTTTCTGCTTTTGGGATACCTCACTTAGGATGATCATTTCCAGGTCCCACCATTTGCCTGCGAATTTCATGATTTCCTCCTT
>CM053766.1:58567275-58620657 GCA_028658305.1 Pachyuromys duprasi
TCACAGGGAAATTTCTCCAGGTAATACCTGGGTGTCTCTAGGGTTTTCCCACTTGATTTTCTCACCGTAGGAGTTCCGCTCACCTGGCACTCACAATGCTGGCGTTTTAGGTCCCAGAGTTCAGTCTCCTGGTCGCTGCGTTGTTTCTGCTCTCCTACTCCTCAGACACAGTGTTCTCTCGTGGCAGCCATCTTGGATCTTCCTACCTCTGAATCTTAATATATGAGTACATATTATGTAGTAACTTCAGAAACCAGGAAATTTTTAAAAAGGGGCTATAGGATGACAGAGCACTAGAGAGCAGTACATGTAATATATATATATATATATATATATATATATAAAATTCTCAATCATCTGTTCCCTTTATTAATATGTAATAATCTTATTTACTTGTATTAATTTTGTTTGGTCTGTTTACTGATATGGCAGAATACGTACAACAAGTTGTTGAAGCTTTCTTTTGTGTGGCATTTTGACTTCCATTCTTTTATTCTCAGTTTATGGATGTGTCTTTCCCAAAGAAGCTTGTTTGCTAGATATAAGAGATCTAGCCTTTTAATTGAATCAGATAGTTTGTAACCTTTTCAACATTGGTTGAGGCTCCATTTGCGTTTAAGTCTATTTATAGAGTGTCTTGCTCATTCCTATAGGTTTGTTGGTTGTTTTCTGCTTACTTGGAATATTGTTTGTTTTCTTCTTCCCTATTAGCATTAATGATTCTGCGCTTTGCTCTATTGGAATTGATGGAGCCCTGCCTATCTCTTTCTGTCTTTGTATTTTCCATGAAATTTACTCTTTCATGATTAAGACTATTTTTCTTCTTGCTTTTTTGTCCATAGAAAACTAGTGGCAGCTACAGTTATGAATTGCCCTCATTCTTGCTTACCTTGAAATACTTTCATTTCTCCATCAAGTTTTCAAATATTATTAGATTTTTATTTAAATTAGGGTGACCACTTACTGCTTTCAATTGTGTTTTATACAATATTCAGATGTTCATAGACGACTTTTGTATAATTATCTTTCTTAGAAAACATGCCAAACTGCCAAAATAACATCAAATGCTCTTTTAAATTTTTTAATTTTTTATTAAATTTTTATTTTTACATTAATTACAGTTTATTCACTTTGTATCCCAACAGTAGCCCCCTCCCTCATTCCCTCCCAATCCTACCCTCACTCCCTCATCTCCTCCCATGTCCCTCTCCAAGCCCACTGATAAGTCCTCTTCTCCTTCCACCTGACCCTAGTCTATCAGGTCTCATTAGGAATGGCTGCATTGTCTTCCTCTGTTGCCTGCAAGGCTGCTCCCCCCTCAGGGGGAGGCAATCAAAGAGCCAGCTACTGAACAGTCCCTGTTCCCCTCACTAGGGAACCCACTTGGATACTGAGCTGCCATGGGCTACATCTGAGTAGGGATTCTAGGTTATCTCCATGAATGTTGGTTGGAGTATCAGTATCAGAATAGAGCCCTGTGCCCAGATTTTTGTTTCTGTTGCTCTCTTGTGGAGCTCCTGTCCTCTCCAGGTCTTACTATCTCTCCCTTCTTTCATAAGATTCTCTGCACTCTGCCAGAAGTTTGGTTATGACTCTCAGCATCTGCTTTGATACACTGCTGGATAGAATGTTTCAGAGGCCCTCTGTGGTAGACTCCTGTCCTATTCCCTGTTTTCTCTTTCTTCCAATCTCTATCCCATCTGTCTTTCTGAGTGAGGATTGGTCATCTTACCCAGGGTCCTTATTGAAGCACATGGGAGGTTAATTGTAAAAGCCAATGGTAAGCCATGAATGCTACCTCCAGCTTATCTCTTTCACCAGAGAGTGCAACTAAAATTATTATATAATTATGCAGAATAATTAGGTCCTTAGTCACTTGCTGTACTGCATTTTCAATTTTCTGAATTTGTAGGGTTATTTTTTAGCTTTTCTATTTTAATCTTTTTATTTATTTTTAATGTATTCACTTACCTTCCCAATCGTATCTCCTCTTTGGTCTCATCCGGATCCCACTCTCTTTCCAGCTTCCTACTCCTGTCACCTTTCCCTAGTCCTTAGAAAGAGGGCTCTCTCTTCCCCTATCTACTGACCCAAGCCTATCAAGTCCCATCAAGAGCACCTGCTCCCCTTACTAGAGAACCCATGTGAAGTCTAAGCTGCCTATTGACTACATCTGAGCAGGGACCTAAGTCCTCTTGGTGAATGGTCTTTGGTTGGTTCATTGGTTTCCACAGACTCCTCTGGCTCAGATTTGTTGGCTCTGTTGGTCTTCTTGTTGACCTCTTGTTTCTTCTGGGTCCTTCTATCCATCCCAGCTCCTTCTATCTCTCCCACTTTTTCATAAGATTCTCTGTACTCTGCCCAAAGCTTGGTTGAGAGTCTCAGCATCTGCTTCAGACCCCTGATGGTTAGAGTTTTCAGAGAATATCTATGGTAGGCTCTGGTCCTGTTCCCTTTGTTCAACAGCTTCTCGTATGGATTCTATTTCATTTTTTAATGTACTATATTCTGTTGGCTATTGTTATTGATGTATTATCAGCTATTGTGGATGTGTGGGAAGTTGTGAAATCTATATCAATTTTATATTTCATTGCATATGAAAATGGTGTATAGAATATTTTAATGCATTATATGAACACTAATAAGTTTGTTGACAAATAGAAGATATTGATAGATAATGGGCAGATGATGTGTTCATGTGCCCTAAGGTAAGTAGGTGGGGTACATAGAGTCATCATATACATTTAATGTTATGATGAAATTACCAGTTTGGCATCAAAAGATTATTTTTTATCATTTTAAAAGCTATAAGAGCATAACTTGATATGCCATTGAAAGAAATTCAAGTTTCTTACTACAAGGTTGATACTGAGCACTAAGAATTATACTTTTGAATTATTTAACTCATATGTAACAATATAAAATCCAAATGCTATTAGTATTCTCAAATATTCACTTCAACAGTATGTCAAGGTAAAAGCGAGGCGGAGAGAAATTCATATTACTTCTGTGTTGCCTTGAGCCCTTATCACTTTAACAAAGTGTAGAAGCTAGTGACACAATCTCTCAATATTTATTTACTTGGTTTATAAGGAATATCATCATGTGACATCCATTTTTTTTCACAGTAGATAAGCTAATCAGTTTCTAATGTATGTATGTGAGAGTAAAACAAATGGTTTTCTTATTCTGTATAGTAAGTGATTGGAGAGTGTCTTTACCAAACAGGCCCTGGTAAAATAGTGAGATCCATAAGGAGTATTTCATGTTGAGGGGTTTTATTTAATGTTGGTGCTCTTTAGTAAAAGTAATTCAGAAATGGTAGATTTTGTTATACTAAGTTAGTATGCAGCACATTTCTGATATATGGCACCTATATGGCACTGATATATTGTACACCTATTAAAATACATAAACATCCAAATATAAAGACATAAAGGACAGAAATGGTAATCCCAAATGACCTATTCACTATGATGTTTAATCAGAAAATATTGAATAGATACCTACTGTGTACCATATACTGGTGTGGACTTTAGAATAAGTAACGAATAGTAAGTTACAACTAGTATCTTATCTTACTTGGGGGAGAAGTTCATTCTATTTGTTAAGCAAATAAGTACAGGTCAAATGGTGGCATTTATATAGGGAAAGTAGAAAGCAAGAAAACTAACAATTACATATACACCAGTACTTTATTGTAAATATGAGGAAGGATCCTTCATTTACAAGAGGATATTTCATAAGCAATCAGAAACGAGTACTACAATGCTATCTGAATAGAACATTCCACTTAGAGGTTCAATGAATGTAAAGGTCATGAGGTAGGATATTTGGCACAATATAGGGAAAACAAAATACTTACTTATGGCTCTAATAGAACATCTGAGAGGGATGTAGAAAACAGATGATCTTGGTAAATAAAAGGGAACTGATCAGGAAAGGTTTCACACACTGTTGTGACAAGTGGTGCTTTCACATGGAATGAAAAGCTATTTAACAGAAATATGACAAGGACTTTTTTTTCTGGCAATAGTTAGAAAACTGTGAGGAAGCACCCATAGGAACAGTGGAGACTGGTTGTGAGGGCATCTGGGGCAGGTATGCTGAGGCTATGATGTGACTGTAGAATTGGGGAGGAACAAAGATGTCCCACAGCATTTTAGTGGCCTCAGGAACAGTGAGTCACAAATGTGTTAAATCCCACACAGAAATACCTTGCGGATGTGTCTTCATTATGCAGCAATAGCATGAAAAAATTATGGCCATTGGAATCCTTTTGAGAGAATCCATATGTTATGTGATTCCCTTATATTCTTCTTGCATCTTCTTGAACCACATGATGGTTATTTGTTTCACCATTTAATTTTTAATTTTTTGTCTTTAGAATTGAATCATTTTAATAATATTTTATTACATTTGATTCAGATTTTCACACATATGTCAAGTGTATTCTGGTTACCGTAACTTCCCATTCTTGGTACCTTCTACCACATTGCCAACCGTACTTTCTTCAAGTTTCTTTTTCAAATGTATGTCTTTTTGCTTTGTTTTGTGAACCTCTGAGTTTAACTAAGAGTGTCTGTATGATGATGTGTGCAACCCATCCTATGGGACTCAGTAGTCCCTTCCATGGGTACACAATAGAAGGCAAACCCCCTCCACAGAATGCACTTCCAGCTCTTAGTTCACTAGGGAGGGACTGCTCACTACGAGCCATTCCTCAATCCAGAATCACTAATCACAGGCTTTGTCTTGAAACAATGTAGGCTGCCTTCCCTATTGTGAGATCATGCTTGCAATGACTTAACTCATACCCAGCAAACAGCATTTCATGAACCTTTTTTCTATCTTCTGGCTCTTACATCATTTCTGTTCTGTGTTCTACCATGTTTGCTGAGTCTTAGCCAGGGTGATATAAATGTCCTGTACAAGGAGAACACTCAAACATCCCTTATTTTCAGCAGCCATGGCTCTTTGCATTTATCATTCTCTGAAAACAGAAGTTTCTTTAATTCAGGGTGAGAATATCATTTGTTTATGGATATAAACAGAAATATTTGGAAGACAATTTGGGCTCCTGTCAGTTTATTTACATAATAACATTAAATTACCACTTAGGACTTAAGGTCAAGCTGGCTGTGGGTTTTGACTAAGTTCGCTCCCTTGGAGAAAGATTTAGATCCAAAGGGTCATCAGAGAGTAGTTGGGTTCCCCCATAGCTAACATGCCACTGTGACACCAGTGCTCACATCTTGCCTGGCAAGCAGACACTGCAGTTAATTAGATTCAGATACCTAAGGTCATTGCTGCCTCTTCTCCTCCAGAAGCCTACAATACATTTTCTGTGATAGCTAGTCATCAGGGAGAGACCTTCCAACTCAGTTCTAGCTTGCTTTTTCAGTCTTGTGCGAGGAAAGTGTATGCTACTTCAAGAATAGAATCTAATCATTTATTGTGCTGGGCAAAGAGCCATTGCCTGAGTTTGCATATATAAGGCAATGATAATGTTCCTATGAAGACACAAGGATCATTAAATTTAAATGCTTATATTTGTGCTTTTAAAATAATAATTCCAATGTAATTATAATACTCATTTTATTGTCATTCTCACGTCCTCCACATGTTCTCCTCTTAATCTCTCTCATGTTCGTAGCTTTTTTTTTCCTTTTAATTGTTGTTAATTTTTAAGAGCAAATTTTAGAGTCTGGAAAGATGACTTAATGTTCAAGAGTACTTTTTCTTGAAGATAAACCAGGATTTGAGTTCTAGCCCACACATCCAGGGATTTGGTGGCTTCTTCAGACCTTTATATGTTTCAGTCATGCAAATGCTGCAGAGATATACGTGCAGACAAAACATTCATAAACCTCACCTAAAATAACATTAACATTTTAAAATATTGCATTGTATACAATAAAATTAATATATGTATACAATTGTATATATACTTATGTAATAGATACATATGCAAAATTGCCTCCACAGTTAGAAGTTGAAATATAGTTCCTTTACCGTAACATATTTTTTCACCCCCAATTTCAATGTTTGTCCCTCATTCTAACCTTAGGCAACAATTAAATTCAATTGAAGTTATTGTTTTGTTCTTGTTTTTGTTTTTTTTAATCTTTTTGTAAGATTTTTATGAAAAGTTTCACCATTTTATAATAAATGGATTTATGTTTGAATTCTGTATACAGCCATATTTGGGAATTGATCCAAATTGCTACATTATCAACAAGTCATTCATTTTATGGATTACTTTATTATTATTATTTATTACAACTTATTCAATTTGTATCCTAGTTGTAGCCCATCCCCATCTCCTCTTGTTCCCACCTTCCTTCCCTCTTCTCCACCTATATCACTCCCCTGGTCAACTGATAAAGGAGGATCTCCTCCCCTATTATCTGACTTTAGCCTATCAGGTCTCATCAGGACTGTCTGGATCCTCTTTCTCTGTGGCCTAGAAAGGCCACCTCACCAGGGGAAGGTAATCAAAGAACAAGCAACCAACTTCATTCCAGAGACTGTCCCTGCCCTGTGTCCCCTACTAGGAGACCCCCATGGAGACTGAGCTGCACAGGGCTATACCTGAACAGGGGATGTAGGTCCTCTCCATGCATGGTCCTTGTTTGATTCTTCAGTCTCTGCAGGCTCTACTGAGCCCAGATATTTTGGCTCTGTTGCTCTCCTTGTGGAACTCCTGTCCCCTCCAGGTCTTTCTATCTCTCCCTTCTTCCATAAGATTCCCCGTTCTCTGGCCAAAGTTCAGCCATGAATTTCAGCATCTGCTTCAATACCCTGCTGCGTAGAGTCTTTTAGAGGCCCTCTGTGACTCCTGTCCTGTTCCTTGTCTTCTCCTGCTTCAAATGTCTATCCCATTTGCTTTCTGTGGGAGGATTGAGCATCTTCCCTAGGGTCCTGCTTGTTGTTTAGCTTCTTTAGGAGTATAGATTTTAGTATGTTTTTCCTATGTTATATGGCTAATATTCACTTATAAGTGAGTATATACCATGTGTGTTTTTCTGCTTCTAGGTTACCTCACTCAGGATGATCTTTTCTAGTTCCATCCATTTGCCTGTAAATTTCATGATTTCCCTATTTTTAATTGCTGAGTAGTATTCCATTGTGTAAATGTACCTTAATTTTTACATTTATGCTTCAGTTGAGGGACGCTTATGTTGTTTCCAAATTCTAGCTATTAAAAGCACTTTGAAAATCAATCTGGCGCTTTCTCAGAGAATTAGGAATAGTGCTACCTCAAGATCCAGCTATACCACTCCTGGGCATATACCCTAAAGATTCAACAAGGATATTTGCTCATATATGCTCATAGCAACTTTATTTGTAATAGCCAGAATCTGGATTACTTTTATTATCTCATGAATATATCATGGCTTACTTTTTCTTACTATCTGATGCACATTGTGCTGCTTCAGTTTTGTATTAAAATTAATGATGATATGAAAATTTGCACATGAATTTTTATGTGGATATATGTTTTCTTTCAGCAATTACCTAAAGGATTGGCTGGTTATATGGTAAATGTAACCATAATGGTTTATAAATGGTTGAATCATTTTGTATTGTAAAGTTCAAGCTCAGCAATTCTTGTTGTTTTCTGTCTTTGCCAATACTTGGTATTGTCTATCTTTCCAATAGTACTTATTTTATTGTATATTAAATACATCTTGCTATGAATGGTTATATAAGCATTTTCTGATGATCAATAATGTTGAAACTTAATAAACAACATTTGCTATTTGTCGTCTTTCATAGAAAGAGTGATCTATAATCATTGTCAATATTTAAAATTTACATTATAATACGTTTGATGCATAAGATTCTTCTAAATTCCCTAAGACATGACCATTTGTGAGACATAATTGAAACCATTTTTCCTAATTTGAAAACTTATTCCTATTGTTTTCTTCTTTTTCAATATTAAGTTTAATTAATATTGATGATGTCATTCTTGCATTTTCCTTTATGCTTTGTGCTCATCATATCTTACTAAAGCTCTCTATACCAAATCCAGGATTTCAGAGTTCCTTTTTCATTCTTCTTTTAGAAGTTTGATCATAGTGACATTTCTATATGATACTATGATGCTTATTTTATTAATTTTGTCTTTTCTGTAAGCAAAAGTTAAGATTGTTTCTTTTCATGTAAAATTTTCTCCTTATAATTTTCAAGAATAAAAGTTTCTTTTTCCATTGACTTTCCACAGCAACTTTGTAAAAATCAATGGATCATATGAATTGTGAATCTATTTTTGTCTTCATAAACTGCTGCGTTGTATGCATCTATCATTATGCCAATACCGCAGTATCTTAAACTCTTTTAGGATTTTGGTTGAGATTGCCTTGAGTCTGTAAATCAATTTGGGAAAATACTGTCATTTTAATAACATCCACACCCATGGCACATCTCCTTGCTTGCTTAAGAGTTTCAACTTACATTTTCTTTTACTATGCTTAGACATTTAATGTAAGGTCCTGCCAATCTCTTCTACTTTTGCATTTTTAAAAATGAAATAGCTTTTTATAAATGTGATGCCATTTAAACTACTTGAATAGTGCTGAGAACTGAAACCAGGAGTTGCACTTGCTAGGCAAGAATGCTGTCACTGAGATATATCTCTAACCCTTCTATTTTTCTTTGCTTTGATTTGTTTTGAAACCGTCTTAAGGTGTGGCCTAGACTAGTCCTGAACTCATGATTCTTCTGCCTGTGTCTTCAGAGTTCTGGGATTAAAATGTTTATGAATTGGCTCAGTATTCATTTCAAAATAAATTCCTAATTTACATTTATATAACAAGTGGCCAAAATATATCTGGGATTCAAACAGGGTCTATCAGATTTCATAAAGTGATTTTTGGAAAATATCCATGCCCATGAATTTTTATATTGGTTCTGATGACAATTACACCGCAGAGGTAAAAGTACATGGTTACAGTAGAAGCTTTATTGTCTCTAGACATGAAATATTTGATGTCCTGTTAGTGTACAATAGGCTCTTACCTACTTGAATACTGAGCTACCATGGGCTATAACCAAGCAGGGCTTCTAGGTTATATCCATACATGGTCCTTGGTTGGAGACACAGTCTCATAAAAGATCCCTGTGGCCTGATCTATTTGGTCTTTGTGGAGCTCCTGTCCTCTCCAGGTCGTATTAACAACCCCTTTTTTCATATGATTCCATGAACTACGCCAAAGGTTTGGTTGTGAGTCTTAATATCTACTTTGATACATTGCTAGGTAGAGTCTTTCAGAGGCCCTCTGTGGTAGGCTCCTGTCCTGTTACTTGTTTTCTCCTACATTCAATGTCCATCCTGTTTGTCTAAGTGAGGATTGAGCATCTTACCCTGGGTCCTCTTTCTTGTTTATCTTCTTTAGATGTATAGATTTCAGTATGTTTATCCTATCTTATAGGTCTATGTAAGTGAGTATATACCATGTAAGAAAAATACTGAGCTTGCAACTATTGAGAATGGCATTAAGTTTATCTGGACATGTTTTACAATATTAGAAAAATTCATTTCTTTTTTTCATTTGCTGAAATATCATAAGCACAAATAGATGCTGAGGATTATCAATTATTTTCATTGTATCCATTAAAATAATGATATATGTTTTTACACATGGTAAATTATAGTTACTGATAATTGTGTATTAAACCAACCTTGCATTCCTGTTACAATGAAATCGTAAACTTAGGAGGGTACAGTACACTTATAATCTCAGTATTTGAAAGGTAGAGGCAGTTGAGTGTTAAGCTATAGACTAAAACTGTAAAAACATAGGTAAAAATAAAGCACTAAATACTATTGAATTTGGTTTGTTAATATTGTCAATATTTCAATATTTATCAAGTTTCCCAATTAGTTTCTTAAGGAATACTTTTTATCCTACTTTTAATTTTTATTTTACATTAAAATGAGGCTTCTTAAGATTAAAAGAAAAATGTTCTTCCTTGGGTCTACAAGTGAACTTGTGCAGTACTGGGACCATATCATCCCTATGTGTTTGATAGATTTACTATTAACCCCTTTGAAACTAAAATGTGCTAAATGGCAAACATTTTTTAATTTTTTAAAATGTTTATGTTAATTACAGTTTATTTACTTTGTATCCCAGCTGTAGCTCCTTCCCTCATTTTCTCCTATAACCACCCTCCCTCCCTTGTCTCCTCCTTGCCCCTCTCTAAGTCCACTGATAAGGGAGGTCCTGCTCCACTTCCATCTGACCCTAGCTTATCAGGTCTCATCAGGACTGCCTGCCATGCCCTCCTCTGTGGCCTAGCTAGGTTGTTCCTCCCACAGGGGGTGGGGAGGTCAAAGAACTAGCCACTGAGTTCATGTCAGAGACAGTCCCTGTTCCCCTTACTAGGGTACCTAGTTGGATACTGAGCTACCATGGACTATATCCAAGCAGGGGTTCTAGGTTATATCCATACATGGTCCTTTGTTGGAGAATCAGTCTCAGACAAGGCCCCTGGGCCCTGATCTATTTGGTCCTTGTGGAGCTCCTGTCCTCTCCAGGTCTTACTACCTCCTCCTTCTTTCATATGATCCCCTGCATTCTGCCTAAACATTTTAAGAAAGAATTTTACCTTGGCTGTATACATGTTGTATGAAGCTGTATATAGTTTCTGTTCTTCTTAGCTCTTTTTTGGTTAATTATTCAATTTGTTTATAGTAGTAATATTGAAATAAAATTTTCATGCAATGTAAACTCATCATAATTTCTCTTCCCAAATCCTCTCCACTTCCTTTCTCATCCAATTCCCAATCTTCTTTCTCTTTTGAAAACAAACAAGCATAATAATAGTTTTTAAAACAAAAAGCACAAGAAATGCACAAATACACATATGCACACATACAAACACTGTAAAAAAACATGAAAATTTTCAAACATAACATACAAGCAAAAGATTATTAAGGTAAGAAATTTCCAAACAAAGTTAAGCAAAAAAAAAATCATAAAAATTACTATTGAGTTTTTTTGTGTTGGCTACCTATAGCTGAGCACGGAGCCTGCCCTTATATGTGGCTTGTGTATCTCAAAAGGCATTGTCAAACGGTTATGAAAAAGTCTATTATTAACCTTTACTAAGGAATTTGAGAGTCATTTGAGTTCTATGTTAAAGTAATATTGTAAATATCTTCTATTCTTATTTATTTTATACCTTCCTTGGTATTCATACTTCTAAATTCTGTTATGGTTAGAGGATACATTGTCTATCATTCCAACCTCAAATCTTCACCTCATTTTATGTCTCAGATCTGACTCTATCCAAGCTAGAATCTGCTTGTTTGAAAATGTGTGTTCTAGTCTTGTTAGGCATGTTAAGAAAGTTTGAATCTTCCATACACACTTAGAACTTTCCTGAATTTTAATTAGTATTTTAAGCTGACGATACAGTGGCTATAATCATTAGAGAGCTATTGATTTTAATTATGTCAATTTTTGCTTTAGGTATTTTATTTGGAGACAAATAAAATGTTTGCTTGATCTTTCTATTAATTAGTACTTTTATTATTACTGTGAGTCACCCCTCTTCATCACTGCTAGTACACTGTATTGTCAAATCTATTTTGCTCTATATTAATGTAATCGCTCTAGTCTTATTCTTACCCTTTGCATGAAACTTGATTTAATTATATTTACTTTGAATATTGTACTGTCTTTATACTGACACTTCTTTTTGTAGATAACTTAAACTTTACATTGTTTGTATTGTGATGGTGTCTGCTTTTTAATTAGTATTTAGCCTCTTAATAGTTAATGTAATTATTGATCCAGATATACTTTGCTTTACAATTTTTGTTAAAGTTTTGTGATTTTTATTTGTGTTATTTCCACTTCAGTTCACTTCCTTATTTATACCATATTGCTCATTACTTCTATATTTTTGCAACCTTATTTCAGCACATACGAGTTATAGGGAGGGCTCAGACACAGAAGAACAGTTCACAGAAGAGACACCTTTTCCCTCTTTTTGCCTTTTGTGGTCATCTTACTTTTCTGCATTCGTATCCAAGCTTGGCTCCTGGTTTCAAGACAGAAAAGCTGCAGGGTTTGTGCTGATCTTGTCACCAGCCCAGTTATCAGGATGCAGAAAGTGCAATTCTGTCTCCTTTTACAGGTATTATAATGACATTATCAGTGAAATGAAACCTCTCTGGTAACAGGAATAAGAGCAAGAACAAAGGCATATGATCCTTGGAGTCACTTAGATGGAGTTTGGTTGAAAATCAGCTCATATTTAATAAATGACTGGTCATCATGAAATAGTTTTTTCCCTTCTGAAATTTACTAACATGTTTATGAATATGGAAAAAACATTTGTATGCTCAGTTTTTATTATTTAATTATTTACTAAGACAGACACTGGGATTTTGATAACTGTACTTATAAATATGAATGCTTCCAACTTGTGAAACACATTGTCGCATTGCTTTTAAAGATGAGTAAATTTCTCAGTCAGGATATGTGTTTTCTAGCATAATTAATTTTTAGGATTGAAACCATTCATTTCACTTTTTGTGTTATATTGACTTATAGAGAAAAAGGAAGTTTGAGAAATGTTCATTAAAATGATATTTAATTAATGATTTTTTAAATTATTTTTTAGGCTTGAAAAAGTAGAGCGATTGAGGTCATTCAATCTGAAATTAGACACAAATATTTGTCTTAGCTACAACAACAAAAAGACCCGAAAACAGTTAATAAGACTCTGATCCTCATTCTATCCATGTACAAATAATAATTAAATGCCCTTTACAAAAGATTTTTATTTTTAAATTCTATCTATCTATCTATCTATCTATCTATCTATCTATCTATCTATCTATCTATCTATCATAGAACTATCTATCTATCTATTACAATTTATTCACTCTGGGTCCCTTTGCAGCCCCCTCCCTTGTCTCCTCCCAGCCCCACACTACCTCCCTCTTCTCCCATGCCCCTCTCCCAGTCCCCTGATAAGGAAGGTCCTCCTCCCCTTCCATCTGACCTTACCCTATCAAGTCTCATCAGGATTGCCTGCATTGCCTCCCTCTGTGGCCTGGTAAGGCTGCATTCCTCCCAGGGGGAGTTGACCAAAGAGCCAGTCACTGAGTTTATGTCAGAGACAGTACCTGCTCCCCATACTAGGGAAATCTGCTTGTAGGCTGAGCTGACATGGGCTACATCTGAGCAAGCGGTCTAGATAATCTCTATGCTTGTTTCCTAGTTGGAGTATTCGTCTTTGCAGAGACTCCTGGGCCACAACTTTTTGGTTCTGTTGGTCTCCCTGTGGAACTTCTGTTCCCTCCAGGTCTTTCAATCATTCCCTTCTTTTGTAAGATTCTCAGCACTCTGCTCAAAGTTTGGCTAGGAGTCTCAACATCTGCTTCAAACCCTGCCGGGTAGAGTCTTTAAGAGGCCCTTTGTGGTAGGCTCCTTTTCCCTGTTTTCTCCTGCTTTCTGCTCTCTGATGTCTATCCCATTTGCTTTCTGAGTGAGGATTGAGCATCTTCCCTATGGTCCTCCTCCTTGCTTAGCTTCGTAAGGTGTACAGATTTTAGTATGTTTATCCTATACTATATGACTGATATCCACTTATAAGTGAGTATATTCCATGTGTCTCTTTCTGCCTCTGGATGACTTCACTCAGGATGATCTTTCTAGTTCCATCCACTTGTCTACAAATTTCATGATTTCCTTATTTGCAGTTGCAGAGTAGTATTCCATTATGTAAATGTACCAACATTTCTGTATCCATTCCTCTGTTGAGGGACATCTAGGTTGTTTCCATATTCTGGCTACATAAATTAAGCTCTTATGAACATGGTTGAGCAAATGTCCTTGTTTTATACTTGAGCATATTTGGGATATATGCCTAGGAGTGGTATAGATGGATCTTGAGGTAGCATTGGTTCTAATTGTCTGTGAAAGCACCAGATTTATTTCCAAAGTATTTGTACAAGTTTACATTCCCATCAGCAATGGAGGAGAGTTCACTTTTCTCCACATCCTTTCCAGCAAGTGCTGTCCCTTGAGTTTTTGATTTTAGGCATTCTGATGGGTGTAAGGTGAAATCTCAAGGTTGTTTTGGTTTGCATTTCCCTGATGACTAAGACGTTGACATCTTTAAGTTTTTCTTTGCCATTCAATATTCCTTCATTTTGATAATTCTCTGTTTTAGTCTGTACTCCACTTTTTTCCATTTGATTATATGATTTGTTGGTGTTTAACGACTAGAGTTCCTTATATATTCTTTATATTAGCCCTCTGTCAGATATAGGGTTGGCGAAGAGCCTTTCCCATTGTGTAGGCTGAGTTTTCTCTTTAAATTAACTTCACTTAACTTTTAAACAAATGACTGAGGATGGATTTTATTGGAAGTATATTATCAAATTTTAATGGGTTCATTTTTATGTGCTACGTGACTGTCAGTTTTAATCTTTATTCCCTTTTCTCTATAAATTCTCTCTAACTTTCTTTTTAAAATTTTTATTATTAGTTACATTTTATTAACTCTGTATCCCAGCTGTATCCTGCTCCCTCATTCCCTCTCAATCCCACCTTCCCTCCCTCATCTACTCCCTTCTCCTTTCCAAGTCCACTGATAGGGGAGGACCTCCTCCCCTTTCATTTGACCCTTGTTTATCAGGTATCTTCAGTACTGGCTGCAAAGTCCTCCTCTGTGGCCAAGCAGAGCTGCTCCTCCCTTCTAAAGGGTTTAGTGTGTCTGGTATTATGTTGAGGTCTTTGATCCACTTGGACTTCAATTTTGTGCAGGTTGATAAATATGGATCTATTTTCATTTTTCTTCATGTAGACATCCAGTTGGATGAGCACCATTTGTTGAAGATGCTGTCTTTTTTTCATTGCATGGTTTTGGCTTCTTTGTCAAAAATCAAGCATTCATAGGTGTGTGGGTTTATTTCTGGGTGTTCTGTTCAGTTCCACTGATCCTCCTTTCTGTTTTTATGCCAATACCATGCAGTTTTTATTACTATTACTCTGTAGTACAGCTTGAGATCAGGGATGGAGATACCTCCAGATGATCTGTTGTAGAGGATCGTTTTGGAGATTCTGGGAATTTTGCTTCTCCATATGAAGATGAGAATATTTCTTTCAATGTTTGTAAAGAATTGTGTTGGTATTTTGATGAGAATTGTGTTGAATCTGTAGATTGCTTTTGGCAGGATAACCATTTTTACTATGTTAATCCTATCAATCCATGAGCACAGGAGATCTTTCCATCTTCTGATATCTTCTTCAATTTCTTTCTTCAGAGACTTGAAGTTTTTTTCAAACAGGTCTTTCACTTGCTTGGTTAGAGTCACCCCAAGGTACTTATGTTATTTGTGGATATTGTGAAGGGTATTGTTTCCCTGATTTCTTTCTGGGCCCTTTTGTCTTTGATGTACAGGAGGGCTTTTGATTTTTTTTTTTTTTTTTTTTGAGTTGATTTTGTATCCAGCCACTTTGCTGAAGGTGTTTATAAGCTGAAGGAGTTCTCTGGTTGAATTTTGGGGGTTGCTCATGTACATTACCATATCATCTGTAAATAGGGACACTTTGACCTCTTCCTTTCTGATTTGTATCCCCTTGATCTCCTTTAGGTGTCTTATTGCTTTAGCTAGGACTTCAAGAACTATGTTGAAGAGATATGGAGAGAGTAGGCAGCCTTACCTTGTCCTTGATTTCAGTGGGAATGATTTCAGTTTCTCTCCGTTGAGTTTGGTGTTGGCTATAGGCTTGCTGTATATTGTCTTTACTATGTTTAGGTATGTGCCTTATATTCCTGATCTCTCTAAGAATTTAAACATGCATGGGTGTTGGATTTTTTCAAATGCTTTTTTGGCATCTAAGGATATGATCATGTGGGTTTTCTCCTTCAGTTTGTTTTTGTAGTGGATTAAATTGATGGATTTCCATATGTTGAACCACCCTTGCATGTGTGGGATGAAGCCTACCTGGTCATGGTGACTGCTTCTATTTCCTTGAGGGAAATCTTTCTACCTGATCTTGATTTAATTTATGTAGATGGACTCTATCAAGAAAATTGCCCATTTCTTCTAGATTTTCAAATTTTGTCGCATGTAGGGTTTTGTAGTACAACCTAATGATTGTTTGAATTTTCTTAGTGTCTGTAGTTATGTCCCCCTTTTCATTTCCCATTTTGCTGACTTGGATAGTTTCTCTTTGCCTTTTAGTTTTTTGGCTAAAGGTTTGTCTATCTTGTTGATTTTCTCAAAGAACCAGATCTTGATTTCATTGATTCTTTGAATAGTTTTATTTGTTTCTAATTGATTGATTTCAGCCCTGGGTTTGATTATTTCCAGCTGTCTGCTTCTCTTGGGTGTATCTGCTTCTTTTTTATCTAGTACTCTCAGTTGGGCCATTAAGTTGCTTGTATGAGATGTTACAAATTTCTTCTTGAAGGCACATATGCTCTGAATTTTCCTCTGAGTACTGCTTTCTTTGTGTCCCATAAATTAGGGTATGCTGTACCTTCATTTTCATTGAATTCTAGGAAGTCTTTAATTTCTTTCTTTCTTTCTTCCTTAACCCAGCTGTCATTGAGAGGCAAGTTGTTCAGTTTCCATGTGTGTGTAGGATTTTTGCTACTTCCATTGTTGTTGAGTTCCAGCTTTAGTCCATGGTGGTCAGATAGAATACAAGGGATTATTTCAATCTTCTTGTATTTGCTGAGGCTTGTTTTGTGACCAACTATATGGTCTATTTTGGAGAAGGATCCATGAGGTGCTGAAAAGAATGTATACTCTTTTGAGTTTGGATGAAAAGTTCTGTAGACATTTATTAGGTCCATTTGATTTAGGGTCTCTGTAAGTGCCGTTATTTCCCTTTTTGGCTTCTGTCTAGATGATCTGTCCCTTGATGAAAGTAGGGTGTTGTATTCTTGCACTATTAAGGTGTTGGGATCGATGTGTGATTTAAGTTTTAATAATGTTTCATTTATGAAGGTAGGTGCTCTTGTGTTTGGGGCATAGATGTTCAGAATTGTGATGTCCTCTTGGTGGATTTTTCCTTTGATGAGAATGTACTGCTCCTCCTCATCTTTTTGATTAATTTTGTTTGAAAGTCTATTTTATTATATATTAGCATAGCTACCCCAGCTTGTTTTCTGGGTGCATTTGCTTGAAAAACATTTTCCCAACCCTTTACTCTGAGGTAGTTTTTATCTTTGCTGCAGAGGTGTGTTTCTTGGAAGCAGTAGAATGTTGGGTCATGTTTCCACACCCATTCTGTTAGTCTGTCTTTTTATTGGAGAGTTGAATCCATTGATGTTGATAGATAATAGTGACCAATGAATGTTAGTTCCTTTTAGTGTGGAGTTGGTGTGCTTTGTTGCTTGTTTTCTTTTAAGTTTTGTTGAGATATTATCTGTATGCTATGTTTTCTGGGCTATAGTTGTTTTTGTTGGATTGGAGTTTTCCTTCTAATATCTTCTGTAGGGCTGGTTTGCTGTGTAGACATTGCATAAATTTAGTTTTGTCACAGAATATTTTGTTTTCTCCATCTATGTTGATGGAAACCTTTGCAGGGTATAGTGGTCTGAGTTGGCATCTGTCATCTCTTAAAGTCTGCATGACACCTGCCCAGACCCTTCTGGCTTTCATAGTTTCTGATGGGAAGTCCAGTGTGATTCTGATAGATCTACCTTTATATGTTACTTGGCCTTTTCACTTTGCTGCTTTTAATATCTTTTCTTTGTTCTGTAGATATCGTGTTTTGACTATAATTTGACATGAGGTGTTTCTTTTCTGGTCTAGTCTATTTGGTGTTCTGTAGTCCTCTTGTATATTTATGGACATCTCTTTCTTTAAGTTGGGAAATTTTTTTTCTATGATTTTCTTGAAAATATTTTCTGGACCTTGGAGCTTGGAGTCTTCTTTTTCATCAATTCCTATTATTCTTAGATTTTGTCTTTTCATGGCGTTCTTGATTTCTTGTATATTTTGGGTTTGGGACTTTTCTGATTTTACTTTTTCTTTGAGAGAATTATCAATTTTTGTGAGTATATCTTCAGCACCTGAGATTCTCTCTTGTATCTCTTGTATTCTGGTAGTGATGTTACCTTTGTGATTCCTGATCTTTTCTCTAAGTTCTCCAGCTCCAGGGTTCTTTCTGTTTGTGTTTTCTTTATTGATTCTAATTCTGTTTTCATGCCTTGCACCATTTCCTTTATCTGTTTGAATGTGGATTCCTGTCTCTCTACGATGGTCTCTATTTTTTTGCTCATTTCCTCTCTGTATGCCACAAATTGTATCTCTACTTGTTCCCCTATTTGTTTGGCTATATTTGCCTGTGTTTCTTTGAGAATTTTGTTCATTTCCTCTCTCTTTGCCTCCACTTGATTAGCCAAATATTTGATAGATTTGTTAATTTCTTCTTTAACTGTCTGTATTTGTATGGCTATTGCTCTAAGAGATTTGGTTGTTTCCTCTTTATGTGCCTCAAATAATTGGGTAAGCATAGCTTTAAATTCATTTTCCTTTACTTCCGATGAATTGGAGTATCCATCAATTTTGGCGGTTACCAGTGAAACCATGATTTATGTTGGATGTGTTCGCCGACCCCTGGCCATTGGCTTATCAGTAACCTTTTTTTGTTTGTTTGTTTGTTTCTGGAATCTGCAGTTCAGACTGGTACTGTCTCTCTTCGGTGTCTGGAGAATTCTTCAGGAAACAGAGAGGTCCTGTGGCCTCAGCATGTGTGTTTGCGCTTCAGGTGTACCTGTGAAAGGAAAGTCCGCGGGCACAGAAGGGCAATGCAGGAGTGCTTGTATGTGGAAATGTGCATGGAAGTGTACCTTGAGGGACAGAATGATAGAGAATGCTGAGCCCTTAAGTGTGTGGGAAGGGCTGTGCCTTGCAGGCTTCTAGGGGGAGACTTGTGCACACTCTGTAGATGTAGCAGGCGCTGGTGGTAGTCCCGGCCCAATTTCCAGAGTTATCTGCCTTAACTCCACTGTTGTACCCACAGAGCAGGTGTTTGATATCCCAAGAGTCACTCTGTTTCCCACAGTGGGTGTGTGGGTGGGAGAGGTCCAATGCTTGGCTGCTAGTTTAGAGGGACCCTGGATCTGGATCTGCAGACCCTCAAGGGCGCATTCACTCTCAAGCAGGTCACATTGGCAAGGACTGGGGCATCAGAGCTCTCTACACTCTGGTTTGACCCTGCTTAGTCATATGCAGGAGGACTGATGTGCTCTGCCATCTCAGTGATGCTGCAACCTCTAGGTCAGGAAGTCTAGCTGCAGCTGGAGACTGGGATGCTGGTCCACGTCCACGTGCCTTCTGGGATGTCCTGGGGACCCTCAATTGTGCTCTCCAGACCTGGGGCCCCAGCGCCTGGTGTGCTTGGCTTGTTTGGTGGGTCTGCTGGACTTTGGTGGTTATATAGCCTATTATCTGTCAGTGAGGGTTTGGGCGGGCCATATGGTCAGTGGCTGGGAGAACCTGTGGAGTATTGCTGCTCACAGACCTGGGACACAGGGAGGATGGTGCTGCAAATCTGGGACTCCAAGGCAGGTACAGCTGGCGGTGAGGCTGAGGGGCAAGGGGCCCCACCTCTGTAGCCACTGCAGTCTCCAGGCAGTGAACTCTGAGCTGAGAGTCTCCGTGTGCTGGCTGTGCAGAGGAGGAAGGAGGCCCGAAAAAGGGGAGTGCTAAGAGATCAAAGGATCGTTTCTCTCCTTTCCCAAAGGATTGTTTCACCCCTTCCACGGGTGACCCGAGACCAAAGTTCTCACCTCGCGCAATGTTCCCTCTTGTTTAGAAAGCTGCAGCGTCATTTTCCTGGCTTCAGTCGTCCATCCACTCACCAATTCCGGCGCAACAGCTCCTCTGCATCTCAGAAACTGGTGTGCTGGTTGCCATCTTGCTCCAATCCCCCTCTTTAGCTTTCTTTTGGTTGGAAATATCACCATAACCTATTAGTCATTTAAAATATAGCATAAAAATCTTTATAAAAGTTACATGGAAACACTGTGTTTAAGACTTCTAGTAAGTGAATGAAGAGGCACAGAAGTATCTGAAAACATTGCTGTGAGCAATCTTTGAGAGCAATCTACCTTTCAGCAAAAACTTTACCTATGTGTTTTTATTAAATCTTATATGGTAGAAATATGTTATTTCATCAGCTGATACTTATATGAATCTAGTTACTATTTCTGTACTTGTACTAAAATTTTTTATTGAATATACTGACTTTAAATTTGAAGAACATAATTTCATACAGTTTTCTAGTAAAATATGTCAAACATATGTGGTGTTTATGGAACATGAATGTTAGATAGTTGAGGAACAAATGTGTAGGCTAGAGAAATGGCTCAGTGGATAAAGTTGCTTGATGCAAAATCTGATGACCTGAGTTTGAGCCCTGCAACTGAGATGACAGAAGGAGGGATCCTAGTCTTTGAAGTTATTCTTCTGAGCTCTATATATGTGCTATGACCTGCGTGTGTGCATACAGAACACAAATACACCATACACACACAAGATAGATGTAAACAATAAAAAATTAACCAGAAGGAGTGTTCACTTTTAACAATACTGACAGGTTCCCTGATATTATGGAAGAGAATGTGGCAAATGAGCCTTTAAAGATGTTTTAAAAAAATTATTGTAAGAAAGAAATAAGATCACATATGTGGTGTGATGCCATTCACATCAAACGTTAATTGGTATCAAGAGCTGCTAAGGGCAGCTCAGCAGACCTCAGTACTTAAAGAATCATTTTCAAAGGGTTCCCACAATAAAATGACTGGAGCAGATACATATCAGAGATAAAAATGGCAAAACCAACCCAAGAAATTATTATGTTTAACTTAAAAGGAATTATGGCAATCTGTTCTGAATTTTAGACTAAGATACATGCTGTGATTTCAAATGTCTAGAACAGTGGTTCTCAACCTTCCTAATGCTGTGGTCCTTTAAAACATTTGTGGTGAACCCCAACCAGAAAATTATTATATTGCTACTATATTGCTACTTCATAACTGTGATTTTGTTACTGTTAAGAATCATAAGTACGTGATAAGTGAGATATGGGATCCTCGAAGGAGTCACCACTCACACATTGAGAACTACTTGTCTAGGCAGAGAGGAAATGGACAGACCGAGCTTCAGTGACTTACCAAAATACAAAGGCCATTTTCACAAGTTCCCTTTGTCCACCAGCCTCACATTAAAAAAAAAAAATCTGACCCTATTTTAAAGCATATGTCTTTGAATTATGCCACTAATGAGTCTGCCCTATAAGAAGGAAAATAACAGCCCTTTTGCCTACTGTACTATAGGAAGAAAAAGTTCCACTCCATCCCCGAAAGAATGTGCTCTGCTTTGTGAAGAACGCACAAGCAATGTGGACATGCAGATGTCTTTCCATTGATGGTTACCTGAAAGTTCTTGGAGTCTCTCAGTGTTGTCCCCAAGCTTAGAATATTGTAGCAAAATTTTTCCTTATTAATAATCATTAGCAATTTTGTGGACTTTTTTCTATTATATAGTCAAAAGCAACTTGAATTTTGCTTAGAAAAATATAAGATAAAGTTATATATTACATGTCTACATTTATATTCTAAAATAGAAATAACATGAGACTTTTAAAATGTCTAAAATAGAAATTTTATGTTGGGCTTCTTCAAAGCCACATATGTTCCAGGCTATTTTTCCTTATATAATGCCATAACGGAGGAGGTAAAAGGAAAGGGAACTTGTAATCTCTCTTTTTTTTTTTTTCTTTTAAAGTGCAATGTTCTCAAAAATACCATTTACTTCAGACAGTTACTAAGTAGGTATTTCATCAGATAAAATTGACTAACTTTAGTTACTCTTTCACAATTGCTTATACCTAGCATTGTAGCAAGAAAGAGAAGATATAAATGAATATAAATACAAATCTTCTCTAATGTTATATATTTAATAATTAGCAACAGTTTTCTTCACTAGATATATGTGTATCTATTTAAATATATTGAAAATTGTCTATGGCCTTTAAAAGTTTTTCTTTTTTAAAACATTTATGTATTTATTTATTACACTTTATTCACTTTGTATTCCCACTGCAGCCCCCTCCCTTATCTCCTCCCAGTCCCATCCACCCTCCCTCTTCTTCCCCTATGTCCTTTCCCTAGTTCACTGATAGAGGTAGACTTCTTCCCCTTCTATCTGATCCTAGTCTATCAGGTCTCATCAGGGCTGGCTGCATCATCTTTCTCTGTGGCCTGGCAAGGCTGCACCCTCCCTCCCCCCAGGGAGAGATGACCAGAGAGCCAGCCACTGAGTTCATACCAGAGACAGTCCCTGTTCCCCTTACTAGGAAATACATTTGTGAAAGTTTTTCTTAAGACATGGTCTCACTATGTAGCCCAGCATTGGGCTGACAATCCTCTTTGTCTCTGCCTTTTAAAATTACCGATGTGTGCCATTGTGTCTGACTCAGGGCTGTTTTATTTTCAATATGTAGCTGTTTGGTCAAATTGGAATTGTCTCAGTTACAGCAAGGCAAAAAAGAGTTAAGGTGTGGAGGAACATACAATTTTAATATGCCAGTCTGAAAAAGATTTGTTTCACATCTGCCTGCTTTCTTATTATGTAGATCACTTGCAACAGTGGTGCCTAATTTTGAGGACATGCTGGGATAGGAAACAGTGATGTGCGGAAACATAAGCAGAATAATCTACAGAAAACAACTGACTGTGCCCTGAGCAGTATTGGGCAGGAGGCTGCTGGCATCAGCCCTCTCAAAATCATGTTAGCAGGAACAATTAGTTTTGCTTTGTTTCTTTATAGATATTTACTTGAATACAGTAAAACATACATATTTATTTTCCTCTAATTCCGCAGTACCAAATGCAAATAGCTGCGACACTCCCCTGACTCTATGTATATATATATATATATATATATAAAGGATAATAGAGGAAAAAAACCCAAATCTCTGTATAAAAGTAATCTAAAGATAGACACAGTGCCAAGTCACATACACAAAACCCCAAAAATCAAAAATAAATAACAACAACAAAAACCCAACAACGTGTAACAGCAAATACAGTCATCTATGAATCAAAGCACAGGCCTGTTCTGAGAGGAGATAAAGCATCTGCGGGTCTTCTGTGGGCATAGTACCCTACAACATTATAAGCCATGGCGCGGATGGATGGCACTGCCTCACTTGGAATACTGACATCTGGCGGGAAGCTGGGTGACACTTTGTCCACATGGAACAGCAGGAAACAAGTTCAAACCTGTTAGCGAAGACATGTAAACCTTTCTTTTTGTGGGAGGCAGAGGGTGAGCTGGGTGGGCTCGAAGGTATTTATGTGGCAATTGGCTTGGCAACCATAAATGGAGGCAGCTGGGAGAAACAATTAAATTCTAAACCACCACAACGAGAACCTGCAATATACAGGGTTGGGCTGTGAATCACACCACTGAGCCGCATATCTGCGATGGGAGTATGGAGAAGAAACATGCGCATAAGCAGATGGAACCACTGATTTGATCAGAACTGGGTCTGAAATCACAACTCTAAATGGAAACTGCTTCTGCCCATTCTATTCACCACAGCCGCTCTCCAGCCGTGCTCCTTCTACAGCCTCTCCTATGGTAGAAATCTCCCTCTTACAAATATGAATGATAATGAAACCAACCCGGAAGGAATGACTTGCAGCTAGAGAAAAGTGCCATGAGGAAAAGGGGTTAGTAATCACAATTGTGGCAGAATTTTGCACTACACAAAAATTTTCAAAATACCCATCTGTGCAATTTAGATTTAAAAGAATTAAAACAAAGAAATGTGGCTTATATGATATAGCAGTTTGAAGAAAGTAGGAACTTGGAATAGAGGAATCCTTAGGAAAGAGTCTAAGGATAGTCTGATTTAATTGAGATGGCGTTCCTTTTGATAAAGGATTAAGGTATAAATTCTGGATGCTTTTTTTGGTCTTAAATTTTTTAATTTATTAAAAATTAAATAAATTTATTTATTTTAATTTAATTTATATACTATTAGATGCATAAATCAAATGTGTTGTTCACAATTTTGGACAGATGTTTCAAAAATACTTATTACCCAGCAGAGTATCAAAACATGCTGAGATTCATAGCCAAACTTTTTGCAGAGTGCAGGGAATCTTATGAAAGAAGGGGGAGATAGAAAGACCTGAAGGGATCAAGAGCTCCACAAGGAGAGCAACAGAACCAAAAATATCTGGGCACAGGTTTCTTTTCTGAGACTGATACTCCACACAAGGATCATGCATGGAGATAACCTAAAACTCCTGCACAGAAATAACCCATGGCAGCTCAGTGCCCAAGAGGGTTCCCCAATAATAGGAACAGGGACCTTCTCTGCCATGAACTCATGGGCTGTCTCTTTGATCACCTCCACCTGAGGGGGAAGCAGCTTTACCAGTCCACAGAGGAATATAATGAAGCCAGTCCGGATGAGACCTGATAGACTGGGGTCATGGAAGGGGAGGAGGACCTATCCTATGATTGGACTGGGGGAGGGGCATAGGAGAAGAAGAGGGAGAGAGGGTGGGATTGGAAGAGGATGGGAGAGGAGGCTACAGTTGGGATACAAAGTGAATAAACTATAATTACTAAAAATAAAAATAATTAATTTAAAAAACACAAACAAAAATACTTATTTTTACCTTCCATAATTTTATCATTCTAGAAAGTTCTTTTTTAAGGTTTATTTATTATGTATATAATGGACTGTCTACATGTATACCTGCATGCCGAAGAGGGCACCAGATCTCATTATATATGATTGTGAGCCAGTATGTGGTTGCTGGGAATTGAACTTGGGACTTTCAGAAGAGTAGCCTGTGCTCTTAACCTCTGAGCCATCTCTCCAGCCCTAGAAAGTTCTTTAATGACTTTTCAATCAGTTGTCATTTTAAGTCATGTGGAGCACATCGGTTTTTTTAAGCTACAAAAGCCAAAACTATTCATTTTGAAAGTACATTTCTATGCCTGAAAGCTGAAGGGCTCAGTCTTGCACAGGTCTTGCATAAGTAACTGAAGCTGCTGAGAGCTCATGAGGGAGAGAGCATGCCATGCCCAGGAGACAGTGTTTCACACACAATGTTGTTTGTATACTTTAGTTCTCATGGTTCTTCCTGTCTTCTCGTCTCTCGTGTTCTCTTGGCAGATGTGATTTTGGTGACCATTTTAATATTGAGTACTAAATATTCTCTTATTCTCAGTACTTTGACCCATGGCTAGTTTTTACAGTAATTGTTGCCAAGTGCAAATAAGCTAAGCCCACTGATATATTGGGATTGGGGAAGCCCATGCGCACTGCACTTAAGGGTGATAGGAAATCATTTCCTTCTGTGGTACAGCCACTGGTTTGTTGCCTAAGCTCCATCCACTAAAAACTTCCACTAGGGACCATGCAAGCAACTGAGTTTAGTGGAATTTTTTAAAAAATTTAAAATGCTATGAAAGTAGAAGCTGAAATGCCTTGAATGAAATTCAGAAGGAGGAAGAGGAGGTAAGAGAGAGTTATGGGAGATAAGTTTTAATGAATTATCTGCATATATGAAACCATCATAGAATAAATAACATTAAAATACTCTATTTTGGCATATTTTATCCTAAATTTCTGCTTCTCAATCTAAAATATAGTTTTACTGAAAGTTAGTGTTCTACAAGTATTACACACTAAGCAATAGTATAAATGACTTTACTAAGGTTCTAGAACTGTCATATAACGATTGATATTTTACTGGAGAGAAATATCTGTTTTATATCTCTTTCTAGTAAAATATTATTGAACCTATGTATGATAATTTAACAAGACTCATTTAAAAAACAATACAATTACTTTTGTTAAACAGATGACCATGTGGTTTTTAGAGCTATATTTGAGAATAATGTGAATATGTAGCTTCTCCAAAGCAGCTAGCACAGTTTCTATTGTTGTCTTGCGTTTTCATCATTGCTTCAACTTTAGAGAAATGACTTTTTATAAGCGGTAATGAGGGGTAAATTTTCAGGCAGTAGAATAGGCTCAACTATGGGGTTGTTATTAAAATTAATGAGTGTCACTGTAGGAACACAGTAAATCTATATTGTTAATGTCCTCTAATTGTTAATCATCATTAGGCAGTTAAGACATTATCATCATTATTTTTTCCAAGCTTTATGTGAACATTATCAACATTTGAGAAAAATCAGAGAAAAGTTAAGGTCTCCTGCTTTAGGGATCAGAGTCTAGAATTAACTAAACATTTCTACACGACTAATATATGTTAGAATGCTAGCCCTGGAAGTTGTTTTGAAAGAGAGGGTTATATAACAATCATCAATACTGCCTTTTCATATAACCTCTGTTTCAGGATGTGCTGCAGCATTCAAAAAATATTTTGGAGTATACAGAACAAATGTATCACTCATGATCATATGATCTGCAGCCAGCAGCATATTTGAAATGATTTCAATATATTTTAATTTTATGAGTTAAAACTTCTCAGGTAAATCTCAAATCCTATGTATGTACAAATTCTTGCACAAACGCTTACCATCATTTTCTTGCTACCTTTCACCCTACAGTACTCTCTCTTTCTATCAATGTGTTTAGTTATGTCTTTTATTTCTTCAGGTCATCTGGTACTATTAAAAGGATAAAGTACCCAAAACATAACTTCAATGCCTGCTTGTCTAAAGGTGATTATAAGTGGGCACATACATTTTATCTCTAGACATATCGTTTCCTGTATAGTGAGTTATATATTTGAAATCATTTTCCTATCTCACTGGTAATAAAACAGTATTTTTACTTTCCTCATTTCTTCCATAATGACACTGGGTAGCTTTTACCTCTAATTTGGAATGGAGCATAATATTCGGAGAGGTGGGAAAATATCACTTTAAGTCATAAAGAGTTAGATTAGCTATTTCATTTCTCAGTAAGTACAGAATATTTTACTGAAGGATAGAAATGCATGGAACACACAGGAGGATGATCCTGCCCTGTCCCTTTTCCATCACTTTGTATTGCTTCAAACTGTTTCTTTGATGTGCTTTACTGTGCCTAATGGCAACCATCTAGTTTAAGAGACGTGAGGATGATAGCCCAGTAATTGTTATTAAATAAAAACCCCTGCTTTATCTTTCATGTATGCAATAGAATAAAATGTTTAATACAAAAAATTTTTAAAAATCCCATGTGGTATACAGTGTACATGAGACAGATGGTGGACTATTCCAAAATCGTTCACTTGCTGATAACCAAGTAAATCTCCTCATTTTCCCTCTTCCCTCAGTGTTTACCAACATACTTCCAGCCTTGCTTTCCACTCCTGATTTAAACACATGATTCAAAATGACTTTGGAGGGTTGTGATGCTCAGGGATTTATGGGACATTTTTGTGTGGGAATCTCACTGCTGTACAGCAACCCTGTCATTTTTGTGACACAGCCTCTTTGACTGGTCTGGGATTTATGAAGGAAATAATTTAGAATAGCGTCATAATTTTCCTTTGGCAATTACACTATCATTTGGTGCTTTGTCTCTAAGGGGAAAATGGATGTGCTGGGTCCTGTACATTGTTTTAGTAGCTTGATGTAAGGAACAAATCAAGGTCAGAATATAGATGTTGAACATGAGGCTGCCAAACTCTAGCTCTGGGTCTCCATTCTTAAAGCTATCCACATGTGTGCAGCTCTTTACATTTCATAAAATGCTCTCACATTTCTTTTCTTTTACTTTCAGGTGACTCCAGAAGTTAAAGTTTAAGTACTTCTATACTGATAGTTCTGAGATAAACTGGTGGTAGACTTTGTTTTGAGATTCCCTTCTGATATTTTGGGTGAGGTGGACTATCTCTATGGCTCTCTCTAGAACCTAGGCCTTCCTAAGGTATTGTTAAGAATATCATTGGCTTGGAAAAATAGTACTGGATTAAATACTAAAAATAATATCCTGGAGTATTAGGTAATTTTTTTCTGAGCTGTACATTAGATATAGTAATAATAGTTTGAGGTTTTGATTACATATACAGAAGAACTAGCACTTATATGGATACACACAGAATGGTGCATCCATGATTGTCTGGTGTGTGTGTGTGTGTGTGTGTGTGTGTTTACTTTTTTCTTTGTTTGAGATAAGTTGTTGTTTGACAAAGATTGAAAACATACACTTAGAGATTTCCTGAGAGGTACTTGATATTGGCTATATGTTAGCATCTACCTTGCTATGAATTTAGAGAATCTGTCTGTTCAGAACATGCGAAGCACTGCACACAGGGCATTTATAACCGTGTTATCCAGGATCTGAAGGTTACACTTAGCAAAAATAACCTAACATAATGAATTAAATTAATTTTTCCCAACAGAACAACATTAGGATAAACACTGAGGGCCTTCTGAAAAATTTTATGGCAGGAAAAATATAGAAGTTAAATATATGAATTCTCACTACATTACAATAAAATCTATACCAAAAGCAAACTTCCAAGAAGCTTTAGACTGAACAAGATATGCCTGGTTATTTTTAAGTTATTTGATTTGAAGAATATGTTGTCTCCTTTCTAGTTTCCTGTTATTCACACATTTCTCTTGAAGTAGTCATAGGAAGTTAGCAGACTCTCTGATTTATGGGACTTTAGGTTACTGATTTGCTGTCTTTGTGGCAGTAAACCAAACCTCTGCAAAAATCTTGCTTTTTTTTGTTTATTCCTTTCATTCCCATGTGGCTCCTTAGATCATTAGAAAACTTCACAGCCGAATAAGCAGAACGAAAACATAGCTTTAGGAGTTCTGTTTTCCATGAAAATCATGACCTATGTTGATAAGTTTCCTGTATTCAATCAACTTATTGTCTGAATTTAAATTTGCTATTAATTGTACTAATTAACCCAGATGGAAATATGCAACTTCCTGAATATAGAGTATATATTATCTTAAAATATACTCTGTCATTGATTAAAGAATGTATTATTGGTGTCCCCTACATTATCAGAGCTGTTTTCAACAATAAATTGTACATGGAGAAGATTGGAAAAAAAGATCTCAAAAAACCAGTAGTTCTGTCTTCATGTCTTGCATTTCACTTAAGCACAAAATTTCCAAGTCATCATAGAGTGAGAGGATCAACCAGGAAATCCTGATTGGCTCCTGACTTATCCGGAAAGATCATGAGACACATTTGAATCAGGCATTCCCAGCATTCAAAGCCAGGCTTTTGAAGTATAAATAATAGTATGCCTGTTCCCTAGCTCAAGAATTTACATACAAGAGAAGCTATCCCCGCTCCCACTGAGCAATGACAGTGCAGATGCCCACATAACAGTGCGCCCACTGGTGTGCCTGAAGTGCTGGATCGTCTGTACTAGGTATCTCATTTCACACCAAATTCCACTGAGCCATAGCAGAAGGTATCTCACTTCTAACACCAAAATCTGTTAAGCCGTAGCACAAAGCTACTGAAGAGGTAGAAGGTCAAGGAGGATGGATTTCACCCTGTCTGAATTGTTCTACAAGACAGTACCACCAGACATGCACCAGGCCTCAACTGCCCTGTCTTGGCCAGTCAGTGAACTATAGCTGTGAGGCCAAGTAGAAGGTACTTGCAAAGGCCAGATGAAGACAACCTCCATAATAAACTGAACTCTTTTAATATTAATTGCAGATGTGTATCTATTTTTTCCTAGTAGCTTAATAAAGCACTTGTAGATAAAACTACTAACGAAAAACATTGGGGAATGGATTCAACAGGACCATATAATTTTGAGGGAAACTTAAAGGGTAGTCTATTCTACTTTTCTGTATTCTCTATTTAACATCTACTGATCATGCACATCATTATCTTTCAGCCAGTTTCCCCATTTGGTGAACCTTCACTTTAAGAGGTGTCTCAATTTTAACTATTATTAACCTACAATGCTAATATGATGAAAGAGGAGGAAATTAATCATTTTCCATTGCTTATGATTGCATTTAACCAATGGAAAGGAACCTTGAGGTACAATGTCTCGTCTGTCATGAGTGCTGACATCTTTACCTGTGAAAAATATAGTGTCTGTTTTTATTTTTTACTCTTGTCACTTTGACAAAAAATACCTATCATAAGCAACTTAAGGGAGGAAGGATTCAGTTTGACTTATGATTTCAGAGTTCCTCTGTCCATCATGATAGGGAGATTGTGGTGGCAGCGGTGGCCTCTCAACTGATGAGACAGGAATGTGTGATTGCCTATTCACATGGATCAGACCAGAGGATGGAAAACATAGGCTGCAACCAGAAGCATACAGGACATTCAAATGCCCATCTTTAATGCCTCATTCCTCCCACTCAGGCACCACAATGGAAAAATTGTCCTAGTTGTCAAACAATGCCACCAAATGATGACCAGGAAAGCATATAAACAATGAGTGGGTTGGGCCATTTAAGGCTGAAGCCCCTAACACTAGCCTGCTTTACTTTGACTTCTGTAACAGCTCATATTAGATTAGGTATTTTTGTACTAATTTAAACATGGTAAATATTAATATATGTGGAATAAAAAGAAGGAAGTAAGGGAGTGGGAAAAGAGGGAGGATGAAAGGAATGGAAGGAAGGAGTTAAACATAATTAAAATTGGAATTTTGAGAGATAGTTTCATGTGGAGGAACCTGACATGCTTTTATTAACATCCCTAGATTTGATTTCCAACTAAGGCATTAAAATGGCACAATAATTATCTCTTGTAAATTACTATTTTTCTATGATAAATGTGCATAATTGTAGTGATCTTGAACCTTAGCATCATTATTTTTAGGAACATTAAACCAGTAAACTTGTCTGTTGTCCCATAACATAACATCTGGTAAACAAGTTATCAATGTGTAGTGACATGACTTTTTTTTTAATAGAGTCTTCTAGAAATTACATAGTTTGTCCATAAAACAGATATATTTTTTCTTTGTGCCACGTAGTTGATACACATTAACCTCTCCAATTAATGGTCAAATATTGACCAAATTTCTAACAATATTTGGCTTCCATGGGACCTACTGTATTAAGATGATGGTTGATTTCTTATGAAATAATGCTTTAGAATAAATAAGTCTCTGGGAAGCTATAAATTGGGCTACTGTGGTGAAAGTGAGACTGTGCACACTGCCAGAATATACCTATATGCTTTATTTTAAATTATTAAATGTTTCCTAAAGCACAAAGGAACGGAACGATGCAGCCCACCTTTGATGAGTTCCCAAGCAGGAGGCAGAGGCACCTCCATCCTCCAGCAAAGCATTTACGTCTGTATTACTTCTTGCATTCAGGAAAGTAGTTTGCTAATCAGCAAAAACAGAGGTGTACACTTGTTGGCCCTGTCATTTTATTGCCTGTGAAGCTATTCTGTTCTTCTGTAGGCTGGTGCATTCAAAGCTATTGACTAGATATCAATGAGTTTATCCTCTGTAAGTGTCAGTGATAAAAGAGACAGAGAAAATACTGTATCACTCCACTACAATCTTCCCGTTTGACTGCAACCTTTTAACATCTGAAAATGTTTACTTTTGAGCAAATTAGGACAATGTGTAAGTTTTAGAGAAGCTGACAAATGCTCTTGGTTTTTTTAGAATGACACAGTGTTACTGGCATAATTTAAGCAATATCTATCAAGTACCAATTTAGTGCCAGTTTTTGTATTAAGATATGGGTTAAAAAGATATGTAAAGCACAGTTTCTTTTCCTAAGGACATAAACTCTCAATGAAAAGAATATTTTGATAAAAAATTAAATATTCTATACTAATCATCTATTATTATTATTATTATTATTAATTTTCAATACACGGTTTCTCTGTGTAGCCCTGGATTTCCTGTAACTCAGAGATCCACGTGCCTTTGCTTCCCAAGTGCAATGATTAAAGATATGTAGCACAATGCAAAACTTATACTAATTGTTTATAACTGTTACAATAAAAGTGAATCTAAGTGCAACAAAAGCCCAGAAGTGAGTCTTGGGTTTGGCTTCCTTGAAGGTAGGAATAGCTGAAGAAGGAGAAGTTGGAAAAGCTACTTGCTATGCCATTTCTCATCATTCTTAATTTGATGGAGCTACAAATATGCTACCTGTTTTTTATTTTGTTTATCTCTGAAGCAAAGTATGGACTGTATATTTGTTTTCCTCAAAGCTGAAGAATTGTCTGAGAGAGGTATTCCTCCTATGATTTCTCTTTGTTATGCTATGGTCCAAGAGCTATTGCAGATTCTGAGCTACAGAATCTTCCTATAAAAGTCATTTAATAATGAATAATAAAGAATAACAGAGAAAACCCAGTAAATATTGTCAATTAAGCGTTTCAGCTGTGCTTTAAAATTCTGTGTCTAAAGGATGTGAATATTGTCTTTTGTCTTTTTCATATTTTGTAAAAGATGTAGCAAGCTATATATTGGGTTTAAATGATTTTTCAATTAAGCAAGAAAAAAAAACAGTGTGTGTGTGTTTTGTGTGTATTTGTGTGTGTGTTGTTAAAATAGTCTGAAGATATTGCTCTCCATCTCCTAGATTTAAAGCATGGAAGAATTAGTTTTTTTTTTTTTTAAAAAACCCACATTAAAAATAAGTTATTTGCATGGGAGCGAACCATCACTGAAGATCTAAGAGTTAACATTCACGGGATTTCAGAGTGGTTTTGCAAAAGCACTTCTGGATGCTAGGTGAAAATAGCTAGTTAAGATCAGAGCATTTAAAAATCAGCTAATATAGTCTGCTTTTAATCTCCTTCTTATAAAAATGCTGTCTTGTCTGCCTAAAGATATATTTTATTACAAGCTCCAGAAAATTGGAAAAGGAGGAGGGAAAGAAGGGGAAAGGTGTGGAGGCCCGTATGGAGAAGTAGCTCTATGATGCCTCTGGAGAAGCTTTGTTTTTAATGTTCCTCATTGCCTGGTCTTTCCTTTCTCATGTCCACCACACCAGCGTAGTGGAGAGGGAAGGTATCAGATATGACATGTTCCTAAAATATTAATAAACACAATTACATGTGAAATGTTCTTAAAATATGCTATTCTTCCATGTTGTTAGCAATACTTAAACTCTGGTGATAGGAATTTCAACATCAGGACCACCGTATGCTCCCTACTGAGCTGATTACTTCAGGCTAATGTGATGCTCCATTCACTGGAATCCACACTCTTTCTATATTGATTTTATTATCAGTAGTAGTAATCACCAGCATCATTACCAGCCAATTACACAAACACTTCTAAGCTAGGTAGCCAACATTATCTCCTACTATCTGTCATTTTCTAACGAAGCTGATCATTCTCTTGGCCAATTAAGGGCTAGCTACATATTTTGATCTAGCAGACTTAAATACAAGTATATTGAATTATGTAGTAGATAATTACCTACATATGTTGGTAGTATGGCAGAATGAGGGTAATTTGAGTGTAATCTTCTTCGTATTCTCTTTGAAAAGTGCTTTAGAGAAGGTTAACTGCTTAAAAAAAACAGATCCCAGCAGGTCTGTGGATCAAATAAAATGGTAGGTTTTTTGATTTTGTTTTTGCTTTTTTTTTCCTGGCATGTAAATTTGCCATGCAATTCTTCAAGTTTCCAGGTGAATTATTTTACAAGTATAAAGTCACATTAACCCTGACAGTGATTCACATTGATATTCTGTTGTTAGATTTTTATCACATGGGTATGTCTTCTTATAAGGAAGACTGCGGACTACGGTCTCTCTAAAGAAGAAAGAGAAATCTCAGGTTTTGCCGCATAGTAGCAATTTCTGTCATTAGGCATCAAAGAAGAACTTGCTCCATCTCTGGATGTAATGATTGCTTTCCTTGCCTTACTGTTTGTTATGTAGGATTTATATAAAAAGAAAGGCTAGCCTTACTTTCATTCCTGTGCAACAGAATGCCAGATGTCTTTCAATACCTAGATCCAAGTCCTGCCTCTTAGACTTGCATTATTAGCAGTTGAATGAAATAGATGAACATTTTGGAAAACTTTTTCAAGTTTTCAAATTTGTAATAGTTTTTAACAGTTTAAATTTTAGATATAAAGTTTAAAATTAGACTATTGACTTCAATTCCTAGCAACCACATAGTGGTTCACAGCTATCCATGATGAGATCTGGTGCCCAATTCTGGCATGCAGGTATTATGTATTATTGTATACGTAATAAATGAATAAATCTTAAAAAATAATTTAAAGTATTGATGCCAAAAATTATGTTTCTTAGTTTAACTTTGTTATATAAAAAAGTAGGAATTATTTATCTAATTGTATGAGGGGCATTAATAGTAAAATTAGTTCTAAGCCCTTTCTCATTGCAGGTCTATTTCTATAATATCATCTATATTCGTTTTTGATAGGAAATTATGCTGTTCATAAAACACATCATGTCTATGACATCTTCAGCTACATGTTCTAGGCTAGGTAAAAACAGTACCAGTCATAAATTCTCTCCTACTGAGTGTACACATCCAACTAGACAAATGTTGATTATTGCCAAAGCTAAAATTACATCTGTTGCACAATTGTGGATATTTTGCTGGCCCAGTCATTATTTTGGTTCTTAGACTTTGCTAAGGTGGTACTACTTACTGCCCATCTCTATTGGAAACTTGCATGGTCTATGCTGATACTGTGAGAGCCAGTCTTCTCTTCTGGGTCAGTTCCAACTTGAATACTTTAAGTCCTGTGCGCAAAGCGTATGTTGTCTTGAGAAATAGGCTCTTGCCTTCAAGTTCTAGAAGGAAAACAAGGAAATGACAATATCCTATATTGTGTGGGGAGATACTTGTATTCTTCTTACCAAAAACAGGAGAAGTTTCTTTTCGAAGTGAAGTTTAATATTAAGCACACAATGTTATTAAAAATTATGTTCTTCTTTGGTGGCAAACAACCCAGTGAAAGCAAAATGTAGCTATTCCTGAAAGATAATCCTAGCTGGAAGATAATGCTGCGTATTAACCACTGTTGAAGTTAATTTGATGTTGTTTATATAGAGAAATATAAAATGTGAACAAGAGATGTTACAGTAGATGTGTCCTAAGTTTCTGATAGAAAGTTCTGAAATTAGGGTTAGTTCCAGTATCTGTGATGGATCATGTATCATAGCTAATTCAACAGCTTTAGTATGACACACATTATTTTATTTCCTTTTAAGAAAAATTAAAGTGTAACAACATCTGTATTTTTCAATAGCCTAATTTCAGTATATAACATTAAGGACTAAATATTATGAAAAATGTACTAACAAAAGTGATAAATTTGCTTCCATCTTGACCATGTTCTATTGTGCACAAATGAAAAGATTTTCTCTAAAAACAAACAACCCCCCCCAAAACAAAATAAAACAGAGAAAACCCAAAAACTGTGAGCAGCTGCAGAGATTGCACAATGGTTAGAGCACTTCCGCCTCTTCCATAGGATCCAGGTTTAATACCCAGTACCCAAATATTAGCTCACAACCATCTGTAACACTAGTTCAAGGAAATCCAACGCCCTCTTCTGGGCTCTGTTAGCACAAGGCACATATGTTGTACACAGACATACATGAAGGTAAAACACACACACATACACGCTAAAACAACAATAATATAACTTTTTAAAAATTAGATGTGAAAATGCATCTGATACTTGGTTGCTTCTACATTTGTTTTATCTAGTCATTTAATGTACTAAACCTCCGTATGTATGCAATTATTGTGCTAGTGTTCATCAGTGTCAGAGGGAACCTTAACTGAGCTTCTTCTATAGCTCATTCATGTCGTTTATGAGGTTTATATTCTCATGTTTTACCTAAATGCCACAACTCTGAGACCATCACATTGAACATTAGTACTGAACATAAGAATTTGAGAAGATGTCAGTATTCAGATCGTAGTAATAATTAAGGCAAAAGAAAAGTGTCTAGCAAAATACATGTTGTTAATAGAGTTGTGATATCGAGTTGAAGATCATCTCCTAATGTACTATTATATACACTGCTTCAACTTCACATTTGTATGTGATCCTTGGGAGATTCAAGATATACCAGTCTTTCTGGTTTCTTTTTTTTTTTTTAATAGAACCTCCTGAAAATACACACGAAATGAGCTCAGATAACTTTCTAATGCTTCATTTCAGTATGTCTAGATGTTTTAATAGTTGGGCTGCAGAGATGGCTCAATGGGGAAAGAGTTTGCAATGTAGGCTTGATGACCTTAGTTCAGAACCCAGCATCCTCTTCCCTCCTCCCTCAACCAAAAGTCTTGATGCTGTGGTACATGTCTGTTTCCCAGAAAGCACCTCTGAGAGGAAAGGAGGACCCATGAGCCAACTGACACGACACTTGCAGTAGTGAGCAAGAGAGCCCTGTTCTTAAACAAGGTAGAATATGAGAACGGATGCTCAAAGATTTCTCCTGACCTCCGATTTCTCCTGACCTCCACACATGCAGTGTGGCATGCAGAAATCTGCAGTAACACAGCACAATACAATATGTACAAACACACATACTCACGGCATCAAATTAATAAAGTTTATATTGATATATGACATACCCATTTAAAACATAAATTGATAGTATAATTTAGTCATCCTTTAGGTATCAGTGTGAATTAAAAGACATTACATAGAACTTCAAGAACTCACAAGATAGTGATCAATTACTTTCAATTACTTGTTATCCCTGAAGAGTTTCCGTCAAGGAAATACCTATTGGCTCAGTTCAGATTCCATGGTTCTCTTCTTTACAAAAACACATTCTGATGTGTTTGTATTCTTGTAAAATTTTCACTCTCTGCCTCTGTATATATTAGGCGGCTCTGGCATGCTAGCAGGCACTATTTGTATAAAAAATGAGCCATTTTATTTTCATATTATTGAGTGTCCTTTTCTCAGACTATGAAGACTATCTTGCTTTCCGTCTTTTATTTGCATAAGTAAAATCTTTATTTTTGCATTATTGTATATCTTTTCTGCATCTGATTAACATTAACTTTCTTTTGACTGTGCAGGGCGGGATATTTGCCTCAGAATATTCCCCTAGAGATCATCAGATACCTGTCTGAGGAAAAGGATTTTCTTCCTTGGCATGCTGCCAGCCGTGCTCTTTATCCTCTGGATAAATTACTGGACCGCATGGAGAACTACAATGTCTTCAATGTAAAAAAAATACATATATATGTATATATATATAGTAATTTCTTCTTTCTAATTTTCAGAAGATAAACAATTTTCTCATTATGCACTCCATGAAACTGAGTCTAAATTATTTCATTTCCTCCTGCTAGTGTAGGCTGTTATTTTTGTCCTGATTTTTTTACGCAATACCGATGGCAGTTATTTGAAAAGAAGAAATTTAACACAAGCTACCTTTTATTCTGGCCTAAAAGTGTCAATTAAGCTTAAGTGCTTGAGAATCTAAGAAAGAATGTACATGGCAAATCCATAAACTTCAAACTTACTTCCTGAGAGTTAAAGGGCTCTGTGTTCACAAAGGACTTAACCTGAGTAGAGGGATCCCAGTAAAACTTAACAGAATATAGACAGTTTCAATAAAGATTCTTAGTCATTATTTTTATCCAAAAGGGCATGGTGAATTCAGTGCACCTCCTTAATTAACAAGGATAAGATCAACACTGAGGCCAAAGCCCATCCATAATTGGGTCCAAGGGGATACAGGGCAGCAAACAACGGATAATCCACGCAGACATGGAGACATGACACACATTCCAAAATGGTACCTGACCAAATTTTCTAAGCTCAAATCCCAGGAAGCCAAAATTGTTCTACCAAGAGCACCTAATCGGATTCAATGATCATTTTGAATAATGTCAGGATTAAGTACAGCTAATGAGCTTTTGATTACTCGATTTCTTATCACGGATACTCTAGTGCACTATAAGTTCTTCTTTAGGTAATTTAAGAACCTGTGTTTTATGAAAAGATCAAATGGCTTATGAAACAGTACTCTGAAAATGAATACACACAATAGAAATTATTCAAAAATGGATTGTCAGCGATTCGCTGTGTTAGCAGAGTCATCTGGGCTGACTGATGTTCATCAGAGCTGCCTTCTTTTTTCTTACTCCAAGGCTTCATGAAAGTGACTCTGTCAATTTACTTTTTTAAAGTGAGAATAATCATGGCTTGCCTGTTCCTTGTTGTTAGTTTTGCATAAGCCTTAGCAACAGGCATGCAAAGAAATGTGTCATTTGAATTAGGGGATAATGTTTATCTGCTAGAGAAAGTCTTATATTTCCCATTCTCCCCATCAAAGAGATGCTGAGCTATGAAACTCCTAAAAAGGCAAAATATACTCTTGTGTATGTTGTGCTTTTGAATAGTGTATTATGTTAGATTCCTCATTTATAGCAAAAGTTAAGCGATGTTCTTAACTATAATTTTAGCGCTTTCATTCCTTAGACAAAATTCTAATTGCATTAAAGTAAGGGAGAAGATATCTGAGATTGACATTGATATTTGAATGCATCGTCAGTTGAATAGATTTTTGAATTTGTGGTACTATATCACCATACGTAAGTGCTATGTGCACCCTCTCTTTCATAATACTAGCCTATTGTCTGGGCCAGTAAAACAGTTTTGCATTGAATATCCTCTATTGATGCAAAATGCACAAATATTAGATGTTTTGTAGAAGAGAGTGGACAAGAGGCTGAAAGTACCTGCTGCTCTTCATGAAAACCCCAGGTCAACTATCAGCACCTGTGCTGGGCAGCGCACAAGCAATTATAACTCCAGCTCCAGCAGATCGGAGGCCCTTTTCCACCCCCTGCAGGCACCTGCACACATGTGGCATCAACTCACATAAAAGCACACATACGTATGCATAGCCAAAAATAAAACCATAAAAAGTATATTAGAGGCTTATGCTCCTGGAATGAGTCTGTGTGTGGGCACATATATGCATGCATGGATCTTACCCTGAACAGTCCCCATTTTCCTTACTTTATTAAAAATTTGTCATATAAAATATGTGCCACTGCAAATTATTCAGTTGGAAGAGAAAAATTACTGCCTTCTATGTCTGAAGTAGTAGGTTGAATAAAAGTATTAAAATTACTGTGAATTATTCATATTTAGTTTTTAATTTACCAAATTTGAGAAGAGTGAAACTAATTTCATCTTGTTTTCTCTGCCCTCCATGTAGGAATATATTTTAAAACAAGTTGCAGCAACATATATCAAGCTTGGATGGCCAAAAAATAACTTCAATGGATCTCTTGTTCAAGCATCCTACCAACATGAGTACTGTTTTATTTTATTGTTCTCCTTGCCTTTTACCAGAGCCCTGCAGTAGCATGCTTCTAGAAGCACTGTGACTTTACCAGCATGAGGCTGTCTTTGTCTCATTCTGCATTTTGCATCTCTGTTTCCTGGGAGGACTGCAGCTGAGCAATACAGTTTTTGTTGCCTGATCATGAGACAAATCAGTTCATGACCGTGTTTTAATTTAAGATCTGCCTGTATTGTGATCTTGGGATCAGAACCTATTCCCCTGAGCAGAGAACTAGCCCCAGGAAAGACTTAGTGTACTTAACTCCCACTCTGCCTAATTCATTTCTTTACTCAGAATCATAGGATTTCTGCATACAAACCATTTTCTGTGTTGTATTTTTACTTAGCTAGCAAATTAGTTACTTTTCTCAATGATATAATAAAATAGCTGATAAAGGAAACAAAATTTTTCTTTTCTCATACAATACATTGTGTTCATCATTTTTCTTCCCTCAATTCCTCCTAGATACACTATCTTTACAAACCCAACTTCACGTTCTTTCGTTCTTTCTCTATCTCTAATAAGCAAAAACAAACAAACAAACAAACAAAAATGAAATAGAAAATCCCAATAAGACAAAAAAGAAATAAACAAAACATAACAAAACAAACAGCCACAAAACAACAACAACAAATGGAACCAGTTTTATGATGGCCAACTACTCCGAGGCACAGGGTCTATCATGGAGTGCGGTTTATGTATGCAGTGACAATCATTCAAGAAAATTGATACTTCCTTTCTTGGAGGCCTCAATTGCAAAAGCTTTGTGGTTGGCCTAAAACTTTGTCTTCACTTTCCTTTATCAGTGCTCAGATTTTGTCTGGTTTGATCCTGTTCAGGTCTTATAAACATAATCACAGTCTCTGTGAGTTCATATGTGCATCAGTCCTGTTTAAATGTAGGGTTTATCTTGAACTTTGGTTTATGTGAGGATATATTCCATGTGACAAAATGCATAGTGGTGGGAGAGTGAAGTGGATGACCATATTATGTCCAGGAGGCAAAGAGAGATGTCTCTATTGCTAACTCTAAATCCACCTAAGATGATAATGGGAATTAGCCATCATATCTGATAGAGTAGTCTGCCGGTCTCTGTCTCTTCCATGTATATATCATCTATTTGTATCAGCTACCTATTCATCCATCCATCCATTCATCCAAAATAAGTTTCGCTGACTTTCTTCAGATAGCAACATTGCTCTAATCGTTTTCTCTTTGCCCACGTACAGGGAGCTTCGGAGAGAAGTGATCATGTTGGCTTGTAGCTTTGGGAACAAGCACTGCCACCAGCAGGCGTCAACACTCATTTCAGACTGGATTTCCAGCAACAGGAACAGGTAGGTTGGACCACACCCTGTAATGCTGATAGTGTCCAATGATGTTTCAGATCTCGGTGGATATGTCCCTCTTATCAACAGGAGAAAAGCAAGACAAGAAAAATACATAGTAGATCATTGTCTGAGCTTCATTCTGTGCAGTACAGTACCAGCCTGGAAGCTACAACACATTAATCCTGGGAACGTTACCTCAGGTTTAAGGATATATTTATTTGCCTAGGTCATCATTCTTCATATATTCGAGGGCTCACTTTGTCTGGTAATTATTTTATAAGAAAGAAAATTAATTCAATTTAAAATTTTAAATGTTTTTTATAAAGACTGAAGTGTTTATTCACCAGTATATATTATCAACAAAGAAGCAGAACCAATGCAATATGCAAAGCTAAAAACAAAAAGGTTATAAGCAAGACCTTTGCTCTTTGGTTGCCCCTTGACAATGACCTTAAACTTGTCTCTTATCATAGAATTTTGATGCATAATTCAAATAGAAAATGAAAAATTGGAATTAATAGAATGTTTTAGGAAAACACTATTCTACTAAATGCCATGTTTGAATGAAGATAATAGATGTATCATACCCATATATATATTATAGTCTATATACACACACACATCTTATAGACATAATGATACTTCTTTGTATTTCCAAGAGTCTTAATTCTCACATATATATAAAATGGGATCAGCTACCTAAAGTATGTGCATATATGTTAGTTTATGACTTTCAAAAGTGTGTATATATCTATGTGTGTATACATACATGTTTACACACATACATATATGTTTATATACATATGTAGGTATATACCCATATATACATATATATGTGTATATATATGTATATAGATATATAAGTATGTATGCCTATATATGTATAATATATGTAAAAGTATACATATTTATATGTGTATGCATACACACACATATAGGTGATTAGTTCCTGACTTCTGTGATTAACTACAGAACTACAGTCTCATATAAAGAGAAGAGGAGCTACCTGAAAATGTGCATAAAAGATGTTTTGTGAGGCACAAGAGGCTAAACTCTGATGTGGGTAGGTCATGATCATGGTAAAGATCTCACAAACATATAGAACCGCAGGCATTCTTTCTTGCTCTGGGAACAAACTGATATTTATCCTAGTAACAATTTCACATTTAAATTTAATATCTCACTAAGTCCAAATCAAAGAATAGCAAATCTGTTTAAAGTTAAGGTCTCTGAGGGAAATCTTTTATTGTCGTGTTTAGTGATTCTTTACTGTTTCTCTAATGGTATCCCCTTGCCCTTTAAATGAATTGTTTCTGGCCCTACGCTGAGTTAAGGAGGAAAGCACTTTATCACTATCAGCTGTCAACTGGTCCACCATGTATTTAAGTTGATGATTAAATGTCATCTGTCTTTTTTAAAGTGTCATGATTTTTTTTTATTTTACCAATGTTAGTACTAATTGCCCTTGTGCTAAGTCTTCTGATAACTATTGTGTTAGACATGGACACATTATAAGACCTCTTTTCCTATTTTCACACCTCCTTAGGTTATACCACATGCAATTAGAATACAAAACCATTTATCCAAAATATAAGATGCAAAATTAGGACACGTGTCTTATATACACAAGACAAAAAAAAGGAATGAACAATGATAATATTTAAAAATTGTAATCTCTATTTCCTTATCCTTTATTTTTGCATTGTTTCCTATTGATTGATTGATTGGTTATAAACACATGTCCTTTCTTTGAGTTAATCATTGATTTTAATCTTTCAATTATCTTATTCATGTGAAGATGTTTTATCTACCACTTTATTAAAATTTGTTTGACAACACTGTATTATTGTAATTCCCCAAGGAGCATTCAGGCTTACCATCCACATTTAAAAAGAATAATTATTGAAAAAAAATCCTAATTTTAAAAATAATCATTTACCTGACAAACTCATTAACCAAGTTTTTGTATCAGCTGGTAGCTGGAAAGCAAACAGAAAAAGCAATCTTGAAATTAATAATGCACTATTAATAATATAATGTGACAGTGACAAAAATGGGAACACAAAGGAAGGGGAAGACAGGGCAAGGGAAGAAGTTCCTGCTTGGAAGAAGCACTGTCTCCCCCTTGGAGGATGAGTGAGACTCCATTAGATAGACTGGCTTGGACCAGGGTTAGCAGCTGCTCTGTAACTGAATGTAGAGCAGAAGGATGGGATTCCAAAGGGCACACACAGGATACAGACTAGATCAATAAACACAGTATTTTTTTTAACTCACAAGTTTTTATAATCTATTATTCCCAAAATTCCTTTATAAGTGAAACTTTATGCATAAGTGGTCAGCTCTTCTTGGTTTTGATAGTTCTGCCTTTATTCATGGTAAAAAATGATTAAGTTGGAGCCAAAATTTTTATGATCCTTTTGTTGGTTTCTTCATCATTTCTATGACCTGTGCTTTGCTATCTTTTGTCTTGAGGCATGCAGATTTGCTAGGTAGGACTTACTCTGTTTACTAAGATTTGCTTAACCAACTGTGTGGTATGCCCACTCGTGGTCTACTGAAGCAGGGGTACATGATACACCCTGAGCTACTACATGGAAAGTTTTATCTCAGTTATTCTCATGGCATCTTAATAGTAGAGCAACACCACAAATAATATTTAATATTTAATAGCTGGTGATAGATTTAACTGTTTTGCAGCTTAATATTTTTATTGATTATTTGGGAATGTCACACAATGCACTCCAATTACGCTCACTTCCCAGGCCTCCCAGGTCTACCTGTCGCTCTTGTGACCACCTCACCCATGCTCTTCCCCTAATAAAAAACAGAAAAGAGAAAAAAACAGCCCAATTTGTGTTGCTTATATACTCACTGAATCATGGTCATACTCCCATTGGTCAGCCCATTAAAGAAAGCTGGGTACTTCTCCATCTGCACCTCCACCAGAAGCCATCAGTTGTAGAGAGTCACACTTCAGCATCTTTATCACAATTTTTGAGAGTTCTCAATGGCTTCCTAGCTAGGCTGTTATGTTTTGGGGGGGTTGGGGTGGGGAGTGGGAATAATGGTTGTCACTAAAAATATAAGTTTAACTTTCTTAAATTAACAAGAAAGGAAAGAGCAGGCTTGACTTGCTCAGTCAACTTTCTTCTTCCACCTGTGTTTGGTTGTTTAACTGGAACTTTAAAAAGAGTAATTTACAAGAAATTATCTAAGTGAAGAGCACAGAAAACCACAAAAATAACATGTGAAACATGTTGAAAGATGTATATTTATTCTGAAAACACAAAGAGCAATGAATCAAGAAGTAGTGAGGTTCACAGAACTCAGGGGGTGCCGCAGAGCTGTTCCAGCATCTTGACACATTGGGCAGATGGGCAAATCAGAGACATTAGAACCAGAAAAATGGAACAGATGTGAACGTCAGTGCAAGAAGGGATAATGGAAACAAAAAGTGCAGTGAATAGCTTGAGATGATGGCAGCAGAGAGAAAAATTCAGGAGTTATAGTGGGTGATAAATTGAATGAGTCGACATTCTGATCCCTTTTAAAATATTCAAATGCTACAATGTGTTGAATTGTAATGGTGATGTCATGCATAAAAATGGATTGAGCTACATTCAGGTCTTGTTAGGTTGCAATTTTCAGGCTAAGTTCTGCCTAGTGCCACAGTTCAGAAAGGAGACAAATTGCTAAGCCTTCAGTAGAGAACAATACCGGTGATAAAAAAGATCTTTAAAATATGAACTAGGAGAGAGGTTATGAGAGCTGGAAATCTTACTCCTAAAAATAAAAGAAAGAAAAAAAAAGGAAAGACCAGTCTTTTGTTTTAAAATTAATATATAAAAAGCATGAACTGATGATAGAAAGCAGCTTCTCTCATCTGCTGATAAATAAAAGAAATAGAAGTTTCACCAAGACAAGTAGAGAGTATACCCAGCTACTTCAGATTAATTTCTACTTGATAATCTTTGTACTGGCAGGCAGTGGTGTTTATACCATTGACTACATAAGGATCGTAACTTTTTTCAGCAGTAAATTTAAACTGAAATTATATGTGTGTCCACAATAATGTATTATTTTTCAAAAAGCATTAGAGAGCACAACAGAAGCTTTAATCTCAGTAATACTGAGTATGATGGTGGTTAACATCAATATTGTTGGACTACACAGCCCATACAATATAAGCCAATCTAGTAAATTCCCTCCTTAATACATATTCCCTGTGACGTCTCTTTTCCTGTAGAAAACCCCGAGAAATGCACAGATTACCTTCATATGAAAGATCCACTCAATAGGTAACAGTACCTAGAGACTGGCATCTTTACTCTATGTAACTTTAAAATGGGGCTGGGGAAATAGCTCAGATGATAGAGAACTGTCCAAGCACATGGATTCTATTCATAGGACCTGTGTGTAAGAGTACAGTTCTATAATCCCAGTGCTGGAGATTCAGTGACAGGTGATTTCCCTAGAACCTGCTGGTCAACCAGCCTAGAATATTTGGTGAGCTTCAGGCTAAGTAAGAAATCCTGTCTCAAAAACCAGGGTGGGAAGTTCCTGAATAATAATACCTCATGTTATTCTCTAGCTCTCACACACACACAAACACACACAGACAGATCTATACACACCTGCATCCAAAAATGTGCTCACACATATATACAATCACACACACATGCATTTATGCACACATATGCCCAGATGTACTCTCACACATATACTCAGAAACAAAACAGTCTGCTTCCCATAGTAAAGGTCTATTGAACTGAAGTAATTTTTAAATTCCTTTTGAAACCATAAAACCAAGTAGAGGAGCCTCTCTGAAATTTTATGAGTTTAATTCACAAACTTCACTGCTCATGTAATTATTTATAATGTCACTAATATTTCAATAATGTTGGTCATAAATCTACATTTACCTTTCTTTTAATGCTTGTCACATTTCGGAGGCGGGCAAGTTTTCTGTGTAACCCTTTCGCTTTTGTTTTAATTTTGCCCAAGAAAAACAAGATCCTGTGGAGCTTCTGCATCTTGACAAGGTGACTGGTGGACAGGGCTACCTGCTCCTTTCAGCCTGGTTCCTACCCCTACTCTATTTGGTTCATTGTCTATCAAAATGCCACAGAGAATTCTTCAAGAATGGTTTAAAATATTGAGAAAATAAAAGCAGTATAATGTATATTAAGTGCTGTCTACAGTAGTGGTTGTAAGTAACTGAAAGAGGAATTGATGGCTTTTAAGCTTCAATGGGCATCATCAACATCCTAGGACTTGAGTGTGCTGGGCACCACAGCCGTGTTTTGTGGTTCAGTTGGTAGAGCAGGGTCTAATAGTTTGCATTTATAAGAAGACCCCAGGTAATGGTAGCTAAGTTGCTCCAGGGGACACATTTTGGGAGCTGCTGATGCTAGCAATAATACTTCTCTAGATAACTCAATTTGTGATCAAATTGTTGCTGTTCAACTAAAAAAATCTTGACAAATGCCCTTAGTCTCCTGTCAGATAAGTGACAATCATGATCTGATCAACCACTCGCGTTAGGAGAGGTCAAAAGAGAATGTCTACCTTCCTCCTGATAGCCAACATTCAGATGAAAAAACAAAACAACAAACCAGTCTTTGTCTAATGTGCCTCAGCATGATGGCTAGTGGGAATTTGAAATGAAATCAGAGATGGGAACATTTATCTAATGCCTTCAGTGCTAAGCCTACATCACATAAGTTTGGGGTTTTCAAAAGATGATAGAGAAAACATTTATTCTTTACCTTTCTTTAAAAGACACTGCCCATCTAGATCTCTAAGCAAATATTAACTGTCCTTTCTTTTCTTGATAACTCGTTTTCATTTATGACACACAGGCCTCCATTAGTTATACGTTATTGCTTCTCATACTGTAGACATAGGAACTTGTACCATTTTCCTTGTATTTCATCTTTGTCCATCAAGTCCTGATTTTTGTTAGAATATAAATATTGAAGGACAAAGGGCTCCTTACGTCATCGTCTAAAAGAATCGATTCTAAAATTTTGTATTAACTACCACTCAAACACCCTCTAAATTACAGTCCATGATTTTTAGGTTTCTGGTCCTGTTCCTTAAGAAAAGTTTTTATTCTACCTGTCATATATTGGACCACACTTTATATTCAATGGCTTGAAGTTTTTCTCCAGCCAGAAGAACTGTTGTTCAGTGTTAGTCTAACAACATAGCTGTTTTGTAGAGGAGTGAAAAAAGCAGGAAGTTTGCGTATATAATGAAAAGCACAGGGCTGCCCAGACCAATAGAGAACTGAGCTATAGAATTATATTTGCCCCCGGTTTTGTACTGAACAAATGTGAGTTTAAGACAAGTAAAACAGCTTGTCAAGATTACAAGTATACTTCTGAAGTGAGGAGGTTACCCAAAGCTCCAGTGCCTACATCAAATTTTCACACCTACTGTGTGTGAATATAAACCATGAACTCTTCCTACGCTAGTCCAATTGTTGTACTCTTTGGCTCCTTTAATACAAAAACAGGTGTTGCTTCATTCATTAAATGTATATGGAGCAGCTTTCCCAGGTACCATATTAGAGACTTAGAATGTACAAGTATTTTTTATTGCTTTGATGCTGGACTCCCTCACTTGGCATTCATTGATAAAACATGGTCCTACTTTATAAATCATAAAGTATGGGGTACTGATGTGTTAGTTACTTTTCAATTGCTACAACCAAACACTATGACCAAGGCCACTGATGAATCATTTAGCTTGGGCTTACAGTTCCAGAGGTCAGTGTCCATGACCATCATGGTGGAATCACAACAGCAGGCAAGAAAGCACAGCACTGGGGTAATAAGTAGCTAAGAGCATACATCTTGATCCACAAGTATGAGGCAGAGACAGCTAATGAAAATGACATCGGCTTTTAAATCTGTAGAGCCCATCCCTCATGGGCTCTACAAGGACAAACAAGGACAAACCTTCTTCCCCAAAACTTCTACCAACCAGGGGACCAAGTATTCAAACAGATGAGCCTATGGGGCCCATTCTCATTCAAACCATCACAGGTGGAGACTAAAGTTCAAAATCAGTCACAGAAAACTAAAAGTGAAACTCAAGCAATTATTGTATAGGAATATAATTCTTCTAAGGATTGATTATATCAAAATAAGTTTAAAAGTATTGTTCTGAAAGCCAGCAGTTGAAAATGAAAGGGGTGAGGATTTTTGAGCAATATTGAGGCAGGAAGAGCGATGAAATGTATTGCCTGCATATGAATAGAAGAAATTCAGGGCATACCAATAAAATAATTGCATAAACTTTAGCTCTGTGCCCATATGTTAAAATATGTTTAAGATGGCATATAATAATTTATATCAAATAAACATTTAAATAATTTCAAGGTTTTAACTCACAGTATACCGGTAACATACATTTCAAATATGATCTATTAAAAAGCATGTCTTAGTTTTACTTATTATTAGACATTTAACAATGTGATTGCTTTCTTTCTCGTATATTTTTATTCTTTGAAAATTTTATAAAATGCATTCTGATCATACTCAACCTCCTACTCCTCCCAGATCTATCACACCCCTCTATATTCTTTTCCAACTTCATGTCCTCTTTACTTTTTAAATATTCCTCAAATCAAACTTGATATGCTCATATGATATCAGCTGGAACACTCTTCATATATGTAGTAGACCTAGCAGGGGCCATTCCCCTAAAGAAAATTGACTCTCTTTTCTGCAGAACTCACCAGCTGTCAATAGCTTCTTAGTGATGGGGATTCATATGTATTTTCCCACTCTATGTGAGAATGTTGACTCGCTTGTGCAGGTGAGCACACGCTCTGAGTTCATGGCTGAAATAGTCATGTCATGTCCAAATAACACTGTTCATTCTCTTACATTCTCTTACATTTTCCTAGACATGTGGCTCTTAAAACTATTTCTTCCTCCTTCTTTCTCTTGTATGTCTGTATTGTGTGCCATAGACGCCTTTTTGTGTGCCTGAGTACTCTACTGGCACTTATTCTCTGCACTTTAACTGGTTGTGAGTTTCTGAGTTGTCCACTGTCCACTATCCAAATAAGTTTCTTTGATGAGGTTCAAGATATGCACTAATCTATGCAAACTTAGGATAGTTTTGTATTGTTTTTATTTAGCAAAACAATTTTCTGAGGCTTAAGAGCTCCCTAACCATGGGTTCTTGGCCAGATTAGTAGTATAACACAAGTGTTTCCTCCTATAGATCAGGCCTTAAAGACAATCGGAATGTGCATAGTTACCCCTTAATATTTATGCCATTGTTGCAATCAGGGGAATAGCCCAGTCCAGTCAAGACTGTAGTTCATAGTACTCATATGTGACTCAGACTGTGGGTGACTTTCCCCCACAGCATCTTTTATAGCACCTCCCATTATTATTACAGTTGGTTAGCAGGGAGGTGATTCATGGTTATCTTCATTTTACTATGTACTATGACCAAAGTATGTTGTATCTTCAGAAATAGGTTCTTTCCATCAAGTATTTGTGAGCAAGCCAGAGTTTTAAGAATCTTTAGGACACCTCTGATAAACAGCTTGAGAGTTATCCTAGGATTTTGTTTCATAATAGGCATAGATTCTATGTCATTCTTCCCTCTTCCCCAAGCTTTCATTCTAATATAATGCTTAGAAATCTATACTTTTCTTCAGTGTGTGTACCTGTATATTATATGTGTATGTATGCATGTATGTATATATGTTACAATCATGCTTACATACTTATTTCATATATATAAATATTTTAAAATAATAACAGAATAGAAAGCAATGTGAAGGGTTTTTTCATAATATTCCCATTTTTTTGCCAAATACCACAATAATCAATGATCAAAATTTTATTATCTGATAACATAGGCCTTCCCTTGTGCTTTGTGAATAGAAAGAATCCAAGAGCCTAAAATCATATTTCACAAATATCATCACCAATATTTAAAACTCTTTTTGCCATTGCGGTGTCATGTACCTTTGGAAGATAAAATATAGGTGAGAATTATTTTTTTTCTACGTGGTAGAAAAAATAGAAACACTTTTATGAAAGGAAAATGTAGTATTTTGGAACTTGGTTCATGTGACATAATTCATGGGAACCCTTACTCCTTACATATGAATATATCACTTTGAAGATCACTAAATTATTACATAGCAGAAACTGAAAGGATGAGAAATAAAAAGCATTGTCTAAACAGAAAGCACACAAAACAGGGATATGATCAAGACCAGGAATTGAGAGATCATAACACCTAGTAGCTGTTTTTTACTATGGTGTGAACATGACCCTTGAAACTTAATGTTCAATAGGTTCTCTAAATTAGCTTTATTTTTCTACCTGTGTTCATGAAAGTTCATGTTATAAATTTATTTCACTGAAAATCTAAAGCATTGCTTACATATTTAAGTTTAGATATGTCTCTAGATAGATATATAAATACCATAAATTCTAAAAGTGCCTTGAACTTATGCATATAGACAACCATAAGAACCTTATGTAATCCTTAATTTTGTTTTTATTAATTTTCTTTCAAATACACAACTATTTGCGTTGTTTTAATTACAAGATATACAGTTCACATATTAATTTTAAAGTTTCTATTATTTTTTTACTTGTCTTCAAGTATGTTATTTAGAATACTAATTTGCTAATTAGCTAATATTTTTTATAACTCAAGATGTGTATTTCTTTACTTTCTAATGACTTGTATAGCTTTATTTTTTTAACTAGAATATTGGAATCTTAGAGAATATTTGTTTTGATTAAATGATAGTTTGAGTGGTAATATTCTCAGTGAGTGATGTTCTGTATGTTAAAACTGAGCTGTATTTTAGTCACTCATATCTCCTTACATGTGAAGCAGATAGACATCTTATATGAAGCCGTCTTCGGTCCGTCTGTGCTTTATACCTTGTATATTATGGCACACGTCTCATAGAAATCTGTGTGTATGTGTCCTGATTTATGCTGGGCGTGAAACTGCACTTGAAACGTGGCTTTTTACAGGTGTATTGATTCTGTATTGATTAATTGTTGAGTTAATGTGGATAATATATAATACACTGGCCTGTTTGGGATGCAGGTTTCAAAACACTTTACATTAACATTCACCAGAGTTAAATTTTGGTACAGCTTTTTTTTTTCTCCCACTTGAATCATATGATTAATGAAAAACAAAAGGATAGCTTCTCTCCTTTCCTTCACCTTTCTGGCCTAGAACTTGCTATTTGCATAACAGTGGTTAATCATGCTGTGAAGGTTGATTGCAAAACAGAGACACAATGCCTTAGAATTTGGCTATAGTTCCCTTAAGGCAAGGTGTCATCAAAATCATGCTTTGTATTCAGACTTCATTATTAATTCTTCTACTGTCTGAAGACTAAGGAGCACAATTGTTATCATATTTCATCCTTCTTGGGACAACTGTGATATCATAGGGCCAGGTTCCCAGGCCTGTTTGAGTCATAGGAATACAATTATTAGTCAATATCATGTTTAATTTTCAGCTATGTTTCTAAAATAGAACGTTTTGCATACTTTTCATAGTTATAAGTGTACATAATTATTGAGGATTAATTAAAACTATTGTAGTTCTTGACTCAGATATAAAATATTCTGAGCCTCTGCCATGTCCTAGGCATCATGCGAAAAAGGCACCAGGGATCCAATGGGGAAGAGGATTACAGGATTTGAACCATACCACACAATGGGTTGACCTGTTACCTGTCACACAAACACAAATAATATCTGATTTTCACATGAAGACAACCCTAAAGGGAAGTGAGGAAAACAAAAAACAAGGGCAGTGTTGGTGAGGGCAACTCCACTGCAGATCTTTAGCTGGTTCCGTGTCCACAGTAAAGAGCCATGTTAGTGAGTCTAACTAGAAAAGATTGTTAACTGCCAACAGTGATATGTTTTCAAAGAACGGATTTCCTCATCTGCATATTTTCTCAAGATTAGATTCTTGGATCTCTCTAAAAGTTTAGCTGATTGAGCAGAATCAACTGACATAAGAGCATCCTTTAAAAGTTTTGCAAGTTTTTTCCCCCCAGTTAATCTGCTTGTTTTGCTTTAATTTGCTGAGCAAGCAAAAGAATTAGTTAATTGATTATGCACCTTCCTCAGAACTTTAGGCAATCACGTTCCAAGATCAGAGTATATTACCAAAGAAGCACTTTGTAGAAGCCGTGTAAGTAGAAGAGAGAAATAATGCATAGAATGTAGTAAGAATGCTCTTAAAATTTCTTATAGTTAGCCTGGCAATTTTTGGCCAGCACTGATAATCACTATCAGAGCATTTGTAGTCACAGAGGTCTTAATGCAGAGTTCATAAAACTCAGAAAAGAAAATTGCAAGTTTTGTTTGCCATCTTGGGGATCACAGTGAAATGCCACCTTTCCTTCTGAGATGGAGAATTTAATAAATGTAGTAATTTACTAATAAAATGATAGTTTACTAAATATTAGTCCAGCATCTGACATTTGAATGACTGAGCTAGTTGGAGATCTGGCTAACATGATTGTATTTTTAATCTACGTGGAGGAAAGTGGGGACTTCAATAGGATCTATTGTTATTACTAACTACATAAAGTTCATATTGGTATTCATTTCCTTATAATCACTTTTGAATTTTATTCTGAATATGTTAATAAATGATTTTAATTTATAATTTAAATATAGAAATAATTACACATGTGCTTCTTTCTCAACATTTGGGGCTTTTATTCTTGATATTTTACTTTGAAAATATATTACTAACCTGTATCAAGACAAATAATATTATTTCTTTAAGGTATTTTAATTTTTACCAAAGTGTGGTTTTTGAAGGTAACTTGATTTAATTTAGTTTTTTCTTAATACTATAATTGTTATTTCTCCATTTGTGCCAATAGTAATTTTCTTACTGTGCTAATATTTTTCTCCTAATACTATACTGATGTCAGACAGAATACTGTTGAATTATCATATCATTTATCAAAAGTTTACCTATTGATTAAATATAGAATATTCTTATTTAAGCAGACCATTTATCACAGAGCAAGTGAAAAATGAATATAGATCTACACAGACAATTGAAAAAGCTATCCTGACAGACCTTATAATAAAGGTTATTATAATTTACTCAGTCAAAACTGAATAGCCAGTGCAAATAAATGTAGTTTCCTAAGCATTTTGACTCAGAGTAAGTAGATTATTCTTGTAGGTACAGATACATTGATTAAGATCATTACAGTGGTGGGACCTGGAAATGATCATCCTGAGTGAGGTATCCCAAAAGCAGAAAGACATACATATACTCACTTATATAGACCTATAAGATAGGATAAATATACTGAAATCTATACATCTAAAGATGATAAACAAGAAAGAGGACCTGGAGTAAGAGGATTAATCCTCACTTAGAAAGACAAATGGGATTGACATTGGATGTAGGAGAAAACAAGTAACAGGACAAGATTCTACCACAGAGGGCCTCAGAAAGACTCTACTTAGCAGTGTATCAAAGCAAATATTAAGATACATAACCAACCCTTTGGCAGAGTGCAGGGAATCATATGAAAGAAGGGGTAGTTAGTATGACCTGGAGAGGACAGGAGCTCCGCAAGGACCAAATATAGCAGGGCACAGGGGTCTTTTATGAGACTGTTTTCTACAACCAAGGACCATGTATGGATATAACCTAGAATCCCTGCTTGAATGTAGCAAATGGTAGCTCAATATCCAAGTGGGTACCCT
>CM053766.1:58621157-58636342 GCA_028658305.1 Pachyuromys duprasi
CTTTAGCCCCCCTCGTCTCCCAGTCCCACCTACCCTTCCTCTTCTCCCCCAATCCCTCTCCCCTAGGCCACTGACAGGGGAGGACCTCCTCCCCTTTTATCTGACCCTAGCCTATCAGGCCTCATCCATTCAGGTTGAGGAAAAACTGTGAAGCTCTCTGATGCTATTGACTGTAGTTCTATCCTCATCCCCTACTCCTCCCTCCTTAAATAATAAATTAAAATAAAACCGATGAGCAATTGCTTGCTGGCCAACACTGCTGTGTGAAGTGGTTTCCTACCCTGCATGCAGCCCTTCTTAGCCACTGAAAATGAGTTTGATCCTCAAACTGGAAGACACTCAGAATTGCTTCTGCTTTCCCATACTGCTTTAACTGTACTAGTGTCTTACAGTAAAACTCTGGGTATTTTAAAAAGCAGTTTCTTTCTGCAACTCGGAGAATATCTGTGTAGTCACATTCAAATTATTAATGGGAAATGTAACTAATAGGCTAATGAATATTGCAAAATAAAGAGATACACACCCTTCAACTTTTAAAAAGTCTTTGAATATTTCTTAAGACAAATATTTTAGAGAGCCATGAAATGCGGTGTATTGTGGAACACCACTGTGAGAAAGTTGACTTGAAAATTTTATAATTCATGAGTTGCCAAGCTTAACTAAATTCATGTTAATTTTTCTCACTCTGACTTTTTATTTTGGAGTCATAGTAACAGTTTACTATTCTTTTATAACAACTACATAAACATAGTGGAGAAGGTCTTTGCTAGTTGTCTTTTATTTGTTTATCCTTAAATTTGTGATCTTCTGTATTTGTAATATTTGAGAAAATTAAAATACGATAATAATAATAATAATACGATAAAAATGTAATGGCAGCCAGTTAGCTCAGTGTGAAGTTAATGACACAAAGGTCATGGGTTCAATCCCTTGTACTGGTGACTGGAAAATTCCTTTAGGCTGGATAGCTGGCCCAGTGGTTAACATACTTGCTGTTCTTACAGAAGACTGACTCAGGTTCAATTCCGGGAAACCAGCTCAGGTGGCTCACCGCCTGCAATTCCAGTTCCGGGGGATCGGACGCCCTCTGCTGACCTCTCCAGGCTGTTGCACAAACTTGATGCAGTTACATACACTCAGACTCTCACATATATGAAATTCTTTTCTTAATAGATTTTTTAAAAAAGAGTTTAAAATAAAATGATGTTTTAATTCAAATAAATTAGCTATCTACTATCTTTCTTGTCATTTCCTGAGTGTATATATAATGACAGCAAAATTTCAGATTGCAATTATATTAATGCCATTGAAAATACAAACGAATTTATTTTTGATTCTTTAACACACCTTTCTTGTTAGCTTGTTTAATGATAATTATATGAACATAAACAAGAATTAAATTCAAAACTTCCTTGGAATAAAAGGCATTATTTTCTTTTCTAGTCAGCCATATATTTGAATATTATTACTATATATGTCATTGACAAATCATCTTTTAAATAACTGCCTCTAGGAAAGCAACAAGGTCTTTATTTTCTTTTTCTTTTTGAAAAGATGTTTATTTATCATAAATATTTTTTACATATGAGTGTTCTACTTGCATGTATGCCTATGACAGAAGGCACCAGATCCCCTTGTGAGCCACCACGTGGGTACTGGGAATTGAACTCTGGACCTCTACAAGAGCAGCCAGTGCTCTTAACTGCTGAGCCATCTCTCCAGCCTGGGTCTTTATTGGCAAAACCATGAAGCTCTGATTAACAGAGAACCGCCACGGGTTGCTTCCTTAGAATCCCACTGAACGTTAGAGACATCGTCTACTGCACCGGCGTGTCTCTGCTAGACGAGGACGTCTGGGAGTTCATCTGGATGAAATTCCACTCCACCACTGCCGTCTCTGAGAAAAAGATATTACTAGAGGCTCTAACCTGCAGCGATGACAGGAATTTATTAAACAGGTGAGTCCATTAAGTTTTCCAACTCATTCTTTTTTTCTTTTGCAATGAACATTATCATCTACAATCAAACTGCTCCAGGGTTGTTTTTATTTCCTTGAATATCTGGTACTGTGAAATTTGTCACCGTAAAACAGATCTTCCTAAAGGTAAGGAAACCTATTTGGTGGCGTGACTAAAGCAACCTGACTCAAAAGAAAACGTTGTTCATGACTCTTTTTTATTTTAAAATAAAATTTTATGTGTTAAAAAACTTGTATAAAAGCAAACATTTAGTGTGGAGAATTGGAGAGTGGAGTTGTGTCAACAAATATTTCTGATCTTCCCATCCTACAGATATTCTTGGAGATTAATGTATTTCATGAAAATACTATGAATTTTATTTGTATTTTTGGAACAGTAATTATTATGTAATTGTTGATTGGGAAAGTTTTAACTTAAGTACTTTTGAAGAATAAGACAATTGTGAGGTTTTTTTAAATTAAGATTATAAAATATTTATGTCTTTTACCCATGATTTTATCCCTATAGGCTTCTAAATCTGTCTCTGAATTCTGAGGTGGTGTTGGATCAAGATGCAATTGATGTCATAATCCATGTAGCCAGAAACCCACATGGTCGAGATCTTGCCTGGAAATTTTTCAGAGACAAATGGAAAATACTAAATACCAGGTAGAGATAATAATCTATTCATTTCTGAATGAATGAATGAATGAATGAATGAATGAAAAACAAAATTTGAGGAACAGACACAGAAGGTTTTTGTTAAGTCTGAACCAAATGGTAAATTTAGATTTTAAAATATTCAGCAAAGATGGCTGTTGTCATTCCTTGCAATTCATGATTTTTAACAGTTCTCTAACATTCCTCATGTAATAAAGATTGATAACTTTAATTAATGTGAATTCATAGAGAGAGTAAGAAATGTTTAACCAGGCAACTTTGCTTGGAAATTCATCAAACTGCATAAAGTCAAAATCCTTTCATAAAACTTGTAAATTCTGAATATATTATAGAAAAAAAACTATAAATCACACAGAAATACTATTCCAACAAGAAACTTTACTCTTGTGGAATTGTATTAAATTCTCTTTAAATGTAAATATCAAACACCTAAATAAAATAGTGACATGGAGAAGACACATTAATCATTTGGATCATTCTATTATTCCAGCTGCAGTAGAATAACTCCCAGGATATCTTGTTTCGTGGTGAGAATTCTTCAGCTTCAAATTTAGAAAATATTTCATTATGCATTTAAATATATTATAATAAATGCTAATTTATGTCTCTGATAATCTCTATGGTATTTTAAAATTAAATCTATTATGGAGCATGTAAATGCTGCATGTTATTCTTCAACATAAAATTTCCCAAATAGTAAGCAGATCTAACATTTGGTCTCTTAAAAGCTGATGTAAAAACTATTGTGTGTTTTTCACTCCTTTATCAGTTACCCTTGCATAAGAAGTTCATCAGAATGGGTTGTCACAGTTACATACATTTCTATCTACAGCTCCTTTATTGTCAGAAACCACTGATATAGCTGTAAGACATGCTGACATTTCTGTGTTTTCAGTTCATATCTTAGAATGATAGGAAAATTACTACTTGTGTTGTCATTATGTTTATAATGAGTCACGTAACAGTCAGTAAGGTGAAACTAATACATGTGAGTATTTCAGTTTAAAGGATTTAAAAAACACAAACCAACCAATCGCTTCTTTGGCTTTACAGAGCAGAGCTCAGTAGAATCCATATGTAGACAAATGTCATTTGCCCTTCCCCTGTTTCTCAGCATACTTGTTTTGTCTCTGTGAACCTATGGCAACCATTCTTAAGGTAGAGTTTCAGTCTGTAAGTGCAGGGGTGCCTAACTTCACAGAGAGGAATGTTTTATCCGCTCCTATTCTTCTAAGTTCTTGAATGGTGGGGCTCATGGGAAGGACTGTCCAGGATACTGTATTTTCACCTTACAGGTTCCTTCTGGTTTAGTTTTCATGTGCTTTCATGGATTCTATTGCTCCTGGAACCATTTCTCTAACTCACACCTTTCATCTGATATCGCCATGTAGTAAAGGTGTCTTCAATAGGAGTCTCCTAGTGGAGTTTGCCTTAAAACTAAACCTATAATTTCTTACTTGTCTTTTTTTCCTCAGTAAAAAAATTCTTTCTTTTCTTCCCTCAGAAAACTATTAACCAGTTGCTCAAGTCACACCCCTGGAAGTCTATACAGAGATCTTCCTTCCTTTTATCATATGTAATAACAGGTCCAGGGTCCTCTCAGGTGTCTTAAATATTTCTTGAAGGCTTTCTTGCTGTTTCTTGCCACTTCTTCAGCACATGTCTTTTTTTTTTTAATTTTTCATCTCCAGTAGTCTCATAGCAGTCTTCCGACTTTCTGCCTCTGTACTCACACTCACTGCCGAATACATGAATATGTAACTCTAACTCTATTATCATCAGAACCTTCTAAAAGGTATATGTTATCTCTTCTGGTCCAGCTTCATAGTAGATGCCTTCCTGATGAAAATTAATTCAAGCTGTCCCTAATTACCATGTGTTTTCTTACTTCCTTGCCTTTTTTTCTGTCAGACTTCTGCTTGGCATTTCTTTCTCAGAAGGACATTGTACTCAGTTTAGATGCACCTCCAAATTACAGAGCTGTAAACCTCTCAGTTCTGTGCATCATTTCATCAATGCTGCATCTAGTTATATTAACTGGGAATTATCCCTTTATATGTCTAGGTCTTCAACTGTAAAACATGAGGTAAATATTGTGCCATACTCTTCCTTACCTGGGAATGTAAATGAAAACAGCAGGACCTCCCTAGTAAGAAGTGGGTTTTCTTCCTGTATGGAGAGCCACTTTTCTGACCACATGCTATTTACTTGTATTATTATTGAAGTGATTGCCTGGTTGTTTGCTTCTTTGAGACAGCATCGCCATGTAATCTTAGCCATCCTGAAACTTGCTAAGTAGACCAGTCTATCCTCACACTTGCAGCATTCTCCCTGTCTCTGTCTCCTGGATGCTCAGATTGTGGGTTTGTGCCATGGCACCTGGCAGTTTATAGTATCTACTGCCCATCTGTTTCCTTTGACTAATATGTCTTTTTTCTTGTCATGGCAATACTCGCATTTGATCTTCTCTTTAGATGATAAAACCAAGTCCTTCAACAGATAAGGCTCTGAAGCGCTCACAAGTTGGGAAAGCAAAAGAAAGCACCTAGTAATAACGGGCCTTTACTTACATGACCTCAGGCTTACTGTTGGTTATTTTGGGTTCTAAGGGTGTAAAAGCTGTAATATATGTTATAGCAGAATAGAAGTATATCAGCAAAGTGAAAGCTTTCCACTTGTGGAAATACTTTGTCCTGGAATCACAGGTAAAGGAATTGTGTTCATTGTGTAAGAATATATGATATAACAACTAGATAAAAAAACAATTAGATATTTTAATAACTACATGAGCAACTGATACTCTTTTAGTTTAACTAGAATTCCTAGGTCTATTATGACTAGCTAGAACATGGAATCTGTATGACATACTCGTCATGCCTGTTATGGTCTTAATTTTCTTCATTTCTTGGGAGACATTTCCCTTATAATGATCTAGATTGCTATGCACTAGAACTTTATCTAAAAAAGATTATCCTGAGTAAGCTATCCCAGAAGCAAAAAGACACACATGGTATATACTCATTTATAAGTGGATACTAGAATTATAATATAGGATAAACATACTAAAATCTGTACAATAAAGAAGCTAAACAAGAAAGAGGATCCTGGATAAGATGACTAATCCTCACTTAGAAAGACAAACAGGATAGAAGGAGAAAACAAGAAACAGGGTAGGAACCTACCACAGAAGGCCGCTGAAAGACTCTACCCAGCAGTGTATCAAAGAAGATGCTGAGACGCATAACCAAACTTTGGACAGAGTTAAGGGAATCATATGAAAGAAGCGGGAGTTAGCAAGACCTGGAGAGCATAGGAACTCCATAAGGAGAGCAACAGAACCAAAATATCTGGCACAGGGGTCTTTTCTGAGCTGATACTCCAACCAAGGACCAAGGTCCATTTATGGATATAACCTAGAACCCCTGCTCAGATGTAGCCCATGGAAGGTCAGTCTCCAAGTGGGTTTCCTAGTAAGGGGAACATGGACTGGACTGTCTCTGACATGAACCCAATAGCTAGCTCTTTGACCACCCCCCACCCCCAGAGGGAGGAGGAGACTTGCCAGGGTACAGAGGAGGACATGGCAGCCAGTCCTGAAGAGACTTGATAAGCTAGGGTCATATGGAAGGGGAGGAGGACCTCCCTTATCAGTGGACTTGGAGAGGGGCATGGGAGGAGATGAGGGAAGGAGGGTGCAATTGGGAGGGAATGAGAGAGGGGACTACAGCTGGGATACAAAGGGAATAAAATGCAATTAATGTAAAAAACTGAAATTTTAATTAAAAATGTCCCTTTCTTGGGTTATGGCTTGCAAATACCTGAATTCAATTCTAGGGGCTGGGACTTTTGGCAGATTCACTGAAGCTCAGACTTCCCTGACAGGACAAGCTGTGCTGCAGGTCAGGTGATCTGATAGTACCCTGTGGCAATGAATGCTTCTTTGAGTTTCTCACTCCTGAAAGGAATGACTAGCACTGCCCAGAGAGTTGGTGATCACTGACTGCTCTGGCAATGCAACCTTGGGAAAGACTCCAAACATCATTATAGCAAGATTGCTTAAATTACTACCTAGGTAGACATTAAGACTTTTTTCTTTTATCTTTGTAGGTATGGAGAAGCATTATTTATGAATTCCAAACTTATCAGTGGAGTTACAGAATTTCTAAATACAGAAGGCGAACTTAAAGAGGTAAACATCTTCTTGCAACTTCTTATATAAACTTATAAAATTACAAATTTGCTACAAGGACTTCTTTACGTTAGATTCATACCAATTCATTTTACTCCACCCCCTAGTCACAGGCCTAAAAACCCATATACACACGTTTACACACATTTAAATGCACACATGCGCAGAAGCACACACACAGACCCACACACATTTATCTTTAACACATTACCTGCAAAGAAATCTCTAACATATTACGTGTTGAATGACTGTGAACAATGACGAGGGTTGTGAAAACTGTTCAAATGTAATGAATTCCATAACTGTGGACTAACCATTCCAACGATCTTTGATCCAACTGGTGTTCTACAAATGACTCTGTGAACTCAGTATAAACCATTCACCAATAGCAATGCCAAAGACTACAGGTGCAAAAGAAACTGTGCTTGATGCTGAGGTGCACAGTAAAAGCCTCCTTGCTGAGGAAGACGAAAAAGCTTGCTAAAGTTATTCAGTCTATTAAATGGAATAAATTCATATTTGTAAGAAGGAACACAGCTGGCAACACACATTGAAAGTAATAGTTTGCCTCAGATAAATTGCTTGGCTCCATCACAAGTTAATTTTATGAATGAGAATAAGCTTGACTTTTTAATGAACTTGTGCCCAGGCTCTGGAATATCTGTCTTTTTCTTTTCCCTGTTATATCTCTTAATGTGTTAAGATCTAATTGTCTTCTTTCCCTGTGCTAGCTCCTGTCTGTATGAGAGAGAGATATGAAATGGGGACTTATCAATCAAATAGGAAAAAGCATAACAAAATATTTTTATTGCTTGAATATGATAATTGATGCTGCCTTTTCTTCTTCTGCTTTCCACAGAAAATCTTAGTTTTATTAGTTCTTATAGATGGTAGGTTGGAAGCTGTGACCAGCAGATAATCCCATTGAGGAACATTCCTTTAGAAGTGCTGGGCCCCGGCGTCTCCATCACACCTGTTAATATAGCCCAGGTTCCTGGGAGCATCTCCTTTTGCTAATGTAGCTCTTGTCACAATGAGTACTGTGCTGAGTTGAGGCTCCGATTCCAGTGACTTGAAAGCCCATCATTCCCTCTGCTATGTGTGTTCCCAACCCTGAAGGTTTAGCTTTGAAATCCCTGAATTTGTTACTTTTTTTTTAACGAAAGAAGTTAAATAGAAGGCACTTTTATGTGCCCACAGGAAACAGGAGGCATGTGCAGTTTATAATTGCTTTCATTATTTTTTCCTTTATACTGAGTGCTTTTAATATCATGATTTATTATTTAGCATTCAAGAAATAAAGTGCTGATTTAGTCAAACCCCCACAAACACTGAAGTGAGCACAGAAGTGGAGTGTCTCATTTCCTTTCCCCTGTCCATCCTGTTTCTCCCTTATCTCTTGGCTCCCTTTCACCTTTGTCCCTTTTTTCTTTGTCTACTATTCATATATTCCCTGTTTTGATAATACAGAGGTCACAAACTCATGTTTTAAATTAAAGTTCAGTTGAATTTATCACACACAAACCATCTTGTTTGATGGATTTCACTTACATATTTAAATTTTGTTCTTTAATTAATTGTCATTTAAGTGGTCCAAGCTACCCCTATCATGAAAGTTGTGATTTCAAAAGTGAAACTAAATTATGGCTTTTATTCCATTATCTTCAAAGCAGCCAGCTTAACAATGCAGGCTCTCAGTGGAATGAGCGGTGAGCTATTTCACTGTGGACTTGCTTGCTCTCACTCTCTAGTTTAACAGTTTTGCCAGAAGCCTTTCCGTACTTTCACCACCTCACCATTTTTTGCAAAAGCAAGGGTGTTATTTTGAGGTGGGATGGGGTTTAATTTGTGGTGTCAATAACCCCTTCCTCAAGCAGAAAGTGTTAAGCAAGATCAATGTCTTCCCTTTAAGAATGTACCTTATTATTGCTGTTTGTAGATCCAAAGGGAATCAGCACTTTCTTGAGTTATAAACTGTTTTTAATTCTTTTTATTTTTAAGTATGTGACTTGTATATGCCTGAACATGGGAATGTGCTTGTGAGTGCAGGTGCAGCAAAGAGGCCAGAAAAGGCTTTTAGAGCCTTTTGAGCTGGAGTTACAGGCTGTATGAGCTGACTCAAGAGTATGGTGGGAACCTGTCTTGGGTCTACAGCAAGAGGATTATGCTCTCAATAGCTGAGCCATTTCTCCAGTCCTGTGGAAAAAAAATCATTTAACATTTCAATGACCATTATCAGCTTCAGAGAGATTATGTGGAGAAACATATTCTGTTTTATGATCCATTCCCTCAAACTGTTCTAGTGCCTAAGACTGGAGTTTAACTCTTAATTGAAATTTGACCAATATTCCTGCATGAAGCAATCCATCCTTTCCTTAATTTTAAATTAGCAGAAGTACAACTTCATGAAGCCCCAGAGATCTCTGTCATTTTCATGCTAATGTCCACTGAGCACTTTCCCCCTGTGGTTTGTCCTTCTCTGAACCTACCATAACACCCTCCTGTAGAAGAATATATTGTCTCCATCACAGAGGCTTCATCTGCAACTTTAAAGGGAAGCATTTTCCCTGTTTTTTTAACCTCATAATAGGACAAGAGCTAATTCTATTTAGAACCGTAATTATCAAGGTTATCTTATGTTTTACATTTTACTCTTAAAGTAGTTTATGATGCCAGAGTCTAGGATATTTAAATTAGATAGTCTTCAATCTTAAACAGGTTTTTAAAAGACAGATTAACAAACAGAGCTAAAAATGCTGTCCTAAGAAAATCAGAGGGCAGAAGCATTACTGCCAATTTACGTCTAAACTTGTTCATAGTAAAAGCAGGACAGACAAATATCTCAAAGCCCAGTTAAATTTCTGTCATGAACTCAATGGCTGGATCTTCAACCCTCCTCCCCCACCCCCCGGAGGGAGGAGCAGCCTTGATGGACCCCAGAAGAGGACATTGCAACCAGTCCTGAAGAGACCTGATAAGCTAGAGTCAGATGGAAGGGGAGGAGGTCCTCCTCTATCAGTGGACTTGGAAAGGGGAAGGGAGGAGATGAGGGAGAGATGGGGAGAGTGGGGGGGGAATGAGGGAGGGGGCTACAGCTGGGATACAAAGTACTTAACCTGTGATTAATATAAAAATAAATCAATTTAAAAAATAAAAAAAAGCTCAATTAAGATCAAACCTAACAGTGGCAGAAAAATCTAGCAAACAGCCTGAGAAATAAGCAGAGCAGAATACCAAGTGCCTTCATTCGTGCTGAGCCCATGGAGGCAAGCAAGTTCTGCTAGACCCCGCAGGCCCCTCAGGGACTTGTGAGGAGGCTCAGAACACAAGGTCTCCATGAGCAGTGCTGGCAGTGCTGAGGAGTACAGGCTACAAAATCAATGCACAGAAACGATGGAAAGTGTGCCAGGTGTGCTCTGATGAATTAGCTCCTCTTCCAGTATATGAGTCACCTCAGGATTGCTGAGCTCACAAGGGAGGTATTTAGTACACTTCAATCATAATTTGAGAAATGAAACTCTAGGGATCTACTAGTTATGCTGTCTATAGAGTTCTCCTGCATGATAATCTGACTTTCTGTCATGGTGTCAGTAATAGATCATGCTCAAGCCTGTGGCTTGGAGTTTTCTTCATGTGTTCAGCTTGTTTCACTAAGAGTCTTAGAACATCTTTATGTGATTGAAAGTTTCCAAAAAGCCATTGATCATTATCTGGCATGTTCAATGAATGCCTGGGAACATATTGTAGAACACATTTTAAAGAGAAGTGGGTGTATTTTTTCATTGACAGTTAATATGTAATTAAATATACTATGATAATATGTTCTGTAATAAATCACACAATTCAAAATGAATGAAATGCATTATTCATTGCTAAAAGTCATAGACTGAATCTGTCTGAATGTATGTATGTGAATGAAAATTTATCATTGTAGTAATGGATTTCAAACTGAACTCCAGATACTTCCTGAGCTTGTATATATGCATGCAAGCATTATATATGGTATATATTTGTACAGAGCAGTGCCTAAAATGTTGGGAAAGTGAAAAAATTCCTCAAAGCATTCTTTCTTCCTTTTTTTCTTAACATCTGTACTTTCAGTTAATTTTAGGATAACAAAATAATTCTCAGTTATGCATTAGATATCTTATGGTTGCTTTAAAATACAGTGATTTTGATATCTGTCTTAGTTAGCATTTCTATTGCTGTAATGAACACCATGACCCAAAAGCCAGCTGGGGAGGAAAGGGTTTATTTGATGTACACATCCATATTATTGTTCATCAACAAAGGAAGTCAGGACATGAACTCAAATGGGGCAGGATCTTGGAGGCAAGAGCTGATGCAGAGGTCATAGAGAGGTGCTACATACTAGCTTTCACAGTCAACTTCATTATAGAACCTAGGACCACCATACCAGGGATGGAACTACGCACACTGTTCTTGGCCCTTCCACACCAATCAGTAATCAATAAAATGTAGGTCTTTAAATTTTTATTTATTTTTTAATATTAATTATACTTTATTCACTTTGTATCCCAGTTGTAGTCACCTCCCTCATTTACTCCCAACCCCTCCCTCCCTCTCTCATCTCTTTCTATGTCCCTCTCCAAATCCACTGGTAGGGAAGTCCTCCTCCTCTTCCATCTGACCCTAGCCTATCAGGTCTCATCAGGACTGGCTGCATTGTCTTCCTCTGTGACCTTGTAAGGCTGCTCCCTGTCATGGGGAGGTGATCAAACAGCCAGCCACTGAGTTTATGTCAGAGACAGTCCCTGTTTTCCTTACTAGGGAACACAACTTTAATACTGATCTGCCATGGGCTATATCTGTGCAGGGGTTCTGTATTATTTCCATGCTTGGTCTTTGGTTGGGGTATCAAACTCAGGAAAGACCCCTGTGCCCAGACTTCCTGGTTCTGTTGCTCTTCTTGTGGAGCTCCTGTGCCCTCCAGGTCTTTCTATCTCCCCCTTTCTTTCATAAGATTCCTTGCACTCTGCCCAAAGTTTGGTCTCAGCATTTGCTTTGATACCTTGCTGGGTAGAGTCTTTCAGAGGCCCTCTGTGATAGACTCCTGTCCTGTTCCCTGTTTTCTCCCTCTTCTGATGTCCATCCCATTTGCTTTTCTGAGTGAGGATTGATCATCTTACCCAGGGTCCTCCTTATTGTTTAGCTTCATTAGGTTTACACATTTTAGTATGAAAAATACAAATAGATCCGTATTTATCACCCTGCACAAAACTAAAGTCCAAATGGACCTCAACATAAAACCAGACACACTAAATCAGTTAGAAGAAAAAGTGGGAAAGGGCCTTGAACTCATTGGCACAGGAGACTAATTCCTGAACAGAACACCAACAGCACAGGCTCTAAGATCAACAATCAATAAATGGGACCTCGTGAAACTGAAAAGCTTCTGTAAAGCAAAGGACACTGTCTTCAGAACAAAATGACAGCCTACAGATTGGGAAAGGATCTTCACTAACCCTATATCTGACAGAGGGCTAATATCCAGAATATATAAAGAACTCAAGAACTTAAAAAGCAACAAATCAAGTAATCCAATTAAAAAATGGGGTATGGAGCTAAACAGAGAATTCTCAATAGAAGAATATCAAACGGGAGAGAAATAAAAGAAATCCTCAATGTCCTTATTTCTCAGGGAAATGCAAATCTAAATGACCCTGAGATTTCACTTTGTGCCCATCAGAATGGCTAAGATAAAAAACTCAAGTGACAATACATGCTGGAAAGGATGTGGAGAAAGAGGAACCCTACTCCATTGCTGGTGGGAGTATAAACTTTTACAACCATTTTGGAAATCAACCTGGTGCTTTCTGAGAAAACAAGAAATAGTGCTTCCTCAAGATCCAGCTATACCACTCCTATGTATATATCCAAGATATGCTCAAGTACACAACAAGGACATTTGTTCAATCATGTTTGTAGCAGCTTTCTTTTTTTTTCATAATAGCCAGAATCTGGAAACAACCCACATGTCCCTCAATGGAGCAATAGATATAGAAATTGTGGTACATTTACACAAGGGAATACTACTCAGCAATTAAAAACAAGGAAATCATGAAATTTGCAGGCAAATGGTGGGAACTAGAAAAGATCATCCTAAGTGAGGTATCCCAGGAGCAGGAAGAAACATATGCTAAATACTTACTTATAAGTGGATATAGCCAGGTCTTATAGAGGCATTTTTTTTTCAATTGAGGTTCCTTCCTTTCATATAAATCTATGTTTGTATATTGACATAAGGCTAGCCAGTACAATGTCATTTCAATTATGTAGTTTTGTGATATGCTTTTCTGTTTCCGACACTGCCAGATGCTAACATTCAGAAAAAAAATCTGTGTATGACGTCATCAAACATCATCATAAACAAAACAAGATGTCTATAAAGTAAAATCCAATTATTTTAGAGATGTAGAATTAACTGCATTTTCAGTATCTTCACACTTCACTCTTCTTGCCACCATCTTATCTTGAGGCCTGGAATCTCCTTCCTGTCAGAGCCTCTATGTAGCACCCTCCATGTGATGGATCACACCCCACACTAATTACAGCACATAACGACTCTTTGCTGTGAGTTGATTTTTCACATTTGTCTGTTAGCACTGTAATTGTTGGTTGGTTGCCAGTGTCTTAAGGCACACAGAACAAATAGCAAAGCTGCAAGTGTTTTGATATTGAAGCAAATTCCTGGAGACTTCTCAGAGTATATGAGCTCTCTAAATAAAAACTTCTACCAGGAAAATCATGACAAGGCACTTAAAAGTTTTAACTTCAGTGCTCAGATTGTCTGGCTAAATGAGACAATATTCCTTCCTTATTGTAAACAATCCAATATTTCTAAATATCTAATATCCTTTCTTATCCTAGATATCCAATGTTTCTAAATCTTACTATTTGGTTGTTTATGAGGTCATTAACCACAAGGTTCATAGCACTGCTGCTTCGTTCTACTATCTAGCTACTTTGGTAAGCTCTTGACACTGAAAATGGTGTTAAGTCCTATACTACTAATTTTTAGAATGTGACTAACATTTTCTTCTGTTCTGAAAGAAAAGTGAACCTTTAGTGTTATAGTTTCGAAAGCTCTTAGCTATGGTGGATGTACCTTGTAGTTAGACCTGCTAGTTGAAAGCTATACCACCAATCGATTTTAACAGATAACATTAAATTTTCTATTTTATTATCTGTTGTGCCCTGTGTATCTTGGGTCCTGAAGCTCTGGCCAGGGTCAGTGTGAAAATGACAGAAGGGTAGACTCATACATAGTGAAGCTGGGATCAGAAGGGACTTGCTTATGCTACCAACCACGGCCACCACAACATGGAACCTCAGTAGTTTGATTAGGTACAGCACAGGGCCAGTGGCCAGCTGGTCTAAGTAGAAGGTCTCTACATGGAAACAGTCTAAAGCTTTAACATCTGGGAGAAGAATGCTACAGTCCCTAATCTTTGCACACACTACTTAGTCTTTCATAAACATTCATACTCAAACTCCCAAGGAATGTTTTGCCATCCCTCTTGAGCCAGGCCCATATGCATAAATGGGCTTTGCCAATTTATCATGAGTCAGTTGGTCTTAGGGGTATGTGCCCATGTCAAAATACCTTTTCACTTGGGGCTTCACACACTCATGATTCCTCCACTTTATACAGTTATCTCTTAATGAAAAAAATTGAAATTAAGGAAATTGTAATGTCCACAGAATTTTTCTGTGCATTTCTTTTTTTTTTTTTTTTGTAGTAAGAAGGTTTTCATTAATGTTTAATTCTGGTTAGTTTTGCTTTTGACGCGGTGAGAAAGACAACACAGAAAAAAAAGTTTAATGATGCTCAAAAGTGTCATTCTTATTCTAAATCCCTCTTGCCTTAAATTGCATTCCTGGCTTAATTGAGTGGGATTTACAATATGCTTATATATCACTTACTAAAGTCCCAAGTCAGAATGACTACAGTTATGAAAAAGGCTAAGCCCAGAAACTGTCAGCAGCATTTTTGTTCTTCTCTTTTGAAACTTCTTCCTCATGACCCCCTCAGTAATTTCCTGACCTCTATGGGTATTCCAAATAAAACACACATATTTAGAGATCCAAAGCTAACATACACCAGTCAGAGAGGACATACTCAGGATGATTGTTTCCAGTCTACCATTTATCTGTGTGTTTCATTTTTTTAATAACTGAGTAATAGTTCATTGTATATTTATACTACATTTTAATTATCCATCCCTCAATTGAGGGACAGCGAGGCTGTTTCTATTTCCTGGTGATTGTGAGTAGTGGAGCGATGGACATGGATGAGCAGGTAGCTCTACAATAGAATATGGAGTCCTTTGGGT
>CM053766.1:58636842-58694959 GCA_028658305.1 Pachyuromys duprasi
TGTAACCAAGACTGTTGAAGCTCATAGAAATGGGATTTTTTTTTACTTTATTTATTTCTCAACAAGTTTATTATTGGTATGCAGAAATGTATTCTTTTTTGTATGTTGCTATTCTATCCAATGACTTTGCCAAAATTGATTATCAAGTGTAAGAGCTTTACGGAACAGTCCTCAAGTCTTTGAAATATATGATTCTATTGTATATAGATGGGATTGACTTCTTCCTCTCATAGTTGTATCATTTTTCTTTCCCTTATGTTTCTCCTCTAGCTACGACTCATTACATGTAGACATGACCTATAAAACTGTTCTTCAGAATTTCATATGTGTATGGGTTCCTCTAAGTCTTGATCCTCTCTTGTCTTTCCAACCTCTGTCTAGTGCCCTCTTTTCTACAAATCTCTTTCCCACACCTAATGTTTTGTGATCCATTGAGTTTAACCAAAGTCTTCTGTGTGACCATAGCTTTGAAATTTTTCACTGGAGCCTGGTGGACTTGCTGGGAGTCATAGTGACACAACTAAAGATAGTGAGTATATTCACAAATCTATCAGCAACAATTAGTTCACCAGTAAGGTGAAGCACCTCACAAGTCCACCCTCCATTAGACTGATGACAGGGCCAGTATCTCATAGGACAATTGCCAGTAACTGCAGTTTCTCTAGGTCCGTGATAACAATGGCTGTGTCTTATCTGGAGCAAGCCACTTTGCAGCTCTGTCTTCTGACCCCTGCATTTTTTAACCTCTTTCAGTGTTTATTTTCATTTCAAACTTGTTCCACATTAGTATATTAACTACCAATTATGATTCGGTTACTAGTCCAGCCCGTTTAATGAAGAAGCAGTACATCAATCAATGAAACAAAAAATTTTGGTTTTAGGAGAAAAAGAGATCATCTATATAGTGGCCACATGTGGAGAAATGGGTACACAAGTCTCAAAGCCACAAACACGAGAATGGGGTTTGAGAAGTACAGTTGGAGTAGATAGGCAAGGTGAATAAAGTGATCAGTGTGTTGTTAATTCAGAATTAATCATAGCTTTTCATAGGATACCTGTTCAGAAATTGCCAGTGTTAACATGATCTGTTGGGGAGAGATATTGGTCCTAAATATATCAAAATATCATATAAAAGACATCTGCCGAGGCTTAAATGATATTGGTAGGTTAAATAAACGCAGCTTCAAGTTCCTGAAAAGTAACTCAGGCAAGTGGAGTGGTGCCATCCTAACCAACACACCAGATATGTGAGCTCCATATGGCAAAAGCAGTGGCAGACTATGGACATGGTGCTTAGGCGAGGGCCCTTTTAAGTGTAACTCAAAGCAAGTGCAGGGGAAGGCCTCATTCAAGGTTTTCCTAGGTGTCCACATGATGCTTCATCTCAAGCAAACTTTCATTTGTGCACATTCCACATAATTCACAGTAATGCATGTAGATTCACCGTGTTCAATTTCCATTTCCAGCTGAAGAACTTCATGAAGACTTATGATGGCGTGGCATCTGCTTCTTTCTCACGAGCTGTGGAAACTGTGGAAGCCAATGTGCGCTGGAAAAGGCTTTATCAAGATGAGCTTTTCCAGTGGTTGGGAAAAGCCATGAGGCACTAATATGCATCGCTTATAAAGGACTCAGCCTAGAATTCTGTGAGAGGATGTGCTTTCTGTGCAATGAGGAGGCTAACCAGAGTTTCAGTGATGATTTTGTTTTGTTTTTGTTTTGTTTTGTTTTGTCTGTTGGTGTGTGGGGGGTGTGGATATTTTTCTTTCTTCCATTCACTCCACATTTGTTTTTCTACTGGATGTTCCTCTGTAAAGAAACAGTTGCAAGTGATGCTTGCCCTGGTTACTTCAGCTGTACATCCCCTGCTGTTCAGGACCAAATATGATAGTGGGTGCATGTTCATGTTGCAGTCAGGTTAGAAAGCCCCATTCAGAATATTTTGTGCATGGATATATGGTCCTGCCTGTGTTCCAGCATGCTTATTTAACATGTCCAATGTTGTATGTGAATATATGTACATCCAGAATGGGCATTATGTGAAAGCACAAAGATTATCTATGACAATCAGTGTTGCAATGAGAGTAAAATGTCTTCAGAAAGGAATCTTAGTCTCAGCTACGGATAACAGGAGAGATAAAAATACTCTCTAAGCATTCTGTGTCGTTTGTTTCAGCACTTGGATTGTCTGGAAATGATTATTGTGTTGCTAACTCATTTTTTTGAGTCAAAGCTGTGTATACACTTGCAAAGATGTATAGATAGTATGTACATACATGTATGTACATAAGGAAGCACCATATGTATATATACAGTATGTTGTACATGCACCTGTGCAAAGAATCTCTTCAGATCAAAGGAAATTTAACTCTTTTTATAAACGTGTGAATACTTGGAAGAGGTTTCAAAGAGTTTGTCTCAACATTTTCCTTCCTTCTTTATAACTCACTTTCTTAACTGCTTTTTTTGTGTGTTCTGAAGAATGATCTATTCTGCTACATTAAACTTATTTCTAACAAAAATACACTTGTAAACTAACCACTCGGCAAATTCTCTTAAGTCAGTGACAGCATTTCACTGTTTTCTGTAATTACTTTGATCAACATTCCTATTGCATAGAACAATTTTGTGTATATTTAGAAAAATGATCACTGTTAAGAAAGTGGTTATGTACCGCTTCTCTGTTTTTCTTACCTTAAGTAGTTAAATTCTATGTGTGTGCTGATCTTCATGTGTATATGCTCCTATCCTCCATTAAGCAACCATACCTCAACAGGTCTATTAGCATTTAATGACCTTTTATGCCAGTTGTGCCCTCCCTTATGACACAAAGTTGCTTTTATGCTGTTTTATTGTACAAAGCCTTCGGGAATCAACAACCCTCTTCTACCTGGGAAATTTGAAGAGCCACTTACACGGCTATGTGTAACACAACTCGGTTTCAGTACGTTCCTCACCCAGAAGGCCAGCCCCGTGCTTTAGAGTCAACATGTTTTAAGTTTAGCATTGTAAAATACTGATACAACTACTATATTGAATCAACTATTGTGAAACCCCTACTATTTTCCTGTAGCGTTCAGCGCTTCCAAATATTGCAAATCACTGAAACAATAGATTCCAAGACTGTCACTCAATGACAGTCACTCAATGGTGGAAGAAAATCATTCCTAAAGTCATAGAATTATTTGGTTTGTAGAAATGGAAAGCAATTTCCCAGTGAATAGACTAAGTTACAACTAAATTTGAACCTTATCATGTAAGCAGTTAATGCATTACTTGTGACACCTACAATTTTCAACACTTCATTCAATTAAATATATGAATTTTAAGTACTATGTGGTGTTAAAGAGTTCTGGTCTTGCTTAGTGTGAAATCTGAAATTTAGGTTACCTGTTGGAAGTGAGCAAGTTCAAAAATATAGCAGGCATCAAGAGTATACAGCCATGAAGGCCTTAGATACCCATTATAGCACTAGTGAATTCAATTCATGGGAACAGAGATAACCAAGGGATGTCTTGTTCTGTTTTCCTGAAGTACTGAAAATGCTTAAGAGTTGTGGCTTTTCAACTTAAGTGAGTCATCATTTTCAACCCTGAGTTTGGGGGGTTTTCTTGGTTCTTTTTTCCTTCTCATTGTTAATAGTCATAATCTTCTTTTGGTATTTTAGTGGCCTTGAATACAACCAGTTTAGCTATAATCTAAATCCTCAGTGTGTACTTATGTGCAATGTTTATACCTCATAAAGTAATTGTTCAATGGTATAGGCGTACCAATGGCATCAAGATAGCATTTTTTGCTCTACACATTTTTTCTGTTATTTAACCTTTCCCTTGTTGAAATTATTTCAGGCTTTAAAGTTTCTTTTTAGTTGTTTAAATAAGTAATATTTTCAAAATAATAAAATAACCAATGATATCTCTTGGAATATTCTGTAAAATGTAGCTATAAAATTATATTTTCTACTTAGAGTTTTTATCTTTCTCTCCTGTGTGTTTTACAAACCAATTATCTACACGAAATAACGATGTTTTGAAAGTGTCCATTATCTAATCTCAAAATTTTCCTGTGCCAACATATGTATAACAGCAAAATTTTGTTTTAATTAGGAAACAATAGAGTATTTGCCACCTTGGGTATTCAGTATCTCCAAGTAACCTGTAAATAACATGTTTTCCCCATTTTTACACATTTTTCATAAATTTTCTTACAATCTTTGAAGTTTCAAAAATCACATGATTTCAAACGTAGAAGGCTGACATGTATAATACCACATGTTTGTTGAAGTTCATTAGCATGTACTTTTACTGGGCCATAATTCCCTTAGTTTTATATGATTTTAAGATAATTGTATTATATTTGGATTGTATGATATTCAGTTTATATATATATAAAATATTACAATGTTATTAATGATGCCATGAATTTCTAAAATTCATTCCACTATCAATAACTTTTACAAATGCTGATTTGATTTTTCACAAAACCACAGTGCGTGTTTAAATTCTTCATAAAGATGAAATGAACTTGAGAACAGCCATTTGCACCCTTAAAACCCCAAATATGCTGTAACCTAAATCCCTCAACAGAGATTGCCAACGACTAACATACACTAGAGTGTTTTTAATTTATATCTATCTCATAAGCTGTAGACTTCACAAATTCTAGGCTAGCATCAGGATATATGCTTGAACACATCCACAATTGTGATATTATCTTTAACATTTATATTTCAAATTTGTATAATTTCAAATGACTGGTTGAACATGTTAATCACCATTTACATTGGCCAGTTTAAATAGTCAAATATTGGCACACAGAATTTAGTATATTGTTTACATCTCCCACAGCAGATCTGTTATTGCCCATAATTTACATAAATCTGAAGACAGTGATGATTTGTTTCAATTTCAATGCCTTCATCTGATAGTGGAAAGAGATAACAGCTCTAGATAGTCAGAATGCACAGAGAAAGGTTCTATCATCTAAATAATTGAAAACAACATTCAGTAGAAGAGCAGTCAATCATTTTTATGTATGAAGCCCAACTATTTTCTGTGCTAATTCCAAAACTTCTGGATAACTTTCATTGTTTGATTTCACAAATGCTAGTATCTTGTAGAAATGTGAACCAGTTTGAAATTAAAATAACATCATAAAGTTTAAGAATTATTAAGTGGAATAAAAATTGGGACCGAATCTTTGAGAAAAGCTGTTTGTACAGTTAGCAATGTTGCTAATCTTCAGAAAGATTGTTTAATCCTCTTGTCAAGGTATCTCAATTATGCAAAAATGGTGTTAGCTTTATTTGTTGGCTTGAAGTAAATCATTTGTTCTTTCAAGCAGATTCAGCGATGTTTATCTTAGGCAATAATTTATAACCTTGAGTGCAAAAAATATTCTCATGAACCATGCTGAAATTTCAATTTTTTAATTATATAAAATTAGCCCTCAGTTCCACTGTCTTGAACTAATTAGCAAGTTTTAAAAACAAATATTTCATTGTGGGATGGATTTAATAAAAGTCTAGTCTAAAAGAGCTTTTGTTTTCAATTTCACTTCATGAAATTTTATTTTAAAGTTTCAGCAAGAAAAGTTACAAATATTTTAGAGAAGTTTAAATCGAATTATTAAACACAGGTTCTCACGTTGAGGATGCTTACATTCTTCTAATCTTTAAGTTTATTTTTTAATTGTGATTTCTGGAGAGATTTCACAATCCACACTTTAAAAACTTTTATATTGAATATGTTTATTTTGATTTATATTAATTTATTTGATTTATATAATTTATATTGAATATAAAATTGCCTTAAGAGTTTGTCATTCTGTTATTCCTAGTTTATATACTGATGCAATAACACAGAGAAAAAAGAAGGCTTCATTTTGTTCAGATTTTTTTAAATTAATAATTATAAGGAACTTTGATGTGAGCATGAAAATATTTATTAAGCTTCAGACACTCCATAGGTATGATCTCATGTAATAAATCTGTGAAATGTTATTAATTCTAATTGATCATTAAGAGGATGGAGGCTGAAAGCCAACAGTTTCTATAAGTTACTAATATTACAGAGGCCTCATGACTGTAAACTTAAGCTTTACACGATACAAATCAATCACTTCTGTGCCTCTGTCTAGCTTGAGACATCATCTATCCACACAGAAGGTGGGAGATTTGAGTATTTACTTCTCTCACACCTCTCACAGTTTCATTGTTATGGACTCGTTTAAAATAAGTGTTAATTGGTGTATTTCGCTTATCACTCATTTATTACCAAGGTTACTTCACATATTCTCTAAAAAAATGTTTTCATCACAAAAATTCTACATTTTGTTTTTGAGGGCTTTCAGCTATAAGTAAGTAAGTGGCACTCAGCCAATGAGCCACATTAAAAAAGAAAAAAAAAAAGAAGAAACGGAAAGGAAAAGAGGTTGTATTGCAAAGCACTTCAGCAGTGTCTCACAAAGATGAGGTTAAACGTGTCCCTGCATGTAGAAGAGACCCATTAGGCCATCCAAAACTTTTCTATTGCTTAGCAAAGAGATTAGGAAAAAAAAAGAAAAGAAAAGAAAAACAAAAACAACAACCTCTCTCTTCATAGAACTGTAAGTGAACCGCACTGCTTAATTTACTTGAAGTTATGTTTTCAACGGCCCTGCTGTGTGAAGATCCGGTTTAAGCTAACTGCTTTGATGTGCTCCTGTACAGGTCAACTTGCTTCTAATGGCACACATTTTTCTTATGTCATGTAAGTAAATGAAAGAGCAAAGTGTATTGTAGGAAACATAATAGTGGAGTTAAGGGCACATGCCTCAAATGTGCAGAGCATTTATTTTCTGCTAATCGTCCCTGCAAGGCTCAACAGATTTCATTTGCTCTTATGTACAAGCCTGTCACCACTTCCATGTAGTGTGTAACCTACTGGGTGAGAACTCATTAGAAATTCTTTATTCTTCATTTTGTTTTAAATAGGGTTTTTAACTGTCATTTCTCAACTGCAAAGTATTTTTCAAATGGATTTCTTCCCCAAAGTTTTATTCTAGTTTTTGCAGTATTGTGTGATGGTAATCTCACATTAGCTTTTTAAGTGACACCTGTAGATGGGCAAATATTGGTATATGTCCAGTCCATCATACCTATAGTTTATTCTCTTGCTTTTTAATAATCTTGTACAACAGGTAAACACTATAAAAACTCATTATCATTATGATTTTACACATTTTCAGTTACTTAAAATATAAGATAAATTTTACCTTTGAGATTTTACTTTTGGCTGTCTGGCCAAGTCTGAATTCATCAGATAATCAAAAATTACATCATAGAACTAATAAACAACCTTGCTCAGTAACAATGTTTATTTACTTAAAACCATAGACCAGATTTACTTAGCATGTGCCATATGGAAGTATATTTTTCTCCTTTCTAATATTTTATGATTTGGGAATAAAAAGGTTACTGGTCTCTTAGTAAACATGAGTTCTAAAGCATTTGCTAAATAAATAGCCATATGTTAGCTTAGCAGATAAATGTTTTCTATGGTGTAATTTCAAGATTATTCAGTAAAAACTGAATCTATGTATTCAACATGAAATTTTAATTCTTTTCTGACCAAATACTAAAAAAAATTTTTCTAAGTAAGAAAATTTGTCTACTTATCTTAAGCAGAAAAAATGAAATTTTGCCTATGATAATAAAATTTTGTACAGTAATGTGTAATTCATGTGTAATCGTCTGATGTATGGATAAGGCTGAGAGAAATTACAGCTCCTGTGTGTTTTATTGTCCTGCTTCTTAGGAGAACCCATGAACAGCGCTGTGGATACACAGCATCTAGCTGTCCATGGGGGAAGAGCGGCTCTCTCCTGCATAAGGGGCTTGAAAGGAAAGACATATGCTGATGCTAGAATAAGGAAGTCTATATTTGTAATATATTGTATAAAGAGAAAAACTAATTCAGTCTCCATTCTAATTATATCTTTAGTCATCTGCACTTTGGTAAAAATGATTTCACCTGAAATGCCTTTCAGATTGCTTTTTAATAGGTTTTCCTACATTTATCAGACTGTCAGGCTCCCAGGATCTTAAGAACAGTTTCCAATGACAACAGAACATAAAATACACATAATCACGGCTCCTAAGCAGCACTGAAGCCATGCATTTCAACACCTCTGGACCTTTCTCTGTCTAAGGATTGGTCAGGAGTATAAGAGCTGCCTCTGCTTCGCCAATCGTTGGAACCTAATGCACAGTTTTATGTAGCCATTGATAATCCTTACCATGCCCTTACCATGTGTTAAGATAGCATGTTGCCAAGCCATATACAGGAATATTCTCAGAAGAGATAATCAATGTCTAGCTGTATATGTCTATAATTATGATATGTTTAATAGCTCAAGAACTTTTTACATGCATCTCCAGCAACATATCACACATTACACACACACACACACACACACACACACACACACACACACACACAACCTGTGTGCCTCTCAAACTGGTACTTGTGCTATAGGACAAGCACTCATATCAGAAAATAGACATAGAAGCATATAAAAAATACAGAGTAAGCATGGGTAACATAGTTTATCAAAAGTAGAGAGTAAGCATGGCTACCATATTTCCTGGAAGTCCCCCTGGTGGTCCATCTCAGTGAGAATTACGTGAGATCAGCTTATCTCCACTTCTACAGTCTGTAGGCAGGTGATTCTGTTCAAATAGCCCACACAGAAGGCCCTTCGCTTTCATAAGGACAGTGGTTCTTGACTCTGATTCACACACACTCACTTCACTAGCTTCCATTACTTACTGGTTTCTGGACAACAGATTACACTCCAAACCAACCAATGAGCTTCTGGTTTCGGTCTGAGCAATAGCATTTGTAAAGCACACGGAGCATTTCATCATACAATTAGTGTTAAGAGCCCATGGGCAGGAGGCGCCTAATTCAACTGTCAAGTTAGTTATGGAATTTCACTGGCCGCACTGCTTTATTAAAGCCCCAAGCAGTTGTTATTGTTCAACATTTGTGACCAAATATAGAAGGTAAAATGTGCTGGCAATTAGCTTAATAGGAAAAATCAGGTCATTTCCTCAATTGACCTTCCTACCCTGGTGTCGCTCCTCTATAAAGCTCCGGGTAGTTTGGTGACATCCTTGAAAATGTCTCATCAGTCTTTGTCTTCTCCCAGCAGTATTTTCACATTTCTCATGTTTCTCCCTCGACTGTCCTTCATCCACATTTGCTATCATGACTGTCAGTAAGTTTGCAACCTTTATTTAGTTATGATATAAAGAATGAGTCTTTAGAAAAGAGTTGCCATTCAGTGATCTTTGTTCTATGGAACACACTCCAGCCTGTTGGAGATGGATAATGCTCATATTGAGAATGTTGAAAGTCAGGGATCAGGCATAATGTGTTACAGCAGGGATATACGGCCCCGACAAGCTATCATCTACAGTCACATTATTTTCCTCTTATGTGTTCACTTTCTCATGTTCGTCATCATTTTTACTTGACTTTCCCTTTTTGTCTCTTATGTGACTTCCCAGCTGGGCACTACCTTTCTTTGAACCAGTTACTACATTTTCACTTGATATTAGGTAAAGAATAGTGAAGGTTTTGAGCTGTCTTGATATCTGTGTGCATAACAGAAAATGACATGGGTTCCTGGAACTATCAAACAAGCCTCAAAGGACAGCTAGGTACACTGAAGATGCTTCTTTGTGCTCTCAAGTCTTGTGGCTAATGCATCGTTTCTTTAGTTCTGGCCTCCCCTGGATTGTTAAATTTTGCTTTACTTTCCTAAAATCTTCAGCTATTCAGAGCTTTCATAACACAAATTAGTCATTTTATTCAGCACAAAGGGAGTAATCTATATATTGTAAGTTTTAGGACAATTTACTGAGCTAGTAGGAGGTCAGTAATCTAATTGGATAACTCTTGAGTCATGTCTAATAACTAGACTCATCTCTTTATATATTTGCTAGTTTCCCATTTGTATATCTTCCCCTCTGTAGTTAATTGTCCTTATCAGATTTAGTGCTTAAACTCTTTTCATAAAGAAAAATTTTGTGTGTGTGTGTGTGTGTGTGTGTGTGGAGTAAGACCTCCGTAGTTAACAGATTTTATTGTTACCACAGTTTTTATAATGACTGACTATATGACAAATTTAGATCTACTTAAAAACTCCAGTAATTGCTGAGTAAATGAGGGAATGGCTCCATAAGCCTAGATCCAGGAGAAAGACTGAAATTGAAACTGTAATAGGAATGGGTCCAGTCCAAAGTTAGTACATAAGTCACAAACCAAAATTTAGCACAAAAGGAATTGAATAGGCTTTCCATATTTAAAAATGTGTTGGATTTCAGCTGACAGACTATGCAGAAGTGCTTGCTATAGGAATGGCTGCAGGCAGTAATTGAAGTACAGCATGAATATATTTTACAGGCATCCACATGCTTGGTGCTAGGTTGACCCAAATATTTCCAGTGTCATTTGAATGAAATAATCGAGTGAAGTAAATGTAATGGCTCCAATGATAAACACAAACTCTGATGCAAATATTTATTCCATTCCTGTTCAGATTGTATACAATGAGCAAATACTGCCTAATGTATGTAGAATGTCATGTGAGTGTGCATTTGTGTGCCTATGTGTCTGTGTTTCTGCTGAAGTGAGTAGATAGAGAAAAAGAACAGGAAACAGATAATACAACTCTTAAACAAGCTTATTTTCACATGGAAAAAATAAATCTTATATTATATGTTCCAATATATTCAGTCTCTTAAAATTAACTTATTCATTGGTTGGACCAGGCATTTGTCAGGCGTTCCCTCAGTCTCTATTCTATGTGCTCTATCTTTATCCCTGCACATCTTGTAGGTAGGGTAAATTTGGGTTTGAAGTTTCTGTGGGTGGGTTGGTGTTCCCTTGCCTCTGCTAGGAGACTGGTCTAGTTAATGGGTATTCTTTTCAGGCTCTATGGCCTCTGCCACTAGGAGTCTCTGTTTGAGTACCCCTCATATCCTTCCAGGAGCCTACCCTGACTTAGGCCTCCAGCTTCCTTCAGAGACAGCCCCATCAGTTTCTCTTTTCTCCACAGGCTTTCGATACACCCTCTTAACTCTCAGCCCCCTCTCCAACCTTGTTCCCTCTCTTCAACCACTACCCCTGTCTAATGCCCAACCAATGACTGGCCCAACCAAAGACCAAGCCTATAGGAGCGTGCCAACCCCTGACACTACGATCAATATTCTACTAAGCCTGCAGACAGGTGCCTGACAGAGCTGTTCTCTGAGAGGCTCTACCTAGCAACACCTCAAAAGAGATGCTGAGACTCACAGCAAAACATTGTGTGATATATAGGGAGTCTTGTGAAAAAGTGGGAAAAAAAGAAAAGGATCTGAGGGGACAGGAACTCCACAAGAAGATGAACAGAGCCAACTAACCAGGGCCCAGAAGGACTTGCTTAAACTGAAACATCAACTAGGAACCTTTTGTGAACTAGACCTAGACTCCCTACAAAGTTGTAGCAGATGGACAGCTTCATGTGAGTTCTCTAGTAAGGGAACTGGAGATAGGATAGGACACAGTCTCACTAGACAGTTTTTGGATCACTTATTCCTGGTGGGACTGCCTTGCCAGGCCACAGGGGAAGAGGACATGCTCAGGCCTGGTGCAACTTGATGAGCTTGAGTGGGTGGTAAAGGAAGCTCCCTTTTCTGAGGAAAAGGGGAGAGGGGGGCGGAGGGGAGAAAGGAAATGGGAAGGGTGAGATTGGGAGGGGAAGAGGGATAGGACTACAACAAGGATGTAAAATGAATTAAAAATAAATAAATTTAAAAATTAAGTTATTCTTCAGGACTGGCTGCAATATCCAGATGAAAGGGGAGGAGACCTCCTCTCTCTGTGGACTTGGAAAGGGGCAGGGACTAGATGAGGGAGGGAGGGTGAGATTGGGAGGGAATGAGGGAGCGGGATATAGCTGGGATACAAGTTTAATAAACTGTAACTAATATTTAAAAAACATATGTAATAATGTTAATGTATTCTTTTCAATAAATATTTGAGCCACCCCCAAAATTAAGTTACTCAGTTTGCTAGTTTTTAACATTATTATTTTTACAGAGGAATATGGTAAGATAAACTGCTGGTAATTGAAATGGGCTAGACTGAAGCCGAGAATTTTTGGATTTTGGTTCAATAAAAAGTGACATGATTTCCTTAGTTTTTAATAGCTGTGTATTATTCCATTGTGTAAATGTATCACAATTTCGTTATCCATTCCTCCATTGAGGGACATCTAGGTTGTTTGCAGATCCTGTCTATTATGAATAGAGCTGCTAGGAACATGGTTGAGCAAATGTCCTTGTTATATAGCTGAGCATATTTCAGATATATGCCTAGGAGTGGTACACCTGCATCTTGAGGAAGCACTATTCCTAATTTTCTGAGAAAGTGCTAGATGGATTTCCAAAGTGCTTGTATAAGTTTACATTCCTACCAGCAATGGAGGAGGGTTCCCCGTTCTCCACAACCTCTCCAGTATGTTTTGTCACTTGAGTTTTTGATCTTAACCATTCTGATGGGTATAAGGTAAATCTCAGGGTTGTTTTGCTTTGCATCTCCCTGATGACTAAGGACATTGAATATTTCTTTAAGTGTTTCTCTGCCATTCTATATTCTTCTGTTTAGCTCTGTACCCCCCTTTTTAATTGGATTACTTGATTTGTTGGTGTTTAGCCTCTTGGGTTCTTTATATATTCTGGATATTAGCCCTCTGTTAGATATAGGGTTGGTGAAGATCCTTTCCCAATCTGTAGCCTGTCATTTTGTTCTGATTTTACAGAAACTTTTCAATCATGAAATTTTCAGGCAAATGGTGGGAACTGGAAAAGATCATCTTGAGTGATGTAACCCAGAAGCAGAAAGACACACCTAGTATATGAGCATTCATAAGTGGTTACTAGACATAAAATATAAGATCGGCATGCTAAAATCTATACCCCTAAAGAAGATAAACAACAAGGAAGACCCTAGGGAAGATGCTCAATCCTCATTGAGACTGGCAAACACTATAGACATAGGAAGCAAGAGAAGACAGGGAACAGCACAGGAGCCTACCACAGAGGGCCTCTAAAGATTCCACTGATTGAGGTATTGAAGCAGAGGCTGAGACTCATAGCCAAACTTTGGGCAGAATGCATGGAATTTTATGAAAGATGGAAGAGATGGAAAAATCTGGAGGGGACAGAAACTCCTAAAAAAGACCAACAGAGTAAAAACCTGGGCCCTGGGGGCTCTGCAGAGACTGACACCCCAACCAAGGACCATGCATAGAGAAGACCTAAAACCACTGCTCAGATGTAGCCCATGGCAGCTCAGTCTCCAAGCAGGGTCCCTAGTAAGAGGAGCAGCAGCTGTCTCTGGCATGAATTCATTGGCAGGCTCTCTGATCACCTCCCCTTGGGAAGTACAGTCTTGCCAGGCCACAGAGGACGACATTTCAGCCAGTTCTGATGAGACCTGGAGGCTAGGATCAGATAGGAGTGGAGGAGGTCCTTCCCTATCAGTGGACTATGGGAGGGGCATAAGGAGAAGAGAGGAAGGGAGGGTGGGATTGGGAGAAGATGGCGGGCACAGCCAGGATACAAAGTGAATAAATTGTAATAGATAATATTAATTAATAAAAATTTTAAAAAGTGAGATTCTAGAACTGTCAAAGATTCAGGAGCTTTCTCAGTACATAGAAACTATTTACTCCTGACTACAAAGAGGTATATAAAAGTATATTTGAAACTAAGTTGAAAAAATTTGAGTTGTCCTTTGTGGTTTCTAGAGATGACTTTTAGCATTTGTTTGTTCTGTCATAATTTGCAACCAAAATCCTTGTGTGTTAAACTTAGAATCCTTCTCATTTACTTGGATTAAAAAAAAAAAGTCAACTACTTAATATTCTTTTATGTGATTTTTTATATGGGAATTTTGGAACTTTTAAAATTAAATTCTTTATTAATTACACTTTATTCACCTTATATACCCCTGTAGTTCCCTCCCTTCTCCCGTCCCAATCCCTCCTTTCCTCCCCTCTCTGCACCCATGTCCCTCCCCAAGACCACTGATAGGGGAGGTCCTCCTTTCCTTCCCTCAGATCCCAGTCCATCAGGTCTCATCAGGAGTGGCTGTATTGTCTTCCTCTGTGGCCTGCAAGGCTGCTCCTCCCTCAGGGGGAGGTGATCAAAAAGCAGGCCAATCAGTTCATGTCAGAGACAGACCTGTTCCCATTACTATGGAACCAACTTGGACACTGAACTGTCATGGACCACACCTGTGCAGGGGTCCTAGGCTACCTCCATACATGGTACCTGGTTGGACCATTAGTCTCAGGAAAGACCCCTGTGCTCAGACCACTTGGTTCTGTTGCTCTCCTTGTGGACTTCCTGTCCTCTTCAGATCCCACTATTTCCCACTCCCTTCCTAAGATTCCCTGCACTCTGCCCAAGTGTTGGCCATAATTCTCAGCATCTGCTTCGATAGTCTGCAGGGCAGAGCCCTTATAAGGCCCCTGACCCGTTCGTTCCCTGTCCTCTCCTTCCGATGTCCATCCCCTTTGCCCTTCTGGATAGGGATTGGGCATTTTTAGCAAGAGTCCTCCCTCTTGATTAGTTTCTTTGGGTGTACACATTTTAGTAGTTTCATCCTATAGTATATGTCTATATGAGTGAGTACATACCGTGTGTGTCTTTCTGCTTCTGGGATAGCTCACTCAGGATGATCCTTTCTAGTTTACCTGTAAATTTCATGATATCCTTGTTTTTTATTGCTGAGTAATAAATATCTGACAGAGGACTAATATCCAGTATATATAAAGTACTCAAAAAATTAAACAGCAATAAATCAAATAATCCAATTAAAAATGGGGTACAGAGCTAAACAGAGAATTCTCAATAGGGGGATATCGAATGGCAGAGAAACACTTAAAGAAATGTTCAACATCCTTACTCATCAGGGAAATGCAAATCAAAACAACCCTGAGATTTCACCTTACACCCATAAGAATGGCCAAGATCAAAAACTCAAGTGACAACACATGCTGGAGAGGATATGGAGAAAGGGGAACCCTCCTCCACTGCTGGTGGGAATGTAAACTTGGACAACCACAATGGAAATCCACCTGGCACTTCCTCAGACAACTAGGAATAGCACTTCCTCAAGATCCAGCTATACCACTCCTAGGCATATATCCAAAAGAGGCTCAAGCACACAATAAGGACATTTGCTCAACCATGTTTGTAGCAGCTTTATTTGTAATAGCTAGAAGATGGAAACAACCCAGATGCCCCTCAACTGAGGAATGGATACAGAAATTGTGGAATTTTGGAATTTTATTTTGCCATTTACCATCATAATTGTTCTTTTTTCTAAACTCTATGGATATCTAAAGCTATCCTCATTTAAACCATGAGACGAGCTCATTTCTTTTCTACACATTATTATCTGGTGTCTGATGCCCAGCAGTGAGCTCTAACTTGGATAGATAGGTAGACCCAGTGGTTAGCTATGTATGCATGTGGTAGGAGGAGGAGGAGGTCTCTTTTTAAACTTATACTGTAACTCATTGTCCAACAAAAGACAAGTACTCAGTAACATGGTGGCAAACCCTTCACATGTGTGTTTCTGATTACCTCAGTCTAGCTAACTCAGAAACACAACATGCATGCAACATAGCCAAAAAGATTGTAATGTATTTTTTACCCTAATATATTGCCTAAAATCTTTATGTGACAGTAGAAATTTTTTCCCTCTCTGTGCTTTCAGTATGTTAAATAAGCTTGGGTCTTTGGAACTTGGGTCTTGAAGGTTTTAAAATTTGTATTCGACATTAATTGACACAGCGGCTTTCCTGTCTATTATAGGCCTTCTTTAGCTACTCTCTTTTTCAGTGTGAAGAAATCTTACTTCACACTTGTTTGGTATTTAATATTAATACATTTTATCACCCTACTAGAATATAAGTTTCTCAAGGATCAAGATGGAATCTGCTTTCAATTTCCCCCAGATTGAGAAACACCTACCTGCCAGTAGGGAAACCAATAGCTTTTCACTGTAAGCAAAACCCACATAGAGGAAGAAGTGTAGTAGAGCTTCAGAGGCATAGCTAGAAGGAGGTGTTAATCATTTTAAAGTATTACAAACCTAAAGCTTTAAAACTCACTCCATCCCTTTAATTTGTCCAGAAATATCACTTTAGAGCATCACTTGTTATCAGCTTTGACCTGCTTGGTGAAGAAAGTAGAAGAAGAGTGGTATGATAAGATGCTATTTCATGTCACACCTATTACAGTAATTCATTTATACTGTGGAACCTTTGCCAATGATAAATGCGTGCTACTGTGGCACAATTTGAATACTCCTTGGCTTTTAAACAATAAACCTGCCGCAAAAGGTTGCAAAAGACACAAGGGAGAGAGAAATTTTAGTTGAGGAACTAAACTAACCAAGAAGCATAATTTAAAATAAAGTATCCGTAGTTTCTTAGAAGAAATTTTTGTTCAAAGTGGATGGCAAATCAATGATTAAAATAAAAAGAGCATGCTTTCCATTTAATATTTCACCAGCATCTCGGATACTTGATTTTGCATGTGTGCTGCCTTCTAAAATTATCTCCATATAAAAAAACACAGCGTCTTCCTTATTGCCTAAAATCTAAATCTGTCAGGAAAATGATACCGATTATGACACTGGAATTCTTTGTAAGATCTCAGGCTGGCTGTAGAAAATTGTAGTAGGGTTTCATTCTCTGATGCTTTAATATGAAACAGAACTCAGGTGAAAGTATAGCCATCTGGGTCTCATGCCACTACTCTGCTTTTTAGTATCCATTAAATGTTACAAGTCTCAGCTGCAATCATCAGGGGACTAATGAATAGTAGCATTTATTGATGAACGTGTGCTCAAGCCTGCCTAAGGCACTTCTGGCATTGAAAACGTACAGCAGACACTGAGCCTGAAAGAAGCTTTTCTGGTTTGATGAAAGACTTATATGTTAAACAAATAGCCATAAAACAAGACAGAAAGGCACACCATACTTACTTTGCCCACATTTGAGAAAAGACAAGTAGTGTGAAAAGTTATTTCCTGCAGAAGGCTTTAGAGTAAACTGGGCCGTGTGGAAGTAAATGTCTGTTCTACAGTTGAGACGAGGCAAGGTGTGAAGTTAAGGCAAGGGCGATAGTGAGGTGGTCTCAAATATCTAAGCACTTAGCAACACGGTAGTAAGAGTTGAGATCCTGCCTGAGCCATTCAGTTAGAGAAAGGCTTCTCCTAGGTTTCATTAATTTCTTTATAATCTGATAAGGACAAACATTTTGTCAGCTGTTCTCTACCTTCCTTCCGTTCTCATTTGTATATAGTAACATTTATTATTTTAAAAATATGTTTTAGTCGAAATAGAATTATGTCACTTCTTCCCTCTTTTTTCTCCTCTAGCCTCCCTCAGATCCTTTTCTTGAACTCCTTCCATGTCCCCCCATCAAGTTGGTAATTTTTTCCATTATATTATATTATTATCATTGCACACATATACTTATGTGTATTCACAAGTATATGATATGTATCTTGTAATACATATCAATATATTCATGTATAGAGAATTTTCCTCTTTCCACATTAAAATGCTCATAAATATAGCCATTGTTCCATCTTGTGTTTGCAAATGGGTATTTTTTAGAAAATAGTAACTGAAGTGGGAAGATACCAGTGACAGAAACATAAAGCAGGAATAGTACACATATAATGCTTCAATTTTTATTATTTTTGCAAGTATTTAATAAAAAATCAAGCTATTAATTTAATGTTTATAATAAGATCCATGTGAATCTTTACAAATTACCAGAATTTTTTTTCTACAGGTCAACATGAAGTGTCAGAAGTGGAGCACTATGTCTGAGTGATCCTAGTCCTTGTCTCTGCACAGTTTCCAAGCTTTCTTGCCTTAGCCAGTTCCTCCATGTTCTTATGGCACAGCTGGTTTGAGCGTGTGCACCTCGTTTTGGATAAGATTTGATAGTACTTTATAGTCTTTGTAAACGTGTCCTTTGTGGGAGCCTTCAAGATGCTTCACTATGTGCCACTGAGGTGTTGCTCATTCTTTGATTTTCATTCCCTTCTGTGCACAACACCTTGGCTATAGTGTTCTACACTCTTGCAAGCTTTTTGTGGTGATGGGTGTTTACAAATTCTCATTTGGTGAAGCCTGGCTTTAGTATGCTATACAACTGGTCAACCATACAGTGTTTTCCCTTGCTTCCTACTCCCCAGAGACTGCTGACTTAGCCATGTGGTGACACAGATTAGGATAGCTAAGTTCTTTTATACATTAAATGTTATGTGAGAGCTGATAGTATTTATAGTAACGATGTGAGAGAGAATAAAATGCAAATGAGGGAATCTGAGTTTATATCCAATCAAACATTGAGATGACAGGACACCACCAATTATGTGCAATTGGATATAGGGTTCCTTGGTATGTGTCAGCAGTGAGTAATGCTCACTAGCTGCAGAAATGGCACAAGGTGAACCTTTATAGCATCAACAAAGGAGCAGAGCGGCAGGTCAACACATGCCTTTGTATTGTTTCAAATCTCAGTGCACACTTTTCTGTCCTCCTCTGAAGCATTATAGTGAAGTTACTTTACCCAGTGGAGTCCTGCAGCTGTTTAGAAAAGACTGCAACCCAAGGACCGCTCATTGATACTTAATATAACTTTCAACGCTATGGGGCAAATTATGGGTACATTGTATAGACTGGTTCTCTGGCTGATGTCCTAGTTTGCAGGACTACTCACCTGGAAGGCCTTGTTCTTTAAGTGAGCTCATAGGGATGGGAAAAGGATTCCAAAGACCCACAGATATCAGAAGGTATCTGCACTTTCCTGTGTCCCTGTTTTATTTTACAAGTTCTTTCATGTAACTACAGTTCACTTTGCCCCAGTCTATTCAGTGGTATTTATCTTTTAAAGCGTTAGCACATACCCTAAAGTGCTCCTGGGTTTTAAGGTGCTATCTGTTAACTGAGCTTCTGGTTAGGCATGGAGGTCTTTTAAGTACAAATCTCTTGGGGTGGTCCTAAAATTTCAATTTCAACCAGGTTTGCAGACATCTTTTATGCATGCAGAAGTTCAATAAAATATCTTTCTATTCAAATGTCATGAAGTCTTCCCCATTTCCCTTGAAAAACCATGTGTTCTAGCTGTAGTTAGAATTTCTAAAGTGTTTACATTTGTTCCTTTTCCCATAGTATTTATAATATTCTGTCTTGTGTGATAACCTGTCATAATATCATGATGGATATGCTTGTTTGAATTCTCTCTATAATAGCGCTGCACATCCCCAGAGCATCCCCACAGAATGTGGTTTCTAAGGGATGCTCAATTCTTATCCCCAAGACTGCCTGAAATGCTACCTCCAGGCTTTCCCCCCCTTCTTCTGTCAAAACCCGTGAACATAAGCTACAGCGTAACTCCAAGACGCTTGTACCATATTAAAATAAATGAAGTGCTTGGAAAGCCTCCTGCTTGAACTAAGCTTAGTTCACAGAATTTGGTCCCACATAAATAGTTGACTCAGGCTTTTTTGTTCTCTGTAAATCTCCTTATCAGCAGGAGGTTTATTTTTGAAACTCGTGGCTTGCTGTACTGAAAAGTAGTCACTTGAATCAAGAGCTAAAGCACTATCCATGGTTCAGGTCACAAAACATTACCTCTATGTATGTCATTGGTGAATCATTTATGATGTCCTCCGTACATTGTGAATTTTCAAAAGGTTGGCTTTGGACGTGCAATTTTAGAATACAGGTGTATTTGCTAAGAATATGCAAAGCTACATAAGTGGCATTAAAGAAAAATCACTGTTTAATATTTTTTAAATCCAAGCGAATAAACGTAGCAAACTCAAAGATCAGAAACATGACATGAACTTCAATTGTTCTTGTTCAGATGCAATTACAATGAAACATTTCCTTGGTATTTGGTTTTTCTGGAAATCAATATATAAAACCAACCTTTGCAAACATGTCTGTCTGTGGACTAAAACGATGTAAACGACCTTAATTATTTACTTTTTTGTTAACATTGAACAAATGATGCTTTTTGACTTAAAAGCACATGTAAAATTCAGTAAAATATAAGCACTGTGTGTACATGTGTGTTTATGCATGTGTGTGTGTGTACATGAGCACACATATATATTATATAATAGAACTACTGAGCTCACAAATAGGTGAGCTCCTCGGGGCTTGCTGCACGTATTTCAGGAGCAGTAATTAGCATTCAGTACTGCATTTAAATCATTACATTAAATATATTCATGAAATTACTAAATTATGCTAGAGTAGATAAACAGCATGTATCATAGAAAGTATATCATGAACACATTCACAGAGGTGAGATAGACACATGTGAATACTTTGTAGACATACATCTTCTCAAGTGAAAGGGGAGGAAACATTTTGAAGAAAAACATTTTAGGTTTGAAAGATGTACAGAAGTTTAAAATTCAAATAAAACATAACTATACTTTTTGGAATTCAAAAGAAAAATAACCTATTAGGATGCTATCAAAAAGTAATAAATGCAAAAAAGAGAGAAAAAAATTGTCAAATTGTACCAGGCACACATTTAGAAATGCAAAATCATTCTATCATTAAGTATAATTGCTATACCACTAGATGCTCTCACAAATCATCTTAGTACTTTACTCCAAAGACCAATGATCTTTACACAAACTCTCCTCAATCATTTTTATCTCCTAAACCCAAATTGTGTTTGCATTGCTACTGTTCTGTCTCTTTTTTCTGTCGTTGTCTCTATTCTTCTGTGTCTGTCTGATTTTGTCTGTCTCTGTTTCTCTCCTCCTCTCTCTCCTTACCTTTGGGCATGTGTGTGTGGTGCATTGCATGTGGACACCTATCCATGTAGGTGTAGTAGAGGCCAGGGACAGGCCTTGACAGTTCAATCAGTGTTCCTTGGGAGCTGCTCAATTTGTTTTTGTTTTTGTTTGTTTGTTTGTTTTTTGGAACCAGCATCTTTGAGCTAGAATTGGAATCCTCAATTACTCTAGATAAAATGGCAAGTGAGTTACTTGATTTGTTGCTGTTTAACTTCTTAAGTTCTTTATATATTCTAGATATTAGCCCTCTAACAGATGTAGGCTTGGTGAAGATCCTTTCCCAATCTGTAGGCTGCCGTTTTGTTCTGATGACAGTGTCCTTTGCTTTACAGAAGCTTTTCAGTTTCATGAAGTCCCATTTATTAATTGTTGATCTTAGAGCCTGTCCTGCTGGTGTTCTGTTTAGGAAGTTGTCTCCTGTGCCAATGAGTTCAAGGCTATTCCCCATTTTTTCTTCTAACAACATCGAATGGCAGAGAAACACTTAAAGAAATGCTCAACATCCTTAGTCATCAGGGAAACCCAAATCAAAATGACCCTGAGATTTTACCTTACAGCCATCAAAATGGCTAGGATCAAAAACTCAAGTGAAAACGCATGCTGGAGAGGATGTGGAGAAATGGGAACCCTCCTCCACTGCCGGTGGGAATGTAAACTTGTATAACAACTTTGGAAATCAATCTAGTGCTTTCTCAGACTATTAGGAATAGTCCTACCTCAAGATTCAGCTATACCTTTCCTAGGGATATATCCAAAGGATGCTCAAATACACAAGGACATTTGCTCAACCATGTTCATAACAGCTTTATTTGTAATAGCCAGAAGCTGGAAACAACCCAGATGTCCTTCAGTTGAGGAATGGATACAAAAATTGTGGTGCATTTGCACAATGGAATACTACTCAGCAATTAAAAACAAAGAAATCATGAATTTTGCAGGCAAATGGTGGGATCTAGAAATGATCATCCTGAGTGAGGTATTCCAGAAGTAGAAAGATGCACATGGTATATACTCCCTTATAAGTGGATATTAGACCTATAATATAGGATAATCATACTAAAATCTGTACACCTAGGGAAGCTAGTCAAGAAGGAGGATCCTAGGTAAGATGCTCAATTCTCATCAGAAAGGCAAATGATATGGACATTGGAAGAGGAAGAAAAGAGGGAACAAGACAGGAACCTATCACAAAGGGACTCAGAAAATCTCTAGCCCAGCAGGGTATCAAAACATATACTGAGATGCATAGCCACACTTTTTGCAGAGTGCAGGGAATCTCATGAAAGAAGTGGGAGTTAGAAAGACCTGGAGAGAACAGGAGTTCCACAAGGAGAGCAACAGAACCAAAAAATCCTGGGCACAGGGGTCTTTTCTGAGACTGATACTCTAAACAAGGACCATGCATGGATAACCTAGACTTATAGCCATATGCAATTAGGGCAGAATTGTATACAATTGGCTGGGAGGTGTCCCTGGGTGCTGAGGTAAAGGTCTAATGGCTTTCTACAGCCTTTCCATTGAAAGAATGGCAGTAATCAGCATTCCTAGATGTGGTGATCTTTGCAAGCAGGACTTGCTCAACTTTTGAAGATGGTGCCAGTTTCGCTTAGAGAACATTGCTATTCTACGGTTTTTCAAGGGCACAAGGTATAAAGGTGTATATGTTGAATTGTATTTCTAAAGAAAGAGAAGGGATGGGGGAGAGGGAGAGACAGATGCACTGAAATTCTCTCTGAGATTTGTGAAAAATCCTCTAATTTAGAAGAAGCGGCTGCAATGATTAATCTTTGTTGTCAACTTGATTGGATTGAGAGCTTTCTTGGAGAAACAACTCTGGCATATTTGTAAAGGTCCTTGGAGAAAGCTCATTCAGAAATACAGGGCCCTTCTTGCATTTAAGTAGCAGCATTCCATGGTTTGGGGCCTTGAGCTGATAAAAAGGGTAAGGACAGAAGCCAGCTGAACAATGACATTCTTTTTCTCTCTTTCCTGGTCAATGCCATAGACCAAACACTTTTGACTTTAATGACTTCCTCCACCATGATAAAGTGGGTTTTTCTGAATTGTGAGCTTAAATACCTCCTTTCTGATTTTTATCCCTCTTTCTCTCTTTTTTTTCTATCAAGCAAATGGTGACAGCATCAAGAATAATAACCAATACAAGGTCTTTAGAGACATAGCCAAGCTGAAGCCATTCTGAATTAGTATGATGGCTAACAATGACTGATGTTACAGAAGAGTGAAATGTGGACAGAGGCAAGCAGAGTGATTCTGTCCTACACAAGACAGAGACTAACACTGAATTAGAGTGCAACAGGAAGCTGAAGATTGCTGAAAGCCACTATAGTTGAAGCAGCAGCTACATGAGCATTTCTTTGAGGCTGATTGTATTTCTACAGATGGCTTGATTTTAGATTTTTAAATTCTAGAATACAAGAAAATTAATTTCTCTTGTTTTAACCTAGAAAATTCATAACAATTGTCAATGGAAAATCAAGGAATCTACCAAATAAAAGGCTAGTGTGACAAGTCACTGTAGATATAAAGATGACTTTGCCAGAGGGGTAATGGTAATGGTCATGAGAAACACTGAATCCATGACATTTTATAAGGTTAAAATCTGGGACTGAAAAGATGGCTCAGTGGGTAAGGGCATTTTCTCTTCAAATATTAGGACCTATGGTTGAATCTTCTACAGCGACATAAAAATCCATGCATGATTGCATGTTTCTAGAAGCTCAAGTTTGAGAGCAGAAAGACTTAGACTGCTTAAACAAGAAAATGAGTTTTACAACTTAGTGAGACCATTTCTTAAGGTAACAAGATGGAGAGCAACAGAGGAAAGCATTTAAAGTTCTGTTCTGGCCTCAGCATGTACATACATGGGCACACACACACACACACACACACATACACACACACCTATTTACTAATATGTGTTTAACATTTATGCATGCTTACATACATATATTCTAAACATTGGAAATTTCTGACACATGAGAAATCTCATTGAGAAGAGTTAAGAGGAATTCAAGATCAAATGTAATGATTAACTTATAATGAAACTCAGAGGAAACTGATATTTGGTATTTCTGACCTATTATGAATGATATTTACATTTTTTTCCTGAAATTTTTCAAAAGAAACTCAGCCTAGAATAGTCAGTTACCATGATATCCCTGTGGTACCGACTTAAGTCTATGTACAGGCTCTTAATATGTAGGCGTCACATCTTCCTAAGATTTCTATATTATGGTCACAATATCTTCATTGTATACATAGAAAAACTTTATCCAACTATGCTTTGTTTTAACACAAGGAACTTGGAGTGAAGATCAAATCTTGGATTTTTATGACATTTTCAGTGACATTTAATCAAAAAGTAAATAATTCTTTAGGAAACTGAGAAATGTCGATGCCAGAAAAATGTTTCCTTTAATTTGTTGTTTATAGTGCTTTGCAAATAATTTTAGAATTATAAATTCTTAAATTTTTATCATGTTTGTGTTCTCAGAGAACATACCTATTTACTAGTTATGTATAGTAACCTTGTTACCTATCAGTAATTACCATTTGGATTTAAGTTAATTCAACAACTTTCCCTAGATTGAATACATGGTTTTATGAGGTGTTGCACCAGTCTCTATATAAACACATTCTTGCATATACTTTATATAGGTTAAATAATATTTCTTTCTATTTGTATTATAATACACTAAAGTTAGTCTTACATGTTCCCATGAGATTAACAAGGTAGAAAGATTTCTAATATCTAATTGCTACATATAAAATTATTTTAAAATTGAAACAAATGTAAAATATCTACTCTATTTGCTCACTTTCTTTTCTCTCTTTTTGTGACACATGTCTCTCCTTCAGCCAGTGCTGACTTTGCACTCATTATGCAGTCAATGATGACCTTGAACTTCTAATCCTTGTGTCTCCACCTTCACAGTGCTGGGATTATAGGTGTATAACCTCACACCTAGTGCTGAGATCAAACCCAGAGGTTTCTGTATGTGTTTTAAAACCACACACGTGAAGTATTCAACAATGAAGTTCAAATGGCAAAGAGCTTGAACTGATAGGATGATATAAGAAGTGGTCTGGCATGGGCTTCGTTACCAGTTTTCCCTTCCTCATTCCAGTGAATCTATTCCAGCCATTATGTTTTCCACATTAACTAGAAATAATATGCTATATCTCTCTCTACTAGAGAAAAGGAACTCATGAAAAATAAATTAGTTCACTTTCCTCATTGATGTGCTCAAACACCTGACAAGGGTTTGCTTTGGTTCATAATTGGAGCATACAATCCATTGTTGTGTGTAAGCCAAGCCAGCAGGAATTTGAAGTGGGTTATTGCATTGTCTCAGCAATCAGAAAACAGACATTCACAAGCACTACCACTCAGCTTGCTTTCTCCTTTTAATTCAGTTCAGTACCCCAGCCCTTGGAATAATGCTACCCATATTTATAGTGGGTCTTGCCAGATTAGCCTACCTGACTATAAATATTACCCATTACAAGCCTACCACCTATGAATGTGGCATATAAAGATATCATATTTTAAAAACATATTTCCTTTATTTTTAAGTTGATAATATGATTATGTCCTTTCCTTTTTCCTCCCTCCAAATCCTTCCATATACCCCTCCTTTTAAATTCATGACCTCTTTTTCATTAATTGTTGTTACATATATATAATTGTGTGAAGAAATATATGTATGTTTCTAAATATATGAATACAACCAATTCAGTCCATATAATATTACTTGTCTATATACTTTCAAGGGTGATCATTTGACAGTGGATAACTAAGATATTGCTTTTAAGCAATCTTCTACTCATGGCCCCCATAGGTTAATGGACAGATCATAATATAAATCTGTATCCAGTTTAACTACAAATGTCCCCAGGCTTTAACTGTTATAACACATTTCAAAAGTGTAGATATGATCCCCTATCTCTGAGTCCCTATAGCAACAGAAAAATCAGTTACAAAATTTCAACATACAATGATACAGAACAATCATTCTCATTCCAAATTGGAGAAATGATAGCATATTAAGGATATATTAGACCAGAGCAGGAATAAAACTTAACAAAGAAACCACAAAATCCTGCAGGAGTGATGCATCAATTCAGTGCATCATCAAACCTTTAGGCGCTGTCCTCTATGTTGTCTGGAGCACACATTCCCTTTACTTTGGGCTGAATCCACTTTGTGCATGCAGCCTTCCTGAGGAGACATCTACTGTCCTGGCATTTCAACATCCTTGGACATCCACTGCAATGCAAGCTTTTCATTTTCAGCTTCACACAGTGGTCTCTAGTGACATCCTTTAAGGTAATCTGAATGTGTCTTACATTGATGAACAGTGGTGGACTTCTGGGACTTTAGTACAAGCCTGATCTCTCTTGCAACTTCCATGTCTATATAATATGACAACACTGCTAAATTGTGCTGCCAGTTGAAGATGTGGTCTGCTTTGCTTGGACCACAGTGGCCGTTTGTCTTCCAGGACGATTTCGGGGAATTACTTACTTAGGAGGTTCCATTTCAGCAGGAAACTCCTCCAACATTCTTAGTTCAGGATCTTTCCTTTCAAAAGATAGTGAATTTTTGTAAGAAGAAGCCTTCTAGGCTCTGCCCCACTTTTTCTTGAGTTAATTTTGTATCCAGCCACTTTGCTAAAGGTGTTTATCAGCTGTTGTAGCTCTTGTTTTATATTGAGGTCTTTGATCCACTTGGACTTTAGTTTTGTGCAGGGTGATCAGTGTGGATCTATTTGCATTTTCTACATGTAGATGTCTAGTTAGACCAGCACAATTTGTTGAACATGCTATCTTTTTTTCCATTGTATGGTTTTGGCATCGTTGTCAAAATCAGATGTCCATAAGTGTGGGGTTTATTTCTGCATTTCCCTGATGACTAAGACATTGAACATTGCTTTCAATGTTTCTCTGACATTTGATATTTCTCTATAGAGAATAGTTCAGTTCTGTATCCCCTTTTTTAATTGGATTACTTGTTCAAGTGGATCAAAGATATCAACATAAAACCATATACATGAAATCTGTTAGAAGAAAAACCAGGGAAAAGCCTTGATCTTATTGGCACAGGAGAAAACTTCCTGAAGAGAACACCAACAATTCAGGCTCTAAGATCAACAACAATAAATGAGACCTCAGGGAACTGAAAAGCTTCTGTAAAGCAAAGGAAACTGTCATCAAAACAAAACAACAGCCTACAGACTGGGAAAGGATCTTTATCAACCCTTATGGAGGGCTCATATCTAGAATTTATAAAGAACTAGAGAAATTAAAAAGCATCAAATGTTTTTCTAGACAAAAGTCCCAAGCTCTTCTGTAGTTTTCTTGCAAACCAGCTTCAAAAACCTAAGAACCACATGTTCGGGCTTATAATAGCAATGGTAAAAATAGTAGTATTTTTAAAAGTTACTTTTCTATTTTTTTGTTTTTAATTTAATTAATTAATTTACTTATTTATTACAATGTATTCACTTATATACCAGTAACAAACCCCTCCCTCATCTCCTCCCAGTCTCCCTCTTCCTCCCTCTTCTCCCCCTATGCCCTTTCCCCAGTCCCCTGATAGGGGAAGACCTCCTCCCCTTCTATCTGACCTTAGCTTATCAGGTCTCCTCAGGACTGGCTGCATTATCTTCTTCTGTGGCCTGGCAAGTCTGCACACCCCCTCCCAGGGAGGTGATAAAAGAGCCAGCCACTGAGTTCATGTCAGAGACAGCCTCTTACTAGTCCCCTTACTAAGGAACCCACTTGGAAATTGAGCAGACTATGGGCTTCCCTGAGCAGGGTATTTAAGTTTTCTCCATGCAAGGTCCTTGGTTGGAGCATCAGTCTCTGCAGGCCTCCCTGGGCCCAGGTATTTTGGCTCTGTTGTTCTCCTTCAGGAGTTTCTGCCACTTCCAGGTCTTTCTATCTCCTTCCATAAGGATTCTGGCACTCTGTCCAAAGTTTGGCAATGTGTCTCAGTATCTCCTTTGATACCCTGGTGGGTTCAGTCTTTCAGAGGTCCTCTGTGGAAGGCTCCTGTCCTGTTCTTTGCCTTCTCTTACTTCAGATGTCTATGCTGTTTACCCATATAAATGAGGATGAAGTACCTTCCCAAGGGTGTTTAGGACTATAGATTTTAGTATGTTTATCCTATATTATATGGCTAATATCCACTTATAAGCAATTATATACCAGAGGTGTTTTTGTGCTTCCAGGTTACCTCACTCAGTATGATCTTTTCTAGTTTCCATGATTTGCCTGAAAGTTTCATGATTCCTTGTTTTTAATTGTTTTAAATGCAATGCCTAGCCAGAAACTATTTAAGAAAGAAAGAGCTTCTTTGGCTCATAGTTTGGGGGGATACCATTCACTGTGGCAGGGAAGTCATTATAGCATGAATTTGAGGTAGCAGGACTTAGTTTACCTACAGTTAGAAAGGACTTGGGTAGGTACATGGACTGGTATTCATCAATTTTGCTCCTGTTTATTCACTCTTGGACTTCATATAATGACATGATATGGCCTGAAGTCTCTAATTTGGGACTTCCAAATAAATTAACCCAATCACCTAGAGACTACTTTACAAACATATCTATACATGTAGATTGTAGACCTAGTCAAACTGACAATCACAGAAGACAAGACCTTACTACGGACATTTGTATGTTAAATAGTTACACAGAATCTTATATGTAGTAGGTTTTTTTATTTGAAAATTAGATACACACAGCACCTCAGTTCATTGGACAAAAACAGAAGTTACAGAAGTGTGCTGAATTTTTTACATTCTGTTAGGATTGTTTGTGGACTTGTGAGCTGATTTTTTTCTCTGCAAATTTACAAGAAGGGACAAGTGAGAGACGTTTAAATTGAGGTCATAGCCAAATAACTCAATTTACTTCAAAATGCATTTTGATTGACTCATTCACTAGGGCATGAACACTTTCCTTTTCTTCTTAGAACACAGTATTGAATTTCAATTGTTTTTTAAAGAGAATTTGTCATGTTTTATACAATCCAGACACTCTAGATTGGATGGGCTCAATTGTTTTTTTATATTCAAGAGAAAATATCTTGGATTTTCAATTAATTATCAAACATAATAAACATGTGAAGCTAAAGTTATTATTCTAATAACAGAAAACTAAGGAATAATTCTTTTATAAGTTTGGTGATTTAAATATAATTTTAAATTCATATGTTGTTTTGTTTATAATGGCCTTTATTGTGATGTTGATAATCCCTGGGAAATGGTAGAGTGGTTTGGAATTGAATGATTAATGTGAGTATAAGGGAACAATTATAAAGTAAGCTCCAACATTCCCTAGGATAGATGGAGTTCTGGTGCAAAGGGTCTGTGGATACATTTCAATGCTGCCCTTCTTTAAAGGTAAGGAAAATTCCTGCCTTTTGCATGTTACATAAGGTAGTCATTAAATGTAGATTATCTTTCAAGTCAGAGATTAATGGCTAAAACCATAGTGATGCATTAAACGGGCCCGATGATACATTTGACAAACAGATCCAGCACAAATATCCAGGAAACAGGAATGATTGGAACTGATTAATGAATGATAAATTGAAGGAAAAGCTTACCTAAAGAAATACTCATTATAGTGAAGATGTATTATCATAATATTTAAAGCATTGTGCCTTGTTAATTTTTCTTGGAATACAAATACTGAAAATGTTTGCATGTTATTTTCTTAATCTCTTGTTGAGTCCACCACCTTTTCAGCCAAGAGTAAGGTTTAGATCATAGTTCAGAGAAGAAAAATAAGAACATATCTGCACTTGTAGTTCTTTTGTATGCTCCTTCCCACTTGACCTAAATTGAAAATGTAAGTAAAGCCCCATGCTAAGGCAAGGAATGTCCTTGCATTATTTCCATGTAGAATTTTTTCCTCTGTAAGTAAATACTTGACTCTCTAGAGGCTTAAAATCTCTCAAGAAAAATTACTCAACCAGTGAATCAGTTAAAGTTGTTAAGAAGAGGGCACTGACCAGCTGTTCTCATCCTCAGGGGACAGGGCTGGAAGAAATAGAGTTACACAGGAAATGGAAAGTTATAAGGAAGGAAAGCCCCTGGTGACAAGGTTGATAGAAGCCTAAAGGGTTCAAACTTCACCAAGTGTTAAGAGTGGATGAGAGCAAGTCTGTAATTCAAGACAGACCCTAACTCTGTACCCTTCTCAGCCAAGTTTGTGCCCTTGGAAAATCCCCACTTCTCTAGTCTCTCTTGCATATGTTGTAAAACAAAGAAGACAACAGTATTTAAAACTACTGTTTAGAGATGTATGAAGAGTGCAAATTGCATCTATGAAATTCTTGACATATAGTTGACATCAATAATTATTATCCCTACTAGTGCAAATATTTAGAGGTATTAATTCAGGGTGAGTTTAATAACTATGATATCACCAGCTTCACTTGAAAATAAGAATTCATTGGTAAGGTGATATACAAAGTAGTTCTTAACATTAATATCAATGGTTCTTTCATATTTAATAGTAGGAGAGAGAAAATTATTAATATTTCTTGAAAAAAGAAATCCATTTTCCCTTCATGGCATTTCATAATGTGTTTCTGCCCCTATCCTTGCATCCTAATTTACAATCATAACATGCTAATTTTATGCTTGTAATCTTAGATTAGATTAAGTGCCAGAATTTTAGAAATATAAATGACAGAATATATTTCTTTGGGAGTATATTTATATAGGCGTAAATACTTCCAGTGATCTTAAATTATATTCAGCACACATATCTAAATCTTAATCACATTTTGATAGGTTTGGCCTTTTCATAGTAATATATAGATGTTTTAAAAAGAGGGTTTTTATTCATTCATTTTAGTATTAGTTATGGAATTTTTGAAATAACACTATTTTTTAAATTTTTTAAAGTTTTTATATTTTTGCTTGCTTGCACTGGAATGAGAAATAATTCTATTCTCTGAGTTTTTTAAGTTTCCCATGCAATTAAATATACAAATTATATCAGCATACATTATGTGCAGAACCCAGAAATATATACTTTGAAAATTATGTAAATACAATATGTATTTTCAAGCCATGGAAATGCAAAACCTAAATTAGATTGATCCAGGAAAGGTTTAATGTAACCCAATAGATTTTCCTAGAAGATGGAAACCTCTTTTATTTTCACACTGTGGACTTATTCATCTTAGATTGGTTACTCAGTCCATTTCATATATTCATCTAAGTTAGATATTCAATACTTTTCAGGGACGATGAGAGGTGGTGGATTATATGTCTACTGACTAATGGTTTTTATGTGCAGTTCTCTTTAGCCTTCCATCAGAAATGTTAAATGGTATATATTTACCTAATGCTTACTAGTGTTTAAATAATTATTTCCAGTGTGCTGTGTGCTTTGATGAGACTCAAAAATGACAATAGAGAAGGACCATGTATGGACATAACCTAGAACGTCTGCTCGGATATAGCCCATGGTAGCTCAGTATCCAAGTGGGTACCCTAGTAAGGGGAACAGAGACTATTTATAACATGCACTCAATTGCTGGCTCTTTGACCTCCCCCCCACCCCGAGGGAGGAGCAGCCCTGCCAGGCCACAGTGGAGGACTTTGCAGCCAGTCCTGAAGACAACTGATAAACCAGGGTCAGATGAAAGGGGAGGAGATCCTCCCCCATCAGTAGACTTGGAAAGGGGCAAGGAGGAGATGAGGGAGGGAGGATGGGATGGGGAGGGAATGAGGGAGTGGGATACACCAGGGAAACAAAGTTAATAAACTGTAACTAATATAAAAAATAAATATATATTTTTAAAAGAGAAAAGAAAAATGCACAGCATTATTGTTCCAGTTCTCCAATCAATCTTTCATCAAACTTATCATTGTTTAACATTATTTTACTTTGTAGGATCTTCTTTTTGAAGAAATGCTTACAAAATTACAAACACCTGTAAGTGTTGGTTTTATTTCCTCAGATGAAGGGATGGGATGAGAGCCATACCCAAGCTTTATGAATATATGTCTTGGGCTGAGATCAGAGCATTTCTATCTCTGTTCTAATTATCCCTAATCTTAGACCTGGAAGCTTCTAGCCTCTGCACAAGCTCTCCTTCTGCAAGCCCAGACCTAGAAGGATTCAGCTTCCAGCTTCCATCTGCTAACCCAAGCCTAGAATGTTTTCAGCCTCTGAGACTTACTACTGAATAAGCTCACCCTTTATAGCTCTTTCTGAACTATGGCTGGCTAGTTCAACCCATCTATTCTGGCTCAAACTTCTTCCCAAGCTGCCTAATTCAAATTTGCTTCTCTTGGATTTTGACTGAATTGCTTTCTTGGAAAAACTGCCTCCAACCTCCGTGAACTATAATGCATTGACTGCATGAACTCAAGGAACTGAATGGAACTACATGAATTAAACTGAACTCAATTACATTCAACTGAATTGCACAGAACTCAACTCCTGGTCTCTCTCTGAGTGGCTCTCTTTTTTATTCCACTTACATCTCCTCCCTCCTCAACTCCCAGTCCCACCCTCTCTCCCTCTTCCCTGTATTCCCCTCCCCTACTCCTTAGATAAGTGGAGCTGTCCTCCACCAACCCACACCAACACATCTAGTCTCATCAGGACCAAGTGCATCTTCCCTTGCACTGCTCTTAAGTAGCCTCTCCTTCTGGTCTATTGTCATGAGAGTTGGGCACATCATATCTCTGACTCATTCTGTCAAATCTTTCTCTGATTTGTCAATTTGTCTGCCACTTAATTAGACTTCATTGTTTGGGATTAGAGGTGTGTACTAAAGGTGTGTCTGTATTACAGCAAGAGCGATTAAAGGTGTGTCATTCCAGCCTGATCACACAAGTGTCTTTGGATGTGATCTCTTGCCATGTAGCCATGGTGTTAGATTAAAATTCTTCTAAATCTTTTCCCTTTCTGTTTAAGCTAAAAAATCGTACATAGTTTAACTGTTACAACAGAAACATTTACCAATCCCATAAACTTCACAGTCTGAATGTCCTTATGGGGATCTGTTGATTCAATGATCCTTCACAAATGCAGTCCTGATCATATGTCCTTCAGCAAATGTCCATTTCAGCATCAACGTTCTCTAGTCTGCTAGTCTGATGAACAATCTGTCCTTCCTCATAGAGACTGTTGATCTGTCTTCATGCAGGATGGATCAGTTTTCTGTGCCATCAGCATTACATTTTTCCTGTGTCTTTTCCTTCCTTGAGTTGTTTCTTTCATGTGGAAATGTTTTCTTTTTAAAATTCTTTTTTTAAATATTTAATCACTATATAGCCTGAATGCACCTCCTCCCTCCTCTCTTCCCTATCTTCCCCTCCCTTTCACTTTCCCCCTTCTCCTCATCAAAGGGGAGCTCCTCCCCTTCGAAACCCACCCCAGTAGATCCAGTTGCATGAGCACTAAATGCATCTACTTCCCCTGAAGCCAGACAAGGCAACCCAGCTAAAGGCAAGTGATCTAAAAGCAGACAACCAAGTCCATGTCAGACACAGCCCTTGCTTCACCTGCTAAGGGACCCACATGAAGACCAAAATGCGGATCAGTTGCATATATGTTGGGAGCCTAAGTTCAGTTTGTGCCTACTCTTTGGTTAGTGCTTCAGTTTCTGTAATACCCCATAGGCCTAAGTTAGGTGACTCTGTTGGTTTTCTCTTGGAGTTCTTGTCCCCTCCTACTTACTCAGTCTTCTCCCAGAGTCTTCCTCAAGACTCCCTGAGCTCTGCCTAATGTTTGGCTATGGGTCTTATTCAGATTAAATCTTTATCATTTTGATGGAACCCATAATTTTTTTATCATCTGTGGAAATACAGTCAAAAACTCTTCCCCAATATAGCACATTCTCTGATTTCCATTCTGATATTAAGACATCTTTAAAATATACAGGTTAATCTAATTCAGTAGGGTTTTTTGTTTTCGTTTTTGTTTTTGTTTTACAATTCAGTATCTTTCAACTTAACTTTATTCCCTCTTTCTGTTTATCAAGGTACACTGGGAATTTTATGAATCCACACGTACTAAGAGCTTCCATTTTTATCTTTTAAACTAGATACTGAGGCACTCTTATTCCATGACTTGCTCCATGGTGATGAGGTGGGCTTCTTACCTATTTAAATACAGAAATAATCAAGTCATATTACATAAGATGTCAATATACAGTATGTGTTAAAAATGGATATTCATTGTTTGAGATCAAAGAAAAAGTAATCTGAGCTTCTCATATTTGTAGTAGATCTCTTTCCCACAGGTTTATGGCTATATCTACCACATAGGCCTTAATCTTCCAATTTGGCCTTCTGGTTCTTCACAATTAATTTGCCTTATACATTGTTTTACTTGGAATAATGTCTTAGTCCCTACAAACTGTGTAGATACCTTCTGAAGAAGCCAATGTGGATTCCAAGATCCTTGTGAGGTTATACTTACATCAGCTTATGTTTCCATATTATATACTTTAATTTTAATTTTACTCTCTTGTCATTGATAATAGTTTGCCAGAAAAACTGTCTTGAGGTACTTTCTGAATCTTCCTGTTCTTTCAATTAGAGCTGCTCTGCCTTTTACATAATGAAACAGTAAAAGCTGAGCAATCCTTCCTTCTGCTTTAAACTGCATATTTTCCTTTATGTAAGCCATAATATCAATTTCTCCTTTGAAGTATTCATCTATAATCCCCGAATGCACAATAAATTCTTGAGATGTTAGGGGTATACCCTGTACTCCAGTGAGCATTTTAAAGCATTGAATTTTTGGTGATAGTGTAAGATTTTTACTTATGGCTAAATCTAGATTGGCATTTCCTTCTGTAGTATGCATTAGTTCTCCAACCACATTTGTATAACCTATGCAGTTACTGACAGGAAATACCTGGTTTGTATTGTTTCCCATCGGTAAAGGATTTCCTTGACTCTCTCTTATTGATCTGCATTCATTCGTCCAATGTCTACATTCACTGCACCTTCTACAAATCCTGAAAGGCTGAGGTTTTTTACAGAAGTCTCTAAAAACACTTTTCTCTCATAGTTAAGACAATGGACATTTTGAAATCGGCCATTTCTTGTCCAATTACATAGTCTTTAGGGTCAACATCATGAAGCATCCCATTAACTGCTACTTTTCTACAGTGACTGCGGGGGGGGGGAGGGGAACCAATTGTACTATGAGATATGGTGAGGAACTCATATTCAAACCATATCTGTTGTCCTCTCCTGGAAAAGGACCTGTCTTAGTTTTCCTTCTGGTTGTGGTGGTAATCTATGTGACAAGAGAATCTTAAGTGTATTTGGCTAAAATTTACAGGTTACAGTTCCATACTCAAGGGCAGAGAGAATGAAGGCATGCATCTCCGTGCTCAGCCCCAGGGCTCCTTTACATTTAGTCCAGGTTCCTAAACCATCACGTGTGCCACCCATATTCAGACTGGTTCTTTACACCTCAGTGAACCCACAGGCATGTCTGCAGGCTAGCCTTGTCTAGAGGATTCCTCAATAAAATGCCCTTCCTAGGAGGAGAATCTCCCCTACCAGTGGACTTGGGGAGGGGCATGGAAGGAGAAGAGGAAAGGAGGTCTGGACTTGGAGGGATGAGAGAGGGGGGGCTACTGCTAGGATATAAAGTGAATAAATTGAAATTAATAAAAAATAAATTAAAAGAACAACAAAAAGCCTTCCTAGGAGATATGTTGTGACATGTTGACAAACAACATAAACACGGGTGAATGCGTGTGTGCGCACACACACACGGATGTGTATGTGGACATGTGCTCCTTTTATCTAGTCTGTCTTTGTGGCCTGCTTCCCACCTTTAACTTTTAAAAAATTTATTATTTATTACAGTTTATTCACTTTGTATCCCAGCTGTAGCTGTCTCTCTTGTCTCTTCCCAATCTCACCTTCTCTCCCTCATGGCTTCCCAAGCCCCTGCCCCAGCCCACTGACAGAGGCTGTCCTCCTCCCCTTCCCTCTGACCCTAGCCTTTCAGGTCTCATCAAGCTGGCTGCAGTTTCCTCCTCTGTGATCTGGTAAGGCTGTTCCTCCCAGGAGGAGGTGATGATGTCTTGTATAGAAAACTTCCTTTGTAAGAAGCTAATAGATTTTTTAATTAGGCATACAATAATAGAATATTTCCATTTATTCCTTAAATAGATTTCTTATATTTTATGTTTTATTAGAAATTCTTTAAAATATATTTTGATTGTGTCCTTCCACCTCCCTCCTACCCAATTTTATGTTTTCTCTCCCTCTCTCTGTCTTTCTTTCTTTCATTGTCTCTCTCTTTCTACAATTAACAAAAACAAAAATGAAAATCAAACTAAACCAAAAAAACCATTTAAACAAAAACTGACAATGTTATATAAGCAGCTGACCTTAATGATGACAATATTCAATATTTATTACTCAGGCACACTCAGCAGATGTTCTCCTTCTCCTCATATTAATGTCCCTGAGCTTCATACAGACAGTTCACATTTCTTTTCCTAATTTACAAATGAGAAAATTGAATCATAGAGGGGATAAATGATTTTCTCAAGTTAGAAACTGCTGGTAAATGATGGTCTAGGCGTGGATCTCAAAAGGACCTGGAAACGATCATCCTGAGTGAGGTATCCCCAAAGCAGAAAGAAACACATGGTATATACTCGCTTATATAGACTTATAGGATAGGATGGACATGCTGAAATCTATACACCTAGGGAAGATAAGCAAGGAGGAGGACCCAGGGTGGGATGATCAATCCTTGCTTAGATGGATAAATGGGATAGATATTGAATGTAGGAGAAAACAGGTAACAGGACAGGAACCTACCACAGAGGGCCTCTGGAAGACTCTAACTAGCAATGTATCAAAGCAGATATTAAGACTCACAACAAAGCCTTCCGCAGAGTGCAGGGAATCATATGACAAAAGGGGGAGTTAGTAAGACTTGGCAAGGACAAGAGCTCCCAAAGACCAAATAGATCAGGGCACAGGGGTCTTTTATGAGACTGTTTCTCCAACCAAGAACCATGTATGGATATAACCTAGAACCCCTGCTCGGATGTGGCCCATGGTAGCTCTGTATCCAACTGGGTACCTTAGTAAGAGGAACAAAGACTATTTCTGTCATGAACTCAATGGCTGGCTCTTCGACTTCCCCTCCTTGACGAGGGAGGAGCAGCCTAGATAGATCCCAGAAGAGGACATTGCAGCCAGTCCTGAAGAGACCTGATAAGCTAGGATTAGATGAAAGGGGAGGAAGTCCTCCCCTATCAGTAGACTTGAAGGGGGCAGGGAGGAGATGAGGGAAGGATGGGCAAAGTGGGAGGGAATGAGGGAGGGGGCTATGGCTGGGATACAAAGTATATAACCTGTGATTAATATAAACATAAATTACTTATAAAAAATTTAAAAAGCATTGTTTAAAAACCTGCACTAAGCTGTGTCACTTCACTGCTTCTCATTGGTTTAGTGATGGTACAGTTTGGTTCATATGATAGACACTAAGTGCAATCAATTTAATTTTTATGGAATTTTGTTAGCAGTGAAGGCACAGGGAGATGATGACTTTTCTGTTTTCTTGGTGTCCTCCCATCTTTGTGAGAAGGAGAGTATCTGAAAAATTAATGATAGAATAATTCATGTTAATTATCCGTCATTTGGCTTCTGAATACTCTATGTAAGTGGTCTTTTAATGCCCTGCTATCCCCATGAATTGGGACTACTGGGATTTTTACATTTCTACCTTTTCTTGACTATGTAAGTACTGTGTTCCTGGTCTTCCATAAAACTTATATTGTGAACTGAGACTGAGGTTGTATGACAATTGTGTAATCAAGGGCAGGTGTTTTTCATCATTCTATACCATAGGGATGATAAACCTATACATACCATACTCAAAGGCAAAATAATTCACTTTGAAATTAATCATAAAAGCAAACACAATTATCCAGAGAAATCATAAACGGGGGCCACTTCTTTGTCACTAGTCCTGTGTCTGACTTGTCATCCTCTTACTAATGTGTGTTTTCCTTTCCCCCTTTCTCCAAAGATAAACCATTTCTCCAGCTCCCATGTTAGAACCAACACAGGTCAGTAGATTAATGATATTCTCCAAGCATCCATACATTTTTAAAATAGAAAGCAAGTAGATAATGTAACTTAATGATATGTTAAAGATAGAAAACCTAAAATGAAAAGATTATCCCAGTCCCCAACATCTTCCCAAGAATAATCTAATCACATGACATTTTATTTTATCTTTTTCTGGCCTAATATTTTTATTAATTATTTGTGAATATCACATCATTCATCCTGATCATACTCACTTTCCAGTCTCACAGGTCTTTCTAGGCCTTATGACCTTCCCACCCCCTCAAAACAAAACAAAACAAGTCCAATTTGTGTTACCTATATACTCATTGGAGCATGGTCAAACTCCCAGTGGGCAGCCCCTTTAAGAAAATGGATTCCTTCCCCACCAGATTTATCCATGGCTGGAATAATTACATGAGGAATACAAAGAAAGCAAAACTAAGAAACAGATATCTCATTGCTATGAAGATGGAAGAAGCAACGTGCAGAAGATTGTAGGTGTTCTACAAAAACAAGAGAGGCTTTTATAAGACAGGTAGGACATAGACCACTGGAGAATGCCATGTATAAAAAGATAAGATTTGGGGAGAGATAAAGTCCTCAGTGAGTATATTGTTGACATGAGCATGAGCCTCTAAAGCACCACTGTACCACAGACTCATGGGAATGGTAAAGCCTTACCTAGGTCAGGCTCAGGGGAAGGAAAACCTTTCCCCTGGCCAGAGCATGGATACTGCCTATATGCAAAGAGAGTATCATCTAGTGCTTCCTCCTCCAGAATCCCTGCAGTAGGAGAGTTCTCCCTTACGGTGACCCCCTACAGAGAGATCAGCTAACCTCCCCAGTCAGCAGTATCTAGTAAAATGTTGAGTTTCAAAGCTGCTAATATGTCTCCATTAGATCACAAGGCCCACTCAATAACACCTCTGCTGCATATCCTCTGCCTTTAATCTGCTACACCCAAGTCAGGCCAATCTTAAAGCAGTGCAGTTCTGTTCATAACCAGCATTGTAAATTCAGCTAGCAAGTCCCTTTCATCCCTAAGTGAGAAGAGCTGACTCTCCTATTAAAGGGGATCCTGCAGGTAGGCAACTGTTTCCTTCTCACTACCTCCTCAGTCTTTCATGGAGAATCCTGGAGGCTGAAGGTATGTGTGGCAAGCTGCTTCACTCCCCAGACACTAAACATTCTTTCTCAAGGCCCTTCCTTCACCATTACAAACTAACTAATCACAGACTGCTCAGTTAATTCCTAGGCAACGAGAAACAGCTAAATTCTCCCTTGCATTGTGGGTAAGATGATAGCTGATTCAATTGGGTGTGTTTGTTTCCTGCTTTCAGACAATTAAGCACCTTTCTGTGCAGGAGTAAAATTGTCTAGACAAGACTTCTTAATATGACTAGATGTCTCTCGATGTGGGAGACTCTAATCCTGTCTCAAACCCCTGTGACCTCAAGACACTGGATTCTCTGAATAATCCAAGGCTTGTAGATATTGCTCTTTTATACATGTGTCACTGGAAGAAGAGACTCACGTGAGCCACCCAGGGCCCAGACTTCTTCCCCACAGAAACTTTAAGACAATAAATTGGTATTGGAAGCCTCTTGAAGTTTTTGGTAATTTATTATGGCAGCCAAAAAAAAAAAGTGATACTACACAAGTCAGTGTTCCCACCTATTCATTTGTCATGCAAAATGACTGCTCAGGTGTCAGCTGCATATTAATGAAATTAATTAAGGTCTATTGGCCCCAAGGGGCAAGTAAAACAAAGAGAATACTGGGTCCATGGCTCAATGGAAGCCTAAGATAATGTTTATTGAATAGTAGGTTCTCTCTCTGTGTACTGATTCTGTACTGTTATTTCCATGTTTGGGGATGGGGGATTCATTTTTGAGAAGACCACAAGTATGTGGAAGGAGATGAGGAAGAAAAAAACTTATGTGAAGGAAAATAAATATTTTCAATAAGAAGACTATATGATATATTTAATACATGCATTCTTTTCTAATTTCCTCATTTAGTTTTTTCAGTAGAAAATAAGTTTTTTTCTAGATGATAAAAGTTTCAGGAGATCACATACAACAAGTAATATAATCACATTCCTTGAGAATCAAATCCTAGTCTTTTAGATGCTAGTAAAAGTGAAAGATGGTGAGGGTTTTCACTTACAACGCCTTAGGAAGCTGGGGTGGAGATGAAGTAGCTTCAGCCTCTTTTCCACCTGGGTACATAATCCTTCTAGTATTTTCATAAGGAAGTAATCTTACCCAAGTGTCCTTAACTAGATTTCTTGCTGTCAATTGAAAATTCAGAGAAAGAGAGCAACTGCCTAATTTCTGCAGGGTATTTGTTATTTTATTAAAGTTTCTGTAATTCAAAATCCATGCCCTAATCTTATATGCAGTGAAATGTTTTCATATAGTTCCATAAAATATCTATGATACAAGAATGTTGAGTTGGCTGAATTAAGTGTACCGTACCTCCACTCTAGGTTTCAATTATTCCATGTGTCTGAGACACACTTATTTTTACTTTTACACTGTAATACTTACTGATGTTAGACTACTGGCTTATTGTACTATTATAGCATTCAGAAACAACAAAAATAATGCAAACCCTGGATCGTCTCCTGGAGCATATGCAGTTGGAAGTAAATGTCAAGATTCATTAAAAGAACAGAATACTACTCAGCAATTAAAAACAAGGAAATCATGAAATTTGCAGGCAAATAGCAGGAAATAGAAAAGATCATCCTGAGTAAGGTATTCCAGAAGCAGAATGACACACATGGTATATGTTCACTTATAAGTGGATATTAGATATATAATATAGGATAATCATACTAAATTCTGTACACCTAAAGAAGCTAATCAAGAAATAGGACCCTGGGTAAGATACCCAGTCTTCATTCAGAAAGGCAATGGGATAGACATTGGAAGAAGGTAAAAGCAAGACAGGAGCCTACCACAGAGGGCCTCTGAAAGACTCTACCCAGCAGAGTATTAAAGCAGATGCTAGGACTCATAGCCAAACTTTGGGCAAAATGCTGGAAATCTTGTGAAAGAAGGGGGGGATTAGAAAGACCTGGAAGGGTCTGGAGCTCCAGAAGGAGAACAACAAAACCAAAAATTTCTGGGCCCAGGGGGCTTTTGTGAGACTGATACTCTAACCAAGGACCATTCATGGAGATAACCTAGAACCCCTGCACAGATGTAGCCTGTGACAACTCAGTCTCCAAATGGGCTAGCTAGTAAGGGGAACAGGAACTGTCTTTGATATGAACTCAGTAGCTGGCTCTTTGATTACCTTCCCCTGAGTGGGGGAGAGGCATCCTTACAAGCCCATGGAGGAAGAATATGAAAGACATTCCTCATGAAACCTGATATAGGCTAGGGTCAGATGGAGGGGGAGGAGGTCCTCCCCTAACAGCTGACTGGGGAAAGGGCATGGGAGGAGATGAATGAGGGCAGGAGGACAGGATTGGGAGCGGACAAGGTGGGATCTACAGCTGAGATACAAAGTGAATAAACTGTAATAAATAAAAAATTATGTTAAAAAAGAAAAAAGGAAAAAATTAACAGAATAAAATGTTGAGGAAGGGAATGAAGAAAGAAAGGCTAGAGACAGGCTAGTCAACAGGCACAGGGCAATCAGTAGCTGGCCAGGTCAGTTCATGTGACTCCCAATGCAATATAGAATATTGATGTAATCTTTGTTTGCCTTGCAGAGGTTCAGAGCAGGCTCCCATTTTAAAAGACACCACATGTTTAGAGCACAAGACTTGAGAGATTCCAAGTCAATCTGACCTGAGATCTTCTTTGCTCCAATCTAGATTCTGTAGTTCCAGAAAATAATATGTCAGCTGCCAAGGGACAGAAGCAATTAAACTGTTCTGCCTAGCTGTAACATCTATAAACTACGATGGTGTCAGACACAGAAAGAGATAAAGAAGCAAATAACGGTACTCACATTTTGGTGGTAATCAAGAGCTCTCTAATTAGACCCACATCAACAGAAGTGAGATCATGCTCAGTACTGAAAACCTTGCTTTTCTATGGTCACGGCCTTAGAAGGGATTTGAGTACCATCAGCTTTACTAGACCAGGATAATTCCTTACTACATTCTAAATCTTTTAACCAGATAAATATAGCTGCTGCCCCTTATCAAAGAAGCCTCTACTGAGCCCCTCTTTTGTTTGTCCAATGCAGAATGGTTAGTCTTGTAACCACATACAAATAAACAAAAGAAGCTCAGCATTTTGTATTTATAAATGTTTATACAAAACATGTTTATATGTTCATATATGCATATCATATAACAAATAATCAAAGAAAGGTCATAAATTAGATAGAGTAAGGGTTTAAGGGTCAGAAGGGTTTAAGGTGGGGAAGGAAAGTGATATAATTCTATTTGAATGCAAAACTTATTCTTAAAGAAACAATAAAAATAGCAAATTATGTAGTTTTCAAAACTATTAGAATTAAATTTTAAGTTTCATTAGTACTTTGAATACAATATAATTGTATTTTGAAAATAGGAAGAATATAGTAGAACTTGATTTGCTAATATGAAATAATTTCTAAAATATATTAATGGCTTCTAATATTTTTAAATACATTTAGTACAGTCATATCAGCACAAATGAAAAGAATAATGTGTAAATATGCTATTTTATACTTACAAATATTTTTAAAAACAAAAGATTGCCTATAATGATTACGTGCAAAGACTGAAACGGCTGACCATAAGTATGGATTAGAAAATGCAGTTGGATCTTTCAAGTGTTTTACTACATTATTCAGTTGTTCACATATGCCTAAAGAACATATTTAAAGACAAAATAAGTCCATTGGACTGAAAAGGCAAATGCACGTAGCTACATGTTCTAATCATGTGGGTAAAACCATGAACTTTGTAGCAGTCTTTAGCGCTCACTGCAGCTGCCTGACTCCCCTCGGTTAATGGAATCACTGGATTATGACCTGACAGAGTTTCATTAATATGGGCAAAGAAGACTATTTGGCATTCCCACATCACCCATCAGTCCTGTCTGACTTCCAACCACTCAGAACAACACGGTTCCAAATTAGCATGCATCCCTTCATCCATTTATCAGTTCGTTCACCTTCTTAACTTCACATCAGAAGCAGCAACAAAATCATAAGAATAAGCTAATGGAAACATCATCATGATAGTGATGGATTGTGCAAAGAGATTTTCTGGAGCATTAATGTTAGGGAAAAGAAATTTGTGATTGAAGGAACTGATAGTAGCTACTGCCAGGGCTAGAAAAAAAGCTTAGTTTTTCTTTCCCCAAATTTTACTGTTTAAAAAAATTGCATTATTTCACACAAATACTAGCTCTCTAGGAATAAAAGATGTTTATTAAATAATAACACATTCCCCAGATTGCTTTAATAAACATATTTAAGTGTAGTGGATAGCTTGATACATCTCCATATCTACTTTCTGTACACAAAGAATTGTTGATAATGCACAGTGTAATATGTACTCACAGGCAAATTTTTATTTTACAAAAGAATTTTTTCTGGTGTGAATTCATTTATTGAACTTTTTAAAATTTTATCTATTTTATTCACTTTATGTCCTCATCAAAACTTCCTCCTTCCTCTTTTCTCAATCTCACCCTCCCACCTTCTTCCCCCCTTCCTCTTTCCCTGTCTCCTCAGAAAAGCTCCCACCACCAACAACCTACCTCAGTACATCAAGTCCCATCAGGACTAAGCACATCCTCTTTCACTGAGGCCAGACAAAGCAGCCCAGCTAGGGGAAAGGGATCAAAAAGCAGGCAACAGAGTGTGTCAGATTAACTCTCTTTAACACACACACACACACACACACACACACACACACACATTCAAGAGATTCATATATAATTATATAATTTAGGTAAATTTATAATAATAAGAATCCTTGTGGCTTTTTCGAAGAACTTTGATGTTCCCCTCTTCCACAGCATTCCCTGTGCTCTGCCCATTGCCTGGCCTTTGGTCTTCGCTTCTGTCTCCATCACTGGGAGAGAGAATAGAAATCGGTGGGGGCCATCTCTGGGACAGGATGAGGCTTCTGGTAGTCTACGGTGGTGACCCTGACTGAGATTCTGAGCAATGGGTGTTAAGGAGCATGAAGCCCACACCTCCTCTAGCCAGGTGGGACTCCCAGCAGAGAGAAGTAGCCACCAACCTAAAATCTTCAACTCATTTCCAATTTGTATTCCTTTAATTTTCTTCTCTCTTTTGTGCTAGCTAGTGCTTCCAGAGCTGTGTTGAAAAGGAGTGTGGGTGGTGGAAAGCCTTCACTCATTCTTTATTTTAAATGGATCCGAGTTTCCATTTAGAGTAATTTTGGTTTTGTGTTTGTCATATTTTTTAAGTTGAGGTATGTTCCTTCCAATCCTAGTCTCTCTAGGACTTTTCATCATGAAATCATGTTAGATTTCATCAAAGACCTTTGTAATCTGTTGAGATAATGCTGTAATTTTTATTTTTAAACTCATTTATATAATTCATTATATTTATTTTACATATGTTGACTCAACTCTGCATTTCAGAGCTAAATTCAAATTGATCATGGTGGATGATCTTCAACATATTTGCTTTCTTTCTAGACTCTCTTGCTTGTGCTTATTACTCTATTCAGTTCAGAGCATTGCCTCCATTATTCTGTTTCACATTGTCTCCATCTCTTCTATCAGGTGTGGCATATACAATTGATAAACTTCCCAATCCCCTTAGGACGTACTGTCCCAGTACAGACAAAAGTGTGCTGGTACCACTTCCTGCCACTCTCACCTTAAAATTTTTCTCTCAACTTACATCTTGAACTATAAGGGACTTAATAAATTAGGCGTAATGATGGATTGAAGATAAATGGCCTAGCTGTCTTGAAACTTATCAAGGATAATGTTGGAGTGTGTTTTGGAGGTCCACAGCAATGTTGGCCTTTACTTGCCCATGTAATATCTTGATAGCGTGCTCTTATTATGACCCCATTACTTTATTTTTGATGTGCTCTCTTCTCTGAGAACTTCTTCACTACAACTATCAAATAGACTAGATGTCCTCTTGTCTTCCCTACTTCCTTATTCATCCCCCTTTTCTTTTCTTTTTTCCTTTCTTTTTTACCTCCTTCATTCATTCTCTCCCTTCTTCCCTCCTTTCTTGCTTTCCTTCTCCTTTTATCCTTCACCTTCCTTTCCTCCTCCACTTTTATTTTTTCTCCCTTCGTCCCTTTCTTTATTTTGTTCCTTCTCTTTCTTTGATTTCTGTGTGAAGAGGAATTCATGTAAGGTGGGATGAGAAGCCAGAAAAGGAAGCTGGCTTTAGATATAAAATTTTGGAACTTGAGGGCTTTCTACTTAGAGTATAGTAAGAACCAATTATCTCTCAGCTCCATGATATTATTTTAGGGTAATCTCTAAGGGATACTAATAGAGAAGCAAAACCCATAATCCTGCATCATGGAAGACTTTCATCAAATGATGTTACAAACAAACAAACCAAAACCTAACCTAACCAAACCAAATCAAAAGAAAAATTGTACTATTGCCATTCAGAAGTATCTGAAAACACAGGAACAAAATCTTTTCATTAAAGGTGACTCTATTCAGTACAACTGGTTGTAAACTACATGAAGAAAGCAGCTCTCTGAAATCAATAGCTCCTAAGAGGAGTACATAGATTTTTGTATGCTTTCATTATTCACAACTCTACAGTTGTTGAGGTTCTGACATGTGATGTCCTGTGATGAGACAGCAACGAGCAGGACACACTGGCACAATCTATAGCAACAGCTCTTAGGAGATATGAGAAATTTAGTGCTATATGAATTTTAGAGAGTAGTGGTTGCTATTGATGGTCACGGAAGTCCTGAAGGAAGAGAACAAGTTGCTAAGAACAGCTACCAATTAATGAAGGAATCACATGAAATCCATTTGTCTATACTGTCATAATAAAGAGGATCACAAAACACTTAGGACATATTATCTGCCAGAAGTAAGTTCTTGAAGGTAAGTATGCTTTTACAGGATATTGAGTTCATACCTCTTACATAAACACAGAATAGTCAATGCATGATGTCTTTAAATCTAGTAGAAGATGAGATAAAAATGCTTGGATTCTTATATCTTCCAACTATTCTGTCAGTATACGTCCCCCTTTCGCAGAGAAGATCATCATGAAATTTGCAGGCAAATGGATGGAACTAGAAAAGATCATACTGAGAGAGGTAACCCAGAAGCAGAAAGACATGCATGGTATATAATCACTTATAAGCAGATATTAACTGTATAATATAGGATAACCATACTAAAACCCACAGATCTAGAGAAGCTAAAAAACAAGGAGGATACTTAAGTCTCAATCAGAGCGGCAAACAGCATAGACACCAGAAGCAGTAGAAGAGGGGAAACAGGATGGGAGCCTGCCATAGAGGTCCTCTGAAAGGCTCCACCCACCAGGGGATTGAAGCAGATGCTGAGAATCACAGCCAAACAGAGGGCGGGGAGTCTGATGGAAGACTGAGTGGGAGTGGGGGGAGGATAGAAGGACCTGGAGGGGACAGGAGCCCCACAAGGAGACCAACAAAGCTAAAACGTCTGACCTCACGGATCTCTGCAGAGACTAATGAACCAACCAAAGACCATGCATGGAGAGAACCTAGACCCTATAGCAGATATAGCTGATATGTGGCTCCTTGAGTAAAGGGAGCAGGGGTTGCCTCTGTCATGAACTCAGTTGCCTGCTGTTTTATCACTTTCTCCTGACTATGCAGCCTTGCCAGGCCACAGAGGAAAAGGATAGAGACTTAATAAGGAAGAGTCAGATGGCAGGGTAGGAGAACTCCTCCTTTCAGTGGACTATGAGAAGGAGATGAGGGAGGAGGCCAGAATCGGGATATAAAATGAATAAATTGTGAAAGATAAAAATATAGATAGATGATAGATAGATAGATAGATAGATAGATAAAAGTAAATAAATAAAACCATAAAAATAGGAGAACATCTTCCCTTTGTTTGCATGCTTGCCTCAAGGTCTTCCTCTGCCTCTCTTTGTTACCTTTAAAGCAGGAATTAGAATTGTCTCTGTATGCAGAATTGTCTCTGTATGTTTCTGCATAGTGAAGCCCCACATCCAAAGAGGAGGAAAGGAGTGACTGACCAAAAGAAATACCAGAGTCTGGTTAAACTATCATGGAAGTGATTGAAAGAATATGCCCCAGAATGAAACTTGAGGTTCTCTATGGAGGATGGGAGTAAGAGGATGGGACAGAAGGCTAGATATATGGATAGAGTGTGGTTTCTTCTAAGTTGAGATTAATGTTATAGAATCATGATCATGAGCAAGTCATATTGTGACGTGAAGTAACTCCTTCAAGCTTAAGAGTGACAGCTTAGTACACTTTCTGGGCATGCTAAAACTACCTCAGCTGAGCGTTATGGTTGAGGCAAAGACTCCCAGAAATATTTGTGCACAAATAAGTTTCATGCAGAGGTCTGGAAAAGTTATTCTCTTACTTTGCTTTCTAAAAGCACCTGGAGGTGCTTTTAGAGGATGCTCCCTTTTTTAAAAGGATAAGGAATTCAGTAGTACCGAAATTGCCACCATTGGTTAAAACAGTAGAGTGGTTTTCGTTGTCCTCCTGGATTGATGCTCATGTAGAACCTGACTTTATGGTGTCAGTATGGATAAAGATGACATATTTGCCATCAAGTTTCACTATCTGACCTTCAGCAGCAATAATGATGTGAACATAACTTGAAGGGACTTACTCTTGGAGATTTGTCTTACTTAATAGGCTATAGAGCTGGTCATGAGATATATGGGCAGACAGGAGGAATATTAGTTGACATGTATTGGGGTCAGTAAACCACAGCCTGTGGGCCAAACATAGTCTTTTGTCTGTGGAACACAGTCAAATCTATTTATGTACTTATTGTTTATGGCTGTTTTGTGCCACAATGACAAAGTTAAGTAAGTACAGTGGAAACTGTATGACCTGAAAAAAGCATGAAGTATTTACTATCTAGACCTTTACAGAAGTTTGCTGACTTCTAACCCAAATAATCAAAAAAGGTCAAAAACTGTGAGGAAAAGATTGATGTCAGGCTGTATAATAGAAAAGCACAATCCTTTTCCTCAAACCTTAGCCTGCTTTAAACTCAGTTATTGATTGAAAAAAAAAGTACCCTACAGAAGAAATATATAAAAACATGTGTTCAGTGGCAATTCTTCCTCCATTCTTCCATTACTCTTCTTTTAGTAGACTATCATATAATGGGGAAAGATTAAATATCTGTATCTTTTGAGATCACGTAGATATAGGTTCTGAACTTACAAATACCGGAAGATCTCCACAGATCCATGCCCCTCATTTTCTAGGAGACACACTAAAGTCAAATAATAAATGAAATCTTAGTTCTTTCTCAATTCATAGGACTGATTCTTCATTCAAATGTATGATCCCTGTGGGCTCATGTAGGCTGGGTGAATACTTTAAATGGGAGACACCTAATATCTGTTCCTTTTGAAATGTGATCATGAGCTCATCCTGTCATGTTACAGTGATGTCTCCTTGAAGTGTGGAATGATAGTGGGTAGTAATTAAAGAAAGCTTTGTAGAACTGGCTTAGCAGAACATTATAGAGGGAGAGACTCAGAGAACTGAGAATGTTATGGTGAATTTAGGATACACATTGGGTAAAAACTGGCATTTGTATTTTCTAGAAGTATCTAATAAATTTATGCTCTTACTGAAAAGGATTTACTATCAATAAGGCACTGACATTAACAAGAACCATGGCTCTCTCCATGGTGTGGGGTTTAGAACATCAGGTTATTTGGGATTAGGCTACAAAAGATTTATGTGGAGCCTCAGAATTTGGCAAGACATAGAAGGGCCATGTAGAATATTTGAAGTTTTATAAGTAGGATGAAGACATTACCAGAATGACTTTTAAGAGATTACTGTAATTAAGGGGTAGAGAATGTATTGGTGACAAGCAAGAACAAAATGAAGGTAAAACAGCTGTCAAAGTAGTTCATAAAAGGAAAAAAAGAAACTCGAAACATTTGCACATATTAAAATTGTATTAGTATTATGTTAGTTCAAGTGTGCTGAGTTTTGAAATCGAGGCAGGTACTGAAAACAACTTCTAGAGTTTAGTCTAGAAAAACTACATGAATAATTAGATGTGGTGCTGCCTACCTGCATACCCAGCCTTAAGGGCGTAAAGGCAGGGGGAGCAATGCAATTTGAGGACAGCCTGGACCTAAGCAAGCTCTAGGCAAACCAGAGGTACACAGGAAAACCTCTATTCAAATAAACAAAACAACAACAACAAAACACACACACAAGTTGTGATGTTCAGTAAAATGCACATTTGAGAAAAAGTATTATTACACAGTATGCTATATTAACCTCTAGTTTTATTTTGTTATTGATATTTAGGTTCAGCCATAATTATATAGTATTCAGCATGAAAGATCAAGGAGTTATAGAAGTGGGGGCTACAAGTGCCTTTTTAAATAATGACTAGAGTATCCAATATCACAAAACACTCCCTAAAGACTGCTGAGAAACATCATGTTGAACACAGCTCACACAGCACTGACAGAAGCAGGGGACCCCTTGAAAGACTGTTGTGGGAGGATAAGATCCAAACCAGAAGAAATGTTGATGTAGTACAGAGTAAAGTGTCAGTCAAGAAAAAGAAAAACCAAGCAGGGGGCATCTCTGGGGCAAGCTGGAGACCTGCATGCAACAGGGTAAGCTCCTAGGAAGATATTGGGTGACTCTAGTTGAGACTCCTAGCAGCAAGAGACATGGAAAGTGAAAATGGCCACCTCCTAGCCAGGAAAGACTCTCAGTGGAGAGCCCAACCTGAGACTCACCCCATGGGAGACAGCCAAACTTTGACACTATTAATGATACTCTGCTGTGCTTGCAAAAAGAAACGTAGCATAACTTTTCTCTGAGAGGCTCCACCTAGCAGCGGGTTTGAGAACCACAGCCAAACATTAGGTGTAGCTCAGGGAGTCTTGTGGAAGAGCGGTGATGGGAAGGATAGAAGGACCCGGAGAGGACAAGCACTCCACAAGAAGACCAACAGAGCCAACTAACCCAGGCCCATAGGGGCTTACCGAGACTGAAGCACCAAGAAAAGAGCATGGATAGACAGGATCTAGGCCTCTGACACAGTTACATAAGCAACTGATGGGGCAGCTTGGTCTTCATGTGGGTTCCCTAGCAAGTAGAGTGGTGTCTCTCTTTGACATGGACTCTGTTGCCTGCTTTTGGATCACTTCTCCTGGCTGGGCTGCCTCTTCTGGCTTCAGTTGTAAAGAATGTGCTTAGTTCTGATAGGGCTTGATGTGTCAGTGGGCTGGGGTGGGGGGATAAGGATGGGTAGGTGGAGGAATTGGGGAGTATGAGTCCCCTTTTCTGAGGAGAAGGGGGAAAGCGGGAAAAGTGGAAAAGGGAAGAGAGTGGGAGTGTTGTTACAGGGAGGAAAGGAAGGAGGGGCTGTGATCAGGATGTAAAGTGAATGAAAAATTAGATTGTCAGGCAAGATAAAGAGCAGTGAGGTCAAATATCTCAGAGAGGTGAAATGAAATAACAATTGCCTGGGACATTACACTCACTACACAACACCTAGAAACCCTAGGAAATTTCCATGGCTTGATGCTTGACATTTGAGTGGATTAAATTAGAAGTGGAGAATGTCTTAGAGGTGTTAGCATTGCTACAGAAGATAAGTAGGATGCACTGGTTCCAGTAAAGAATGTGGGAGGTTCAGTTGTTCAGTTGTACTTCCAGAGGGGAGGTTTAGTTCTCAGCACCCACTTCAGGCACCTCACACCTGCTTGTAACTCCAGATCCAAGGGCTCTGACATCCTCTTCTGTTCTCTGTGGGCACATGTTCACGTGTGCACAAACATTGATATGCATGTATTTCCTATATTCTATATAGTAGCTACTATGCAAACTATTTTTCTTTTCCTTTGTAAGATGTTTATTAATTTATTTGAGGTGTATGAATGTTTTGTCGGTTTTGTCTGTGTACTTGTATGTCTGGTACATAAGAGGGTATAGAGTGCTCTGGACTTGGAGTTACACATAGTTTTGAATATGTGCATGTGTCCTGGGAACTGAACCCAGGTCCTAAGAAAGATCTGGAAAAGCAAGTGCTCTTAAGCACCAAGCAATCTACCAGACTCTATTTTTTCCCTATAAAACATTACAACCATTCAAGATAAAAGAAAATAGACAAATATTTTATTATTTTAAGTTACCCTTTTTATTTTCATGTCTACTATTGTATTGGGCCTCATGTATGTTTTTATTACTTCTATATTTTGTATTTTTTGTATTTTTTTAACTAATGCCAGAGAATATGGTTGAAAGTAACATATTTGAATGGTTTAAATGGTGCATTTTCCCAGAGATGGACCATTGCCTTTAGAACATTACACAGAGAAAAGAGAAATGAAATGTGGGATTCAAGACTGTGCTTTTTCTACTGCTTCTTAAACTTATATAGACTGTTTCAATGGAAACTGATTGCAGAATTTTGACAATAGACCAGAAAATTGTAAACTTATTAGATATCTCCCTTTTATAAAAGCTATTAGAATGATGAAGAAAACCCCAGTGGGCGGTTTATTGTTATATATGGATTTAAGGTAAAATGATCCACTGCTCAAAAAAAACAAAAAACAAAAAAAAAAAAACAAGAAAGAAGTCTTCTTTCAATTTGCCACGTGTAGAGCATTTTGTCAGTTACTGAAGAAAATGTTCAATCCGAATAGGCTTCATCATTCTGGGCTCCCACATTCTTATATGGCTTAGACCAGACTGTGAGGTGGCTGTTTTTCCCTTCTCCTAACACACAATCAGAAAAAAAAGCAAAGCACTATTTTGTATGATTTACTATTTTATGGTTGCTGATTGGTCTAAGACAAGGTCCCAAGTATCTCAGACTGACCTCAAACTTGCTCTGTAGGCAGACTGGCTTTAAGCTCTTCTCCCTGCCTCACCTCTCCAAGACTGGAATTTCAGGCATGATTTCCAGCAGTTAAAATGTGTTTTTAATACTACCGTCATATTGAGTAGTTGAGAAATATAATTAGGAAGATAAACCAGGTTACTGTAAGCCCTAAAATCATATTCAAGTATACTGATTTATTGATAAGCTGACTCCCCTCCCCCATGTGTATGTGTTTCCTGGGTGTTTAACAGATTAGAAAATAAGAAACGTTTACCAAGATGTGCAGCTGCTGGGAAACACAGTGCCTTCAAAAACAGACTCTCATTTGAGTTTGTCTGATTTTGTTTGTTAGTTTTGTTATTAATTTAGTTTCATTCTTGGTTGTAAAATTAAGACCAAACATAGCTTTGGAGTTTTGTTCACTACTAAATAGATAATGTATTTGTGACTATTAATTTCAAAAAATAACTTAGTGGGGTTTAGAATCACCATGGACGTTTCTTGTAATGTCTGTGATATAAATTAGGTAAATTGAGGTGGGAAGATCTATGCTAAATGGAGGACATGGAGGAGGAGATGGAGAAAAAGGTATAGACTCATAACCAAACCTCCTGTAAAGCACAGGGAATCATGATAATAGGGGGAGTTAGTATGACCAGGAGAGGATAGGAGCTCCACAAGGACCAAATATATCAGGCACGGGGCCCCTCTATGAGACTGTTTCTCCAACCAAGGACCATGTGTGGATATAACATAGAATCCCTGCTCAGGTAGCTCAGTATCCAAGTGGGTACCCTAGTAAGAGGAACAGGAACTATTTCTGACTCAATGACTGGCTCCTTAACCTCCTCCCCCCACCCCACCCCCCCAAGAGAGGAACAGCCTTGCTAGGCCACAGAAGAGGACATTGCAGTCAGTCCTGAAGATACCTGATAAACTGTGGTCAGATGGAAGGGGAGGAGGACTTCCCCTAGCAGTGGACTTGGAAAGGGACAGGGAGGAGACAGGGAGGGAGGGTGGGATTGGGAGGGAATGAAGGAGGGGGCTATGGCTGGGACACAAAGTAAATAACCTGTGATTAATATTAAAAAACAAAAATTTAAAGAAAGAAAAGAAAAAGGTATAGAGGAAGGGGCGAGGGATATGAACTGGACAAGAGAAAGAAGGAGATAGAAATGGAAAAGAAAGTAGACTGCACATAAACATTGTGGATGCAATGTGAGCTTCTGTCTCCTGATGCTGTACTTTCCCTGACATGATGATCTGAAGCCCTGAAACTTTGATCTAAAATAAAGTTTTAATTTACTAGGTGGCTTTTGTCAGGTTGTCTTACAACAACCAGAAAAGTAAATACTGCACAATTTGGTACTAGGAATTGGGACTGTTGGGACAAATCTGATGGTGTGGCTTTACAGTTTGGAAATAGCTTGTTGAAGGAATGTAGATAGTTATAGAACTTTGGGCTATAAAAACCACTGAGTACTGTAAACAGAACTTAGTGTGCCATTCTTGGGAGTGCTTAGAAGGCAGGAATGCTCAGAGAAACATAGACAAAGGAGGACCAGAACATGAGATCTCAGAGGAAGACAAAGATACTGTCAATGCCTGGAGTATACGCCACTTTATATTTTATTCTGAAAAAAATAATATGGTGTCATTTCACCATGTCCTGAAACTTGAGGATGAATTTAAAGGAAGTTTAATCTGTTTAGTGAAAGAAATTTCAAGACAGGAGAACATTTATACTATACTATGGTTACTATTCACTGGTCTTATGCAAGTCCAATGAGAGGTAGAACAGAAAGTGGGCAGAAAGATAAAATGTGAAACTTAAAAAGGAAAGTATAAGAACAAGTTTAAGGCTTCAGACAAAAAGAAAACATATGCAGAAAACAGTACCTATAATTGATAAAGAGATTAGCACCATCAAGGAGAAACCAGGTACACTATGCTGAAATAACAAACAAGATGTCTTAATGGCAAGACCCATCAAAGGATTCATGTAGTGAGGTTACAAATCCCTTGTAAAAAGAAAGCCTAAACTAAGAATGCCCTTCAAGGTGTTCCCTGCATCTCAAGTACCACTGTCTCTGGAACTGTTTCTCTAGGCTTTGCACACACAAAGCTGATTTGACTGTGGACCAGAAAGTCTGACCCCATTCTGAAGAGGTAGCATCTTCCATATGGCACCGGTTTTGTAGATCTAAAAAGTAAAAGATTAAGGGAGCCACGACTTTTTCATTGTGTTTCCACAGAAGGCAGGCAATGTTAGGAGGATAAGAGTCTCTGAAGGGAGGTCTCAAGAAGTTAATGTATTCTGTTGAAAAAGACTACATTGTAAGGGACTCTACAGATGTCGGAGATGTATTAACTATGGGACATCAGTTACTGAGAACAGTTGAGTGCAGGGAATATAAGCAAGAGAAATATATATGCCAAACATGGCAGACCTAAAGTGCTAAGTCTCTCTAAGCCATTTTGGATCCCAGATAATTACAATAGGACCAACAGATGCCAGTTGTGGAATTACAGTACTTGGTTTACTATGTTCAGCCTGGCTTGGTTCAATCATTTCTTGTTTTACCAGAGTTTTCCCCTTAAAGCATGGGAATGTTTATTCTGTGTAATTATATGTAACTTCCTTTTGCTTTTGTGGGAGCTGACAGTTAACAGATTGCTTTGACTTCAAAAAATACTTGAATTTTATGAAAACATTAGAACTATTTAAGGTTATGGGGACTTTAGAAGTCTGCCTGAATTCTTATCACACTATAGTATGTCCAGGAGCCAATGAGAATAAGAGGTGGAAGATTACTGCTTAAAAATGTCTTTAGTTGTCAATAGAAACACTTCCCTTTGTGTTAGACTTCCTTAGAGTTGAAATATTTCATTGTTGAGGAAGTCTTGGTAAAACTGAAGAAGTTTGAATTTGAAGCATTTCATCTTGGAAGAAGGCTCTGTAAAACACAGGGAGCAATGAACAAGTTTTAGGAAGTCCCAGAAACTTACCAAGCTTGCAAAGGCTTTCTCTCCTCAAGAGTATATGAGCAGTACAACCGCTGCTAAAATACAGCAGCTTAACCTGCGAAGCTGTCTGAATATTGAGCAGAGTGTCCCAAGGATGGAAGTCTTGAGCTGTCACCGGTACTGGCTTCTTAGGGATGTGGGTGCCTTTGAGTGGTTCAGTTATCTTTTCACTTCTCCCCAGAAAAAAAATCATACAACAGAAGAAAAAATCATACAAACACAGGTGGATTGGAAAACAAAACAAAACAAAACAAAAAAACAAAACAAAAACATGTCATTGAAGAAGTAGTAAATTTAAAGCAATTATTTAACCAAATGAATATGCACAACTTAACAGAAGCTTTGGAATGCAACAACGGAATATTAATGATTTTATATCTATGTATTCTTACTTAGAAAATTCAGACATATCTCTACACACTATTAGCAGTGTAATTCAAATTTTTAGGAAAAAAGGAAAAGCCAAACCAAAAAATGCAGTAGATAAAAAAAATAATAATGATGATCAAAGAAGAAATTAATGAACTGGAGATAAAAAGATTGAAACAAAAGTATTCCTTTGAAAAGATGAATAATAAGAACAAACACACTGCCAAATAATTCAAATGAGAGAAATAACCCAAATTAATAAATTAGGAATAAGAAAGAAATTCAAGAGCTACCAATGCAGTCAGCATAATAATCAGAAAACATTTGGAAACCTTATATTTCAAAAGCCTGGACTGGTATGAACTACTGAAATTAAATCATGAACACACACACACACACACATACACTCAAACACACTTACACACACATACTATCTGTAATAAGCAATAAAGTTAAGACAATACTATTTATCCAACAAGTAAACCCCACCAGACTGATTTTACTTTTTACCTACATGTTAAGAAAGAACTAACAGTATTGTTGTTTAAACTAATCCATAATTCATAAGGGGAAAGAATGCCATCACACACATTTCATGAAATTAATATTATATGAATACCAATTAGATAATGATACAACAGATAAATAAAATTCTTTATCAATTTTCCTGATGAATGTGAAATATTCTCAGTAAGATACTGGCAAACTCAACTCCGTGACGTATTTAAAATATCATGTACCATATTCAAGTGGGTTTCATTACACGGACATGAGGAGCATTTAGTATTTAAAAATCAGTGAATTCGAGAGATCCAAGATGGCTGCCACTAGAGGACACTGTGTCTGAGGAGTAGGAGAGCAGAAACAACGCAGCGACCAGGAGACTGAACTCTGGGACCTAAAACGCCAGCATCCGTGATTGCCAGAAGAGCAGAACTCCTATGGTGAGAAAATCAAGTGGGAAAACCCTAGGGACACCCAGTAATTCCCCAGAAAAATCTCCGGGTGACCAGCGGCGCACAGCTCTGATCAGAATGAGCAGCCGTGCTGGGCGCCCGCACCCGCCATAATAGACTGGATCACACAGTCTCACAGGCAGTCTGAGGAAGAACCGGGTACCATTTTCACCAAACTGCACCCTGCGAGCACACACTGCACCCGGGTTCTGCTTCAACCCACAAGTGTGCGGCGGGCACGAACCTTTCGCCGGAACCACCCCAGTCTGAGAAAGGCGGGGGACCTTTTTGACCAGTTTGCACCCTGCTGGCGCGAGCCTCACGCTTCCACCAGCAAAACCTCAGACCATCTGCCAGTCCGCAGGCAAGTCTGGGAGGGACCTGAGTTCTGCTTCAACCCACAGGTGCACGGTGGGCGTGCACAGATCACAGGAGCCACCCCAGACTCACAAAGTCCGGGGACCATCTTGACCAGACCGCACACTGAGGGCCAAAACCTCAGTCCCTGTGTGTGTCCACAGGACAGACAGAGAAGGTCTCGGGCACCATTTCAGACAGGCCTGCATTCAGTGGAGGCACACCAACCCAAACCCATTGTGTGTGCCCCAAATATCATCTCAGACCATGGTGCACAGACCCTGGCCCAGAAGGGGGAGCCAAATCCCCATTCCAGGGGAGAGCCCTTAGCAACAAGCCCAGGGCTGAGCACAAAGACCCCAGCTGACATCTCAAAAGACTGAGGAGCCAGACTTCCAGACCAGAGGAGTGACCAGCCTGCAATGCTCACAGCTTCTAGCACAGAGCAAGAAGCCAGACACACAGAGCCCAAAAAAGAGTTCAACTGAGACAACAACAAACAATAACAAACCACCGGATATCCCTGATCTTCTTGAAGAATACTCCTGACACAAGAGACTGACAGTTTCAGACTGAAGTACAGCCTTAAAGCACAAAAAGCTTCCTGATGTTATATAAACAAATGCCCAGAAATCGGCGAAAGAATTCACCCAACAAAAATCAGGACACCATGGCCCCACCAGAAACACCCAAAAGCAGCGGAGATTTTAATTCAGCGGAGACACAGGAAAATTATCTTAAAGCTTTGATTATGCAGACACTGGAGGAACAAGATGGGAGACAAAAAGAGGAAATGAACAAGGCCCTCAAAGAAATGGAGAAGAAATTAACCGCCCGCATAGAGGAACAATCAAAGATAGACAGAGAGGAAACAACCAAAATAGGAGACACAGTCAATCAGTTGAAGGAAACAGTACAAAGCATGAAAACGGAATTAGAATCTATACAAAAAACACAAAGGGAGAAGAACCTGGAACCGGAGAACTTAGAGAAAAGATCAGAAACCACAAAGATAAGCATCACCAATAGAATACAAGAGATGGAAGAGAGAATCTCCAGAGCGGAGGACACGCTGGCTGAAATGGACTCCTCACTCAGGGAAAATAAAAAATCAGAAAAATCCCAAGCACAAAACATCCAAGAAATTAAGGATGCCATCAAAAGACGAAACCCAAGAATAATTGGAATAGATGAAAAAGAAGACTACAGGCTCCAAGGACCGGAAAATATTTTTAAGAAAAACATAGAAGAAAATTTTCCCAACTTAAAAAAAGAAATGTCCATAAACATACAAGAAGCCTACAGAACACCAAATAGACT
>CM053766.1:58695459-58718615 GCA_028658305.1 Pachyuromys duprasi
TCAACTATGTTCATGGCTGCTCTATTTGTAATAGCCAGAACCTGGAAACAACCCAGATGTCCCTCAGTTGACGAATGGATACAGAAATTGTGGTACTTTTACACAATGGAATAGTACTCAGCAATTAAAAAGGAGGAAATCATGAAAATCGCAGGCAAATGGTTGGACCTGGAAATGATCATCCTAATTGAGGTATCTCAAAAGCAGAAAGAAACATATGGTATATACTCACTTATATAGACCTATAGGATAGGAAACTCATGCTGAAATCTACACTCTTAGGGAGGATATACAGGAAGGAGGACCCAGGTTGTATGATCAATGCTCATTTGGATGAACAAATGGGATGGACATTGAGTGGAGGAGAAAACAAGCAACAGGACAGGAGTATGCCAAGGAGGACCTCTGGGGGGATCAATGTAGCGATGTATCAGAGCAAATATTAAGACTCGTGATCAAGCCTTTGGCAGAGGGCGAGAAGTGATGAGAGAAATGGAGGAGGTTGGTGAAACTTGGAGAGAAGAAGAGCTCCACAATGACTAAACTGAGCAGGGCACAGGGGTCTTGTATGGGACTGTTTCTACAATCAAGGACCCGTGTGGATGTGTGCTGGAACCCCTGTTCAGATGGGACCCAGAATAGCTCGGTGTAGGACTAAAGAACCTAGTGAGGGAAACAGGGACTGTTTCAGTCATGAACTTGATGGCTGACTCTTTGACCCTCCCCCATACAAGCTGGGGAGTGACAGACTGGCTAGATCCCAGTAGAGGACATTGCAGCCAGCCCTGAGGAAACAGGATGAGCTGGGATTGGATGGAAGGAGTGGAGGTCCTCCCCCCATTGGTGGACTTGGAGGGGGCGGGGAGGAGATGAGGGAGGGTTGGGGAGGGTGAGAGGGAATGAGGGAGGGGGCTATGCTTGGGATGCAAAGTACCTAATCTGTGATTGATAACAAAACAATAAAAAATAAAAAAATAAATGGACATAAGATAAATGTCTATGTAGCCATTGTCCTCCAACAGAGAGTGTATAACTTTTATTTTGCATAGAATAGGGATATTTGAATACAGAGTGTTTTCTATTTGTCTTTGTTCTGTGCACTTTTAGCAACTTCTTCCAGAAAATGCAGTATTATCAGTAAAATAAATAGGAACACAAGTAACTGGACTTTCTTGGCAAGGGTGTGCTGTGCTACAATGAGGTAAGTGTAAACATAGAGTAAGGATCAAGCAAGTAAATTCTTTTTTAAATTTTTATTAATTACACTTTATTCACTTTGCATCCCTCCTGTAGCTCCCTCCCTACTCCCCTCCCACTCTCTCCCTTCCTCCCCTTTTTCCACGCATGCCCCTCCCCAAGCAAATAAATTCTTAAGAACATAGGTTGGCTGTCAACACTACCACCTCAATACACAACACAGAGTTAAATGTTGGAGATTAAATATTATATTGTTTTCTAACTATGAATCCCATGTATTTGAAACCCCACACTGCTTGGGACCACTCTAGACAGTGTTCATATGTTAGTCTCCAGGGCAAATGAAGGCTTTTGGTGACCAACTGGAAGGTTTTTGTTCAGAAGGAATAGGGTACAACTCATAGAATTGAAGACATTACTCCTTTTATATATATCTTCATATTACTCTGCCTAGTTCTTTCAGGCATACTATATTTTTTTCTCAGCAAATAGAGTAACCAACCATTTCAATCTTTCTGAGACTTGGTCTTTTTGTTGTTGTTGTTGTTTGTTTGTTTTGAGGGATATGGGACTTTTTTCAGTTTTTTTTTAAAGGGGTCAGTTCTGAAGATACTTGGATAATTGTTGAGCTACTAACTTCCAGTGCTAAGTAAATTTGAGGATACTACTATTATACGTGTCCCATAAGCATGTGGTTTTTGTTTGTTTGATTTTGCTTTTGTATGAGGCAGTGTCTTAATACATAGCTCTGGCTAGCCTGAAACTCATTGTTTCAGGGTGACCTTAAACTCATGGAAATGCACCTGTTTCTGTCAAAGGCTAGGATTAAAACTCTGTGCCACTGTACCTAACTGGATTTAAGTTCTGATATCTTTAACCTCATGAATCCTCTGTTCCTACAAAAATGAAGGTTAGAAGAGAAGATACTATTTATTTGCTACTATTTTTTTGTCACTCAACTTCTGGCCAATGCCTGAATCCTGTACATTGTTAGGAGTACCTATCTATACTTAGCCAGATTTTGCAAGTATATTGCTAGTTTAGGTTCTTAGTTGTATTTCAAAGCAACTGTCCTAAACTCATTTAGCCAACGCATAGTTCCCACTGTGGCTGATCACAGAATGACTACTCTCTGATGTATTTGCATGTTCTATTAATCATTTTACAATTGTTCTAAGATGTTTGTGCTTTAGCTTATATCATGAAGGTTCCCCAAAGGCTTGTTTGTTGCAGTGATGGGACATTTGAGAAGCAGCCTTATGGAAAAGTATACTCTTTAAAAGATTTGGAGCTTGGTTGCTTCTTATCTCTCTATGTACTTGCCAGCTGCATTAAAATGACTATCTACCATTTGCAATGAGTTTCACGTTTTGGTGAACTGACTCACCATAGGCTCAAAGTACGCGACTAGGAAAGTATGAACAAAACCTTTTAGGCCAACTTCCTCAGGCATTTTATTATAGTGCTGACTGTTTGTTTGACTAACAAAGTTTTTTATTTCTTTCTTGACAATAGATCATGCCCATAGTTTCTCAAACAATGATATATAAATTTCAATTTTCAATCAGCAGTTAAAAATTAGGTTTCTTAATATTCCAAGTTACTTTTCCATGAATAAATAATCATTACATATCATAATAATCATAGGTATGTTGATATGTATATATACAATCATTTATTATTTGGTAGTATTCCCCATTTTTAATTTTTTTGTTTTTTAAACTGAAACAAGACTAGCTGTATGATTTAGCAGGCATCAAAAAGTGTCAACCATCTGGGTTGTTTCCAGGTTCTGGCTATTACAAATAAAGCTGCTACGAACATGGTTGAGCAAATGTCCTTGTTGTGTACTTGAGCATCTTTTGGATATATGCCTAAGAGAGGTATAACTGGGTCTTGAGGAGTCACTATTCCTAAATGTCTAAGAAAGCACCAAAGTGATTTCCAGAGTGGTTGTACAAGTTTGCATTCCCACCAGCAATGGAGGAGGGTTCCCCTTTCTCCACAGCCTCTCCAGCATGTGTTGTCACTTGAGTTTTTGATCTTAGCCATTCTGGTGGGTGTAAGGTGAAATCTCAGAGTCGTTTTGATTTGCATCTCCCTGATGGCTAAGGATGTTGAGCATTTCTTTAAGTGTTTTTCTGTCATTCTACAATCCTCTACAGAGAGTTCTCTTTTTAGCTCCATATTCCATTTTTTAATTGGATTGCTTAGTTTGTTGCTTTTAAACTTCTTGAGTTCTTTATATATGCTGGATATTAGCCCTCTGTCAGATGTAGGATTGGTAAAGATCTTTTCCCAGTCTGTAGGCTGTTGGGACATTGCAGCCAGCCCTGAAGAGACATGATAAGCTAGGGTTGGATGGAAGGGGGAGAGGTATTCCCCTATCAGTGGACTTTGAGGGGGGCAGGGAGAAGATGAGGGAGGGATGGGGAGAGTGGGAGGGAATGAGGGAAGGGGCTATGGCTGGGATACAAAGTACATAACCTGTGATTAATATAAAAATAACTAAATTACTTTAAAAAAAAGAAAAGAAACACAGGTGCCCAGGGATTTCTGCCTTTCTTTGTACACCCACACCACCTGTTGTAACCTCTAAGTGTCTTAATAAAGAAAATGATGGAATAAAAAAAAGTGTCAACCAAATTTCTATACTTTACCACGGACTAAAGAAATCAGTATTTCATGAGAGATCAATTTTAATAACCTTCTTTTCCATCTTAATGTTGTGGAAACACTAAGCTTCTGTACAATTACTATGACTCAAGTTGCTGGCAACAATTACAACTGCAGGAATAGTGTATGTATGCTTGTAGTGTGTGTGTGTCTGTATGTGTGTGTCTGTGTATGTCTGCATGTGTTTGTATGTGCATGTACATGCTAATCATATAAGCTTGATAATTCATAGGTCATTCTTTTATTACATGGAAATAAACTCTAGCTTATGGACTCTGTATGAGATATATAATATATTGGAATAACACACATTTCCACAGGGCACAAATATAGGTGATCAAAACATAATGTAATTTTTTCATAGTTGGAACTCATTTCCTTCTTTATCCCTAGTTTCTGATTCGACAACTAATTTACTGTAAGGAAATATAAACATTTGTAATGATATTAAGTTTTAAATGTAATGGTATAAAACTGCTTTCCTTTAATTCTTTATTTTGGGAGTGTATTATAAACTTCGGGGATTATTATTTATAATTCTGTAGACAGTGATAGGTTCTATGACCCTATTCAATGAGACTCCCTAATGCTTGCTCCCCTAGTGGGGTTTACTGCAGTGGTACATTCCGAAGAACAATATACTGTTCATGACTCTCGATGAATCAAAGTATATTGTCGTTGGTTCACCGAGACTGAGAGTTCTTAAATCTTAACTGACTAGTAATTTAATTTTCCCGTAGTCTAATGATAATTCTATTTGGAATAAGTCTGGTTTCATTTCTCATTAACAAACTGAGGAAAATCTTAGGATTTAACCTCATGTACAGTGGACAGAGATTCGACAGGGATATTAAGAGCCCCTCCAGTTTTAAATTTCATTTTCTTTCCTTTGTCCACCCAGTGAGAACTAAATGCTATCTGGCAGTAGCTATAATAATGTGTTTGAGTAGAAAACTGAACATATATGCAAACTGTATGTGAAACTTTCTGTTTATGTCCTAACTAAAAGCCATATTACTAAGAGTTTGGCATTATCACCATTTTACTTATGAGAAAATTGAGATAAGTTAATATCTTAGGGTTTCTATTGCTGTGAAGAGATACCATGACCAAGGTAACTCTTATAAAGGAAAACATTGAATTGGAGCTGGATTACAGTTTCAGAAGTTTAGTCCATTATTGTTATGATGGGAAACATGGCAGCGTGCAGGCGGACTTGGTGCCAGAGAAGGAGCAGAGAGTTCTACATTTGGATCCACAGGTAGCAATAGACAGTGCCACACTGGGCATAGCTTGAGCAGAGGGGACCTCAAAGTCTGCCCCACATTGACACACTTCCTCCAACAAGGCCACACATCCTAATAATGCCACTTCCTATGGGCCATGTATTCAAACACATGAGTCTATGGGGCCATACCTATTCAAACCACCAATTAATAAAAAAATTTACTCAAAGGTAGGCGGCCAGTGAATGATGGAGCTATGTAGCGCAGCAATCTCTTTTACAAGTTAGTCCTTCTTAATCGCGTCACCATCCCATTATTACCTTTGCCGTTTCCTATCTCACACTCATGCTAGCTTAGCACCCTTGAAATTTTAATACAACAGAGAGTAAGTGAAGGATGTAGAGATAAGAATGTTCATTCATGTCTGGGAGATGCTGATGCTAGCTTTATAGTAAGGCTTCTCCAAAGGAACAGAAGTGATGGAGTGTGTTTTATATATACATGTACATAGCTATATTTATATCTAATCTATCATCTATTTCTATGTCTGTATCTATATCTGTGCCTATATCTACATATATTTATATCTATGTCTATGTATATCTATACCTATTCTCCCTCTCTCTCTCTCACTAATGTTAAAGTGGCTTAAAGGTTATGATACAGGTAGTCCCACAATGGGTAATGGCTGTCTTCCAATAGAAAGACAAAGAATGTTATAGTTGTTTAGTACAAGGGACTAGATGTCTCAGCAGTTCCAACTTGGTACTGGTGTTCCAGAAAATTCTTAGGGAGTCACTGCTTTTCAATATACATTAGACTCTCAAAGAAGTAGACTCTAACACCAGCAAAGGAATACCTCAGTAACAAGATAAATGACCTTGCTAGGGAGACTTAGGGCAAACACACAAAAGCAAAAGCTTCCTTCTTCCATTTCCTTTTGCAAGGGATGCTATCGGAAGGTGTGTTCCAGTTTTAGGGTGAGTCTTCTCACCTAAAATGAATAAAGAAAATTTGTCACAAGTTTGCCTAGTTGCATGATTTTTTACTTTCTTACAGATATATTCAAGTTCATAACCAAGATTAATCATCACACCAACCATGCAAAATAATGGCGTCTTAGTGTTGATATATATACATACATATATATACAATAATATATAATAATATATACAATAATATATACACAATAATTCAAGATAAAATTTGTATGCAAATGCAAGACCTTATTACTATGGTTACCAGAAGAACAAATGTTCTGGATTCCTCATTATGGTGTTTGTCATCAATGATGATTTTTGATTTTCCATCTGGGAAATTCTGTTAGCATAAGTGTTTTTAGGGTTTGTTACAGTAAAGTATCTGATTGGGTTTGTTGCTTTAGCTCCACTTTTACATTAAATGACGGCCTTTAAATAAACCTCTAGTTACTTGATCTAAGTGTGTTCTTTTGAGATAGTTGATCATTCATCATGTCTCTGGAGTTTTAAGTATATCACATTTTTCCGGGCTATCTGTTACTTTGAGAGAACTAGTTTTATCTTTGCAGCCCTAATTTATTCTGTGTTATTGTACTGTGTTTCTGCTTCAGTGTTTTTTTGTTTGTTTGTTTGTTTTTGGGTTTTTTTTTTGGCAAATGATGAGTAAAAAAATCTGAGTTTAATCTTAAAAGCGTTCTAACCTGGCACAGGTTTGTGAGGACGCCTCCTTCATTGTAGCATGGGGCTCTTGGTAACACTTTATGCCATTGTATTCAACACACTTAAGAAAAGAAGTGAAATGAAAGAAAGTAAGCAAGCAAGCAAGAAAATCCTGAGATTTAAGGGAATTAAAACTATCAATACAGACCATAATCCAGATTCTTTTAAAATATTAAATATTTCTAGAAGGTTCAATATTTGTTTGAAGACTATGTAAATTCATTCTCAAGTATTGTGAATGTACATATATATGTACATATATATACATATATATATATTCAACCACATCTGACATTTTTTGATTGTAAAACAAAAACAAAATAATGTATATTGGCACCAACTGTGCAATTTGAAATTTCAGTGGTTTTCAGGATTGGAGTAATATTTTTATGATGAGTTAATATAATATTATATAAAAACCAATTTAAAACTGATATGGGCTGGGAATATGGCTCAATCTTTAAAGCACCCCCTGGCCAATCTTGAGGATCTGAGTGTGAATCTCCACAGTCCACACTGGTTATGATTGTAAACACTTGCAACCATAGCCCTTGGGGTAGGACTTGGGGGCAGAGATAAGTGAATCTTCCAAGCTCAGTGGCCAGCCACTCTAGCCTATCAGGGAGCTCTGTGTTCAGTGAGAGATCATCTCAAATGATAAACTGGAAAGCAATAGTTTAAATCCTCTGACATCAATCCTGATCCCCCACATGTGCATGGATACGTACTACACACACATACACACACACACACACACACACACACACACACACATAGCGCTGATGTAACAGTGTGATATAATTTGCACATTTATTTTTTTGTACATTCCTGATGCTTTCTTCTAATTAAGGGGACTACAGTCAGTTATAGACTATTCAGAAGATTAGCAGTGACTTTCATAAACAGGTAAGTTGGGATAATATAAAGCTAGTTTATCTGGTGTCATTGGGTCTGAAACTAGTCCTGTCTGGATGTTTTGCTCTCTTATGCCTTTCAGTGCAGTGATGAGGAGTTTGGACAATCATTCAGAGTTTCATTCTGATCCTGCTAAAGTGGCTTTTCTCTTTCTTCAAGGAAACTATTTCATAATTTACACTATGGTGTTGTAGGATTCATTGTACGCCCTGTCAGGGCTGGTGACAGTCTTGGAATACTCACTTGTGCCTTGTCGGTTGCTCGTTTGAAGTACAGAGTAGAGTTCTAATAGGTTAATAATGACTTTCAATAAGGATATTCTTGGAGTATGAAGGAGTAATGATACACAATAACATAATATATGATACATGTACCATATTTTATAGGTGTCAATTTATTCCATGGCCACGTAAGTGGACATCTATGCATAATATTGTAGGGTCCACTTAAATCCAACATAAACAACATGTCAGTGAAGATGACAAAAAATTATTATAATCAAGCCACTGCTTATCTATTAGGGCCACAGGACAGATTAGGGAGCTGAACTGTGATGCTGAGGGGATGTTGTACAGCACATTTAAAGGATGAAACCATAAAACATGGAGGAGCAGAGTGGGCTGTACCATTGTCCAATCATATTTTGACATAGGGTTTGAGCAAACAAGTTTCCATCAATCAGGATATGAGTAGATTCTTGGGCCTGAGGATGTGAACATAGTTTACCCTGCCAGCAAGATGGAGAAGTTGTCCTTGATATGGCTTACTCAGACAAATTGTCTTCTTACAAGTTGTCCCTGAGATATTTGGACTCAGACAACTGTTTCCTTATAGCAGAAAATATTCAGCTATTGGGAAATCCCCAGCTCCTAGAATTTAGTTTATCCCTATGATTAAATGGTGTCTGAAAATGAAGCAGTAGTACTTAGAATAAATTTCTTTTGCTTGTTCCCAGCATCCACACAATTGATACTGAGTCTCTTCGAGATGTAGCTGACTTGGCATTATTTTCATCTGTGAATTCCGGCAGTCTTTGGTGCATTCTTTACTGTGCTTTTACATATACAGTCTTCATTGTGATTATAGAAATAATATTAGATTTGACACTGTCGATTAACATAAAGAAAGTGGCAGATAAATTTTAGCCAGTATAAAGTGAGGCATTCAGTAATTGTGGGATTTCTAGATGAGTAGAGAGGGCCTTGGATATGAATTTTCCATGATTCTCTTATCATCCGTGAATTTAGGGTAGATTACACAGAAGGCAGTCTATTGCTTTACATTTAATGCAATTTTCTTAGTGTGTGTGCAGCTAACACACACTAAGTGTGTGCTTAGACCTTTCTAAGCAAGTACTTGGCTGAGTAATTGAGAGGCAGAATTCTCAGAGTCATGTTGGGTCCCATTCACCTGACGTCTTTACAGATGAGGACACTGGATTTAATCAAGAAAAGACTACTCCACAATCAGAGGTTCTTACCATCAAACCAGACGACTGTGAGCACTGAGCTGTTGTAGCACTACAAATGCCTGCTGCCGTGGTTAGAATATGTTGGAAGCTGGAAAAATATCTTTAGACTCTTAACTTCTCTCTAGCAGACTGTTTGGTATGTACCCAGAGAAGCAGTAAGTTCCCGTATGGTTTGTGTGACATTGACACCAAATAATGAAGTCTGAGACAAAACTTATATTTACCCCCATGTAACATTTAAATATGTGCATTTCCTTCACAGGTCAATCAATCTTCTGTTCCCATAATATAGGTCATATCCCAATGAGCTGAAAGACGTGCATCTTTTGAGCAGGATGAAAAGCAAAAATGGCAAAATATACTGCACAATCTATTTCAACTGTCTTTTCCACTGGGACAAAGTTATAGGTAATTGTACAGTTCTAGTTTCTCCAGACACCAGGTTTGTAAGAACATGTTTTGAGCAACCAGAAACAAAAATAATATTTCAGCAGCATTTCAAGAAAAAAGTGATATCCCCTCTTACCACCACTGTAAAAAAATGACTACATCTTAAGGGAGAGATTTTAAATGCCACTGGAGGCTTTTGAAATGGTGCACACTGTGAAGGCTGTGTTACCTTCGAGTCTTTAAATACAGGTCCTTCAGTGGTGACTGCAGTATATAAATGGAGAGATAGAGAATTAATTCATCGTACAGTGGAGCAGAAAACTCACATCTGTTCTTTCTACAACCCAGTACACCCCATTTATTAATGCTGTTCTCTGCACTGTCAGGTCTAAGCAATTAACTTGCACAGACTGTCTTCTCTGGGGCTAGATAGACAGACTGTTTATCAGCAGGAATATACCTTTTTAAGCACTTTCCATAGAAGAAAAAAAATAAAACAAGAAGCAAATGCAGTGTTTCCAGCAGTTAGTCTGGACTGAGAATACCACACATCCAGCCATAGGCTAATTTTCATGTCTGAGTAATATTCACCAATTTTACCAATAGAAATTTACAGCATTTTATTTTACCCACCACAAGTAAATTACTTGAATGAAATATCATGTGAGTATATTATCTTCTTGGTGAATGATTTATTTATAAATGTATTGGTAGCCCACATGTGGAAAGGAGGAAATAAATTAACTGTTCTGCTAAATAGCAACAAAGAAAAAATATGTTTACATAGGAGCTCTTCTTCTGAGCTCCAATGATATTACAAATAAAATGCCATATTTTTATGAAACATGTCCCATAGTTTTAGAAATTGCTTAGTCAATACTCATTTAGATATATAAAAAGCATTAAACATAGCTTGAATGAAATCTTTCTGGAGTTTTTTTTTTTTTCCTATCCTCCACCTGGTCATTATGATTCTCCATCCTTGTCTGAGTTTCCATGTTCAGGGAGTGGCCTCAGCCATTCACTCTGGTTACCTGGTTTCATAAAGGAATACAAGCTCCTCTTTCACTTGCATCCAGTCTTTGCATAAAACTTTGTTTTTAAGCCTAACTGCTACCATTTATTATTTGCTTTGTCCCCACACTGACTTCCCCACTTAGACCTATGCGTTGTCTTTATAGCCAGTTGCTTTCCTTTTTTGTTTCCCCGTTTGTTCATTTTAAATAACGTTTGCTGAGTTTTTCCTTGACAATTTCATACACATATAAAGTGCACTTTATTATTGTAAAAATCCAACCCTGTCCCATATCCCTCCCACCCTACTTCTTTGTTTCCCCTATAAGTCCCTTTCCAATACTAATAGTTTGTGGGTTTTTTTTTTAACCAGGGTCATTTGTGTGAAATGGGTTTAACATTTCCTACTTAAAACTAGAGTTGGTCCTTCAGTGGATATTCAACTGAAGAAAATGGTTCTTCTATCACTTATTTTTTTTGTTACTATGATAAACCACAGTGAGCAAAATAAACTTGAGGAAGACATTTATTTTGATATGGAGAGAATCAGTAATGATGGGGAAGGCATGGTATGCCAGCAAAATCAGGAAGCTGCCTGATCAGCTCTTTTAAAATCCACCCACGGCAAACAGAGTGAGAGAATAGGCAGTATTGTGAGGTTGCAAACCCTCAAAGTCACCCCCGTGACATACTTCCTCCAGCAAGAGTCTATTTCCAAGGTCCAATCCCCCAAACACCATCACCAACTGAGGCCAACTATTTAAAATCTGAGTCTATGGGGGAACATTTTTTTTTTATTTAAAGCACCATATTCTACCTCTGAGTCCCCACACAATGAGTATCATGTTATAATGTGAAACGCATCGGGTTCAGCTTGTAAAGTTGAAAGACAAAATCTCTTCTGAGACGCAAGGCAATCTCCTAACTGTAAACCTATATGGAGGAAAATAGTTACATATCTGTACAATCACACAGAATAGACATTACCATTTCAAAGAGAGAAACAGAAGCACAGCAGGAACGACTTAACCAAACTAAAATCAAAACTCTACAGAGAAAACATCAAATGATATTGCTTTGGAATTCAAAGAGATTAAATGGCTCCACCCATCTGACTTTGCTTCCTGGAACATATATTTCTCCCTTGGGCAGGTCTTACTATGTGTGCAGCTTCCATTGAGTGATGTCTCATGTTTTGTTTTTTTTTTTTTTGTATTTTTGCAATGTTTAACACCTTGTAGTCTCTGCCATAACCCAGCTTTTACCTTCAGAGGTTCACACAATGGTTTCCCAGAGACATCAAGCCTCTCTTGTCTAGTTTTCTGAAACAATGGAGAAAGAATCAATGACCAACTCAAGTTCTGATCTTCAGTATATCTACAGCCAGTAATGATGGGTGATATTGCAAAATTTAGGTGGCATTTTAGGACAGATACTCCTCCCATTGAACTATGCTTGCAGCATCTTTGTATTATGAATCAATCGCTTTCTAGGAGTAAGCAACCCATTAGACTTTCTTTCAGAAGCTTATCTAGCTATAGTCTTGCCCAGAGGACACTTTCTATTATTCCAGAGAAGGACAGGAGGCTTTTCTTTAATGGAAGTGATTTCGTTAACAATTATAGATAAATTTCAGTAAATGACTTCACTGCAAGCCTAAACTTTAACTTCCTTTTTATCCCTTTCTAAACTGCATATTTTTCATTTCTTTCTGACTAACCTAATGGTCTTATTCATTATATGCCTTCATAAGAGTATTCAGCAATAATCATACCATCCCCTCAATGTTATGCTGTCTTAAAAAAGAAAATCTCACCCCAAATAAACTAGTCCATTACTTTTAAATTGTGATTGAGACAAAGTTTTCCAAAACATGAAATGAATGTCCTTTGGTTTCTTTGATAATAAAATCCTTGTTCTTTTCTGAAAATTTGTGCAATATTTATCTGTTGTCTCTTTTAATATCAGCACTATTGTCTTTCAGACTTTTACTACAATGCCCTATGAAGCTTTGCTTATAGCATTCAACTGCTTTTCTAGTCTGAAGATACAAGTATTTTCCATATAGGTTCTTAATAGAAACAACTCACTCTTTTCAAGCACTGATTTCCACCTTAATTACTCTTCAGTTGCTGTCATAAAATAAATAACCAAAAAAACTTAAGGAAGAGTTTGTTTTGGCTCATAGTTCCGGAGGGATGTTCTGGCTAGTTTCTTTGCCAACTTGACACAAGCTAAAGTCTTCTAAGATGAGGGAAACATATTTGAAGAAATGTCTCCTTAAGACTGGCCTATAGACAAGCTTATGTGGGCATTTTCTTAATCAGTGGTTAATGTAGGAAGACCAACTATAGGTGGTATGACCCTTGGGCAAGTGGTCCTTTGGTGTGTAAGAAAGCAATCTGAATAAGCCATAAGGATCAAGCCTCTGCTTCCGTTTCTGCATTCATATTTATGCACTTGAGTTCTTGCCCTTACTACTTGATAGTGAACTGTGAAGTGGGACTATAAACTGAAATAAATCCTTATCTCTGTAAGTTGTTTTTCTGTAATTGTGTTTGTTTTACAGCAATAAAAACCATCATGAAGACAAGATATATTCCATCACAGTAAGGAAATCAGTAGAATGGAACCGCATTAGAAACAGGAAGCTGGGTGATGTTTGTTTTATCCACATATTGGAAGCACAGAGAGGGCTGGAGAAATGGCTCAGCTGTTAAAGGCTAGGCTCACAAGCAAAAATATAACAAAGCACAGAGGAAAAAGAGCAGAAAGTAATGTGATACTACATTCTGTCAAAGTCTTTCCCCAGTACTGCACTTCCTCCAGCAATGCTTTATCCCCTAAGGGTTCTACATTTTCCCCCCAAATTGAACCATTATCTGGAGACCAATATGCACCTATGGAGAGACATTTAACAATCAAACCATTACATCCAGAATCAAGAAGTGATTCTGTTCTTAGTACATGTTTGACTGTTGATGGGTCTAGTTTCATAGAGGTCTTGTGTAGGTAGCTACAGCTACAGGAGAATCATGACTTCATTGGCTATTCTATGCTCAGAACATAATATTTCATAGGCTCTTTCCCTATCTTCAGGTGTTTACATTCATTTTTTTCTTATGTGTTCAGTCACACAAGAGTCTATTTTTTCCAACTCACAACTCGAGATCTTTTCAATGGCTACTTCAATGAAATCATGTCCCTACTCTAAGTTTCTAAACACTTATAGTTCAACCCTAGCCAGTATTCTGACCTTCACATAACAACAAAGATATGGCTCTCTTGTCTCATGACTGCCACTCATTTTTCCTGCATAAAGATATGCTTTTCCTCTGAGATTTGGCTTCAGGGCTTTTGCACCTGCTTATCTTGAGAAATATTACTGAGAAATTGCAGGGCTTACTTCTTCTCTTGTATTTTGTTAAAATATTATCTTCTTAGTAAACATCTTCATATTACAAAGGCATTTCTCAGATGTATGGTGATGGATCAGTATGTAAGGTGTTACTGCACAAGTGTAGAAACCTGAGTTCAGCTTCCTAGCATCCACTTAAAAGCTAGGGATAGTGCATTTCCAGCACTGGGCATGGGTCTGGGTGTGGGTGGAGGGTTGGTCATATTGTCTAGCAGAAATGGGGAGATCAAGATTTAATGAAAGAATCTGTCTTAAGAAAAAGGGTGGTATGAAATCCAGACAGAATGATATACATCTTTGACCTCTGCCCTCTACTCAAAAGGCTGAGCATGCTTGGCCACACTACAAACCAATGTATTTCATGGAAATACACAATAAAAGGAAAAGAATATTTATATTATTTAAATGTTTTATGATGATAATTGTTTTTCAAATGTATTTGCATTAGACTACAAAGTAAAATATTTTATTGTATTGTTTTCTATACTAAACTCCAGAAATGCATTGTGTGTAATAAAAGTACAGTTAAGCATTTTGCATGAATAAACATATAATAAACTTATCTCTGCATGAAGTTTATTTAGTTTTCTTATAAATACCCTCTTGTCATATGGCATCTTTAGCTGTCTGCTTTCATTAATATTCAAGTATTAGAATTATAATAAATTTACTAAATAGACTCAGAAAATATTCCAAACTCAGAAGAGAAAATAATTATAAAAGATACAAACAACATATTTATTTTTGCCTGATGACATTTAAAAACCACTTGTTCTAAGTGTCCTGTATGGTAACTCAAAGTATTTAGAGCACTGTGAATCTGTCTTTAATTTGGTACTGTGTAGACACAGCCTGAAACTGATATTTACCAAGAGTTATGAAGCTTTATTGCTTGGGCAGATGGAGTACCAAACTCCTGGGAATATAACTCTCCAGGTTGCTGCTGAGGTTTTTCAAACAATAAGAAAATACTATATGTATGGCAGAGGGGGAACCTATAGATTATGAAATAGAAATATCTTTTAAAGGTTAGAGGAGTTTATGAGTTTCATAGTGCTTTCTTTAGCTTTCTCTTCCTGGATATATTCTAGGCTTTCAGACTTGAGTACATAATTTACTTACAATTTTTCCCTAAGCAAAACTGTTTTTAGTAATGCCTTCCAAGCTAGACCCATGGTTCTACATGGCATAGTCAGTTTGTGGAGACAGAATGCCTGAATGAAAAACAACACAGCCCAGAAGAAACTCTGTCCATAAATATCCCAGTAATCTCCGCTGCTCCTTCCTCTGTCATTCATAATGTAGTGGGAATTAACTTGCGAAATGAATTAGATCCTGACAAAGAAAATGCATTTCTTTTTGGATGATTTGACTGAATATTTAACTGTGTGTTTATTTTTAAGACTACTTTTTAAGGAAGACAACCCTCTTAAATCTATTTCTGTATCTTCATTTTTATAATTCTTTTATTTTAAGCATCAATTGAATTATTTTAGAAAACTGATGCCAAAGATAGCAATCTCAAAACTCATGAGTGAAAAAAAAAAAAACCCAGATGCCTGTGTTCTCTAGACGCACTTTCTTCCTGTATGGAAAGATTGTCACCTTACCTCAAGGTTCCCAGAAGTCTCAAGCCACTCACATCAACTCAAGCTCAAACTCATCTAACTTTTACTTCCTCACAAAGCCTTAGTGTTATCATCTAAATTGGGTGCCACGAGATTCTGAAACTAATTCATCCTCTAGCAGAATTACCCTCTATCTTTAAACTTGTGAAGCTAGAAAGTAAGATATCTGTTTCAAAAGTAGGAAGGCAGGAAAGACATTCAACTATTCAACTGCAAGCCAATTAAAAAAAATCAAATGGTCACGCACACACTAGAGAAAGAGAGAGACAGACAGACAGAGGCAAGCAGAGACAGACAGAGAAACAGAAACACAGAGAGACCCATGTATATAAAAGTAGAAAAAATAAAATAGCAACATAAAGTAAGCAGTTGGCAGTCACAAGCAATTCTCAGATCTCAACAGAGTCAAAGCTTGAAGGTGCCATGACTGATCGGTGCTCTGTTAAGCTATCACCTCTAGTCTCTGAGTTCACTGCTCATCTCTTGGAGTCATGTTTCCTTTATTTTTGAAGACAAGCAAATATTCTCAGATGAATGTTTATATAAGTCTGTTTTCTTCCTATAAAATTTGGGGGTCCATCAACCTTCTTTCATCCTCTGTATAGTCCTACACATTAATGTTTTATTTTTTTTTAACCTGGCATAATATTTATTCAAAATTATGTGTTCTCAGGTATGTATCAAAGAAATGCCCTATGTTGGACTAGAGGTTATTACAGCTTCCTCTCAGGATATTAAAGAGGATCCACATATCTGATCATATCCCTCATTTGTTCAAAGATCCTACTGTGTGATTTGCTATTAGGCATTTTGTTATTTTTTTAGACTACCAAAAGAACATACCCGTACCCATTATTATCTTAAAACTATACTTTTCTAGCACTTAAATTTCTAATTTTTAAATTATTTTGCAAAGTGTATAGGATGGGAATTTCTTATATTCTTATTCTCTTTATTGGTTAGTAGTTCTTTTTGGTCTATCTCTTTCCCCTATCATTAACAAGAACAAGACCAACAACAACAAGAAAATGAACAAAAGTAGGCAAGCAAATTGATCATACTCTCATGGTTTAAAAGAGAATGGTTTCACAAGCTCAGATATTTGAATTTTTGGTACCCAGCTTGTAGAACTGTTTGAGAAGGATCAGGATGTGCAGAAATTGCAGAGGAGGTGTGTTCCTTAGCTTCAAGGTTTCAAAAGGCCAAACCATTCCTGCTCTGAGCTTGTGGATGATGTATAAGCTCTTGTCTAATATTCCAGACTGTCTGCCTGCCCGTACCCATGCACCATGCACCATGCTATCATTTATGCTGTCATTTGTAAGTTGCCATTGTTACAGTGTTTCATCACAATAGTAGAAAAGTAACTAGGACACTACCTTCAACACTGCACCTGAAAATCTCCTCAGCTAAAGTTCTGTTACCACAGGATTTATGACTGAGTCACTTTCCCTTTAGTTCTAGTAACTTATTCCTCATTCCTTTCTTAGAAGTATACCAGCAAGCCCTTTAAAATGTTTATTTCTCATGACTTTTATGATAGTATACATAATATCCATCACCATCAGTATATTCAACATCCATATTTCTATCTGATGACTACTCAAAGCATAAACGGGCAAGGCTGCTCCCCCCTCAGGGGGAGGTGGTCAAAGAGTCAGCCACTGAGTTCATGTCAGAAATAATCCCTGTTCCCCTTACTAGGAAACCCACTTGGAGACTGAGCTGCCTTGAGCTACATCTGAGCAGGGGTTCTAGGTTATCTCCATGCATGGTCCTTGGATGGAGAATCAGTCTCAGAAAAGACCCCTGTGCCCAGATATGTTAGTACTGTTGCTCAGAGGAGGACATTGCAGCCAGTCCTGATGGAACCTGATAAGCTAGTGTCAGATGGAAGGGGAGGAGGACCTCCCTCTATCAGCAGACTTGGAGAAGGGCATGGGAAGAGATGAGGGAAGAAAGGTGGGATTGAGAAGGAATAAAGGAGGGGGCTACAGCTAGGATACAAAGTGAATAAACTGTAATTAATATAAAATAAATTTAAAAAACAAAAAACAAAGTAAGAAAAATAATACAGAAAAAAAGCATGAACTGATTGTGAAGTTTAATGAAGAAACCAAAAGCCAAGGAGATGAGTCAAGTCCACTGGGAAAGGCTTGTAATCCCAGCTACTCAGGAAGCATGGGAAAGAAGATCACAGTTTCAAGGCCTGCCTGGGCTACAGAGTAAGTTGAAGGCCTCAGTGGGTAACCTGGGGAAACTATCTCCTAAAATCAAAAGTAAAGAATAAAGGGCCTGCAAGATGACTCATCAAGTAAAAATGTGAGGCTAAGCCTGGTGACCAGAGTTCACTCCCAGGACTCATTTGGTAGAAGAGCACCAACTTCTGCAAATTGTTTTGTGATCTCCAGAGATAATACACATAATTAAATCAATCAATCATCAAGTACATAGATGGGGTTGATTGACATAGGACACCAAGCTTCTTGTCTTTTGGCATTGTCACAGTAGCCTATTACCTCACAAGTGAATTTTTGTTTTTGTTGTTTTCTCATTCTGTTATATTTGAACATTCTTTCTGGCTGTTGATAGTCATCGAAATTTCTAGAAATTGTAAACTAGCATTTACTCTTTTTATGCAACATGAAGATGAAAAAGAGAAGATGAAATAGTGATTCAAAAACAAAGTTGGATCAAAGAAGAGTTTACCTGAATATCTGTTTCATAATTGAAATGTATTTACATAATATTATTTAATTTATCTGTGATTTAGAGGCCATATAGAAACTAGATTATCACTACATCTACCATATCACCTTAATTTAAGTATAAAGAAAATATTGTTAGTTAGAATCTTTCAGAGGCCCTCTGTGGTAGGCTCCTGTCCTGTTGCTTGTTTTCTCCTAGATTCAATGTCCGTCCCATTTGTCCATCTAAGTGAGGATTGATCACCCCACCCTGGGTCCTCCTTTCTTATCTTCTCTAGGTGTATAGATTTCAGCATGTCCATCCTATCCTATAGGTCTATGTAAGTGAGTATATACCAAGTGTTTCTTTCTGCTTTTGGGATACCTCACTCAGGATGATCGTTTCCAGGTCCCACCATTTGCCTGCAAATTTCATGATTTCCTCCTTTTAAATTGCTGAGTAGTATTCCATTGTGTAAAAGTAACACAATTTCTGTATCCATTCCTTGACTGAGGGACGTCTGGGTTGTTTCCAGGTTCTGGCTATTACAAATAAAGCAGCCACGAACATGGTTGAGCAAATGTCCTTGTTGTGTACTTGAACATCTTTTGGATATATGCCTAAGAGTGGTATAGCTGGGTCTTGAGGAATCACTATTCCTAATTGTCTAAGAAAGCGCCAAATTTATATCCGGAGTGGTTGTACCAGTTTGCAATCCCACCAGCAATGGAGGAGGGTTCCCCTTTCTCCACAACCTCTCCAGCATGTGTTGTCACTTGAGTTTTTGATCTTAGCCATTCTAACAGTGTAAGGTGAAATTTCAGGGTCATTTTGATTTGCATCTCCCTGATGGCTAAGGATGTTGAGCATTTCTTTAAGTGTTTTCTGCCATTCTACAATCCTCTACAGAGTTTATTAAGTCTCACAACCAAGCCATCGCCAGAGTGCAGGGAATCATATGAAAGAAGGGGGAGTTAGTAAGATTTCGCAAGGACAAGAGCTCCACAAAGACCAAATAAATCAGGCACAGGGGTCTTCTATGAGACTGTTTCTCCAACCAAGGACCATGTATGAATACAAACTATAACCCCTGCTCAGATGTGGCCCTTGGTAGCTCAGTACCCAACTGGGACCCTAGTAAGGGGAACAGGGACTATTTCTGTCACGAACTCAATGGCTGGCTTGTCAACTGCCCCCCCCCTCCCCAGAGGGAGGAACAGCCTAACTAGATCCCAGAAGAGGACATTGCAGCCAGCCCTGAAAAGACATAATAAGCTAGGGTCAGATGGAAGGGGTGAGGTCCTCCCCTATCAGTGGACTTGGAGCGGGGCAGGGAGAAGATGAGGGATGGATGGGGAGAGTGGGAGGGAATAAGGGAAGGGGCTATGGCTGGGATACAAAATATATAACCTGTGATTGATGGACATTGAGTGGGGGAGAAAACAAGCAACAGGACAGGAGCATGCCAAGGAGGACCTCGGGGGGGGGGGCGGGTCAATGTAGCGATGTATCAGAGCAGATATTAAGACTCGTGATCAAGCCTTTGGCAGAGGGGGAGAAGTAATGATAGATCTCGGGGAGGTTGGTGAGACTTGGGGAGAACAAGAGCTCCACAAAGACCAAACTGAGCAGGGCACAGGGGTCTTGTATGAGATGGTTTCTACAATCAAGGACCATGTGTGGATGTGGCCTGGAACCCCCGCTCAGATGGGGCCCATGATAGCTCAGTGTCGGACTGAAGACCCTAGTGAGGGAAACAGGGACTGTTTCAGTCATGAACTTGATGGCTGACTCTTTGACTCTCCCCCATACAAGCCGGGAGTGACAGACTGGCTAGATCCCAGTAGAGGACATTGCAGCCAGCCCTGAGGAGACAGGATGAACTGGGGTTGGATGGAAGGGAAGGAGGTCCTCCCCTGTTGGTGGACTTGGAGGGGGCGGGGAGGAGGGAGATGAGGGAGGGAGTGGGAGGGTAGGAGGGAATGAGGGAAGGGGCTATGCCTGGGATGCAAAGTACCTAACCTGTGATTGATATAAAAATTAATAAATTTATAAAAAAATAAAAATAAATAAATTATTTATTAAGAATAAATAAAATAAAATAAAAAGAAAACATTTATAGAATGTATTTATCATCTATTAGATATTCAGTAAGCACTCACAGTTAAGGTAAGTTTCTTCTTTCATAAATACTTACTTTTTGAATTTACAGACTTACTTCACATGAAAGATACAGCTATATAGTATCTACTACTGTAAATTGCAATCAGTAAGGGGGAAAAGTTCAAGTAAAAACAGATAGACCGGAAATCTAGGTGACTGTGTCAGAGGCATATAAAATATTATACATACCTGTTTTAGGTGATGAGGCTGGTGTTGACTATCTCAATATCCAAAAGTGGGAGAACTTATGGAACGTGTGGAAGAAAATACAGAAAAAATGTATAACTTAGAAATGAAAAAAAAAAAACAAACATTTAGACTATAGCAAGTATTCATGCTGGTCTAGCATAGTGGTGAAAGTATACTCTTTCCTAACATCCATGAGCACACTAGCTCATGGAACCTGGCTAAGTTTTCAGTACTAGGCATGATTTACCTCATATCGAGTAAGTCTAATGAGGCATTTCTTGGTACCACTGACATATTAGTGCCACTTGACTTGTTTTACCTTTATTTTAAGCATGCCCTGCCATGATAGTCATTATCATGGTTCTTAGGTAGTATAGCTATGTAGGACTGTTTAATTGCTTGCCAACCTTGTCAGCATGTAAAGTATTTTCTTGTCCCATAAGAAAGAGGCCATAAGAATGAAGATTTTAAGTCAGAGACAGCTGTAATTGTTAAGGTCTATTGACCTGTGTAAAGGGTCTGTGGCAATAGGACCCAGCCTTAATGCCTCAAGAGGTAATCAAAGGTTATATCCATAATCTGTATTTTTGCGAGACCAACCATTTAAAAGCAGGATTTTCAGCAATTAAAAAGGAGGAAATCATGAAATTTGCAGGCAAATGGCGGGAACTGGAAACGATCATCCTGAGTAAGGTATCCCAAAAGCAGAAAGACGAACATGGTATATACTCACTTATATAGACCTATAAGATAGGATAAAAATACAGAAATCTATACACCTAAAGAAGATAAACAAGAAAGAGAACCTGGAGTTAGAGGGTTAATACTCACTTAGAAATTCAAATGGGACAGACATTGGATGTAGGAGTAAACAAGTAGCAGGACAAGAGCCGGCCACAGAGGGCCTCGAAAACACTCTTCCCAGCAGTGTATCAAAGCAAATATTAAGAAACATAACCAATCCTTTGGCAGAGTGCAGGGAATCATATGAAAGAAGGGGGAGTTAGTATGACCTGGAGAGGTCAGGAGCTCCGCAAGAACCAAATATATCAGGGCACAGGGGTCTTTTATGAGACTTTCTCTCCAACCAAAGACCATGGATGGTTATAACCTAGAACCCCTGCTTGTATGTAACAAATGGTAGCACAATTCCCAAGTGGGTATACTAGTAAGGGGAACAAAATCTATTTTGGACATGAACTCAATGGCTGGCTCTTCTATCTCCCCACCTCCCGAGGGAGGAGCAGCCTTGCTAGGCCACAGAAGAGGACATTGTAGCCATTCCCGAAGAGACCTGATAAGCTAGAGTTAGATGGAAGGGGAGGAGGTCCTCTCCTATCAGTGGACTTAGAAAGGTGCAAGGTGGAGATGAGGAAGGGAAGCAGGGATAGGGAGGGAGTGCGGGAGGGAGCTACAGCTGGGATACAAAGTACATAACCTGTGAATAATATAAAATAAAAATAAGGAGATCCAAGATGGCTGCCATGAGAGGACACTGTGTCTGAGGAGTAGGACAGCAGAAACAACGAAGCGACCAGGAGACTGAACTCTGGGACCTAAACGCTAGCATTTGTGATTGCCAGGTGAGTGGAACTCCTACGGTGAGAAAATCAAATGGGAAAACCCTAGGGACACCCAGTTATTACCCGGAAAAATTTCCGGGTGACCAGCAGCGCACAGCTCTGATCTGAACGAGCAGAATTCCTGGGCGGCTGCACCCACCATAATAGACTGGATCACATGGTCTGGCAGGCAGTCTGAGGAGGAACCAGGTACCATTTTCACTGACCTGCACACTGCAAGCGCACACTGCACCCGGATTCTACTTCAACCCACGGGTGTACAGCATGCTCACACCGATCGCCAGAAACACCCCAGACTGAGAGGGTCCCGGACCCTCTTGACCAGACTGCACACTGAGGGCTAACACTGCACGCATCCACCAGCAAAAACCTCAGTCCTTGTGTGTGTGTGTGTGTGTGTGTGTGTCCGTCCATGGGCCAGACAGAGAAGGCCCAGGAGAGGGTGCCAAATCTCCATTCCAGGGGAGAGCCCATAGCAGCAAGCCCAGGGCGGAGCACACAGTCCCGAGCTGACATCTCAAACCTGGACACTCAGACTCTAGCACAGAATGAGGAGTAAAACCTCCAGACCAGAGGGGTGACCAGCCTGCAGTGCTCACAGCTTCTAGCACAGAGCACGAAGCCAGGCACACAGAGCCCACAACAGAGTTCAACTGAGACAACACACACACACACTAACAAACCACTGGATATCCCTGATCCTCTTGAAGAATACTCCTGACACAAGAGATTGACAGATTCAGACTGAAGTACAGCCTTAAAGCACAAACAGCTCCCTGATTATATATAAACAAATACCCAGAAAACGGCATAAGAACTCACCCAACAAAAATCAGGACACCATGGCCCCACCAGAAACACACAAAAGCAGCAGAGATTTTAATTCAGTGGAGACACA
>CM053766.1:58719115-58741426 GCA_028658305.1 Pachyuromys duprasi
TCCAACAAAAAAAGAGAACTTCAGACCTATCTCTCTCATGAACATTGATGCAAATATACTCAATAAAATAATTTCAAACCGAATCCAAGAACACATAAAAGATATCATCCACCATGACCAAGTAGGCTTCAACCCAGTCATGCAAGGGTGGTTCAGAAAACAAGGGTGGAGGAGAAAACAAGCAACAGGATAGGAGTATGCCAAGGAGGACCTCTGGGGGGGGGGCGGGTCAATGTAGCGATGTATCAGAGCAGATATTAAGACTCGTGATCAAGCCTTTGGCAGAGGGGGAGAAGTAATGATAGATCTCGGGGAGGTTGGTGAGACTTGGGGAGAACAAGAGCTCCACAAAGACCAAACTGAGCAGGGCACAGGGGTCTTGTATGAGACGGTTTCTACAATCAAAGACCATGTGTGGATGTGGCCTAGAACCCCCGCTCAGATGGGGCCCATGATAGCTCGGTGTTGGACTGAAGACCCTAGTGAGGGAAACAGGGACTGTTTCAGTCATGAACTTGATGGCTGACTCTTTGACTCTCCCCCATACAAGCCGGGGAGTGACAGACTGGCTAGATCCCAGGGGAGGACATTGCCCCCAGCCCTGAGGAGACAGGATGAGCTGGGGTTGGATGGAAGGGGAGGAGGTCCTCCCCTGTTGGTGGACTTGGAGGGGGTGGGGAGGAGGGAGATGAGGGAGAGAGGGAGAGAGAGGGTGGGAGGGAATGAGGGAGGGGGCTATGCCTGGGATGCAAAGTACCTAACTTGTGATTGATATAAAAATAAATAAAAAAATGAAAAAATATATCTAAAACCAACAGACAGCCAATAAATTCACAAGAGTTAGTAAAAAAAAAACCCTCAGTAATCTTATATGTAAATTGATTCAACTCACCAATATAGAGCTGGATTACAAAAAAAAAGTAGGTTTCTCATGTCTGGTTATGGAATTTTACATCCACAGTAAGTGTAGCTATCCTCCTTCACCAAAGAAGTTTCTCTTTAGGGAGAATGGGGGCCATTGCGGAAAAAGCACAACTGGAGAGAATCGAGAGGTCATAAGAAATGGAGACATTGGATGTAGGAGAAAACAAGTAACAGGACAGGAGCCTACCACAGAGGCCTCGGAAAGACTCTACCTAACAGTGTATCAAAGCAGATGCTGAGACTCATAACCAAACCTTGGATAGAGTGCAGGGAATCATATGAAATAAGGGGGAGTTAATATGACCTGGAGAGGACAGGAGCTCCACAGGGACAAAATATATCTGGGTACTCGGATCTTTTATGAGACTGTATCTCCAACCAAGGACTGTGTATGGATATAGCATAGAGCCCCTGCTGGGATGTAGCCCGTGGTAGCTCAGTATCCAAGTGTGTTCCCTAGTAATTTCAACATGAACCTAATGGCTGGCTCTTTGACCTTCCCATACCCTCCCACCAGGGAAGAGCTGCCTTGCTAGGCTACAGAGGAGAACTTTGCATCCAGTCCTGATGATAGCTGATAGGCTAGGTTCAGATGGAAGGGGAGGAGGACCTCCCCTCTCAGTGGACTTGGAGAGGGGCAGGGAGGGGATGAGGGAGGGATGGTGGGATTGGGAGGGCGTGAGGGAGGGAGCTATGGCTGGGATACAACATTAATAAACTGTAACTAATAAAAAATAATTAAAAAATAAAACAGCAAAAAAAAAAGAAAAAGAAAAGAAATTGAGATTGCCCAGCTGCTGACCCACTCACACCATAGCTTCTGCATCCATGGTTTAAGGTGCATCTCAGAAGAGGGATCAGAAAGATTGTAAATGCCAGGGAGCATCAGGAATTCCACAGTGAAGAGTCTCTTCTAGAAATGGCTGCATAGACAAGACCAGAGCAATGGCAATATCAATGACACATTAATGTGACAGGAAAAATTTGCAGGCTCTCACACTTACACAAAGTACTATGTGTAACTAATTGTTGCTCGGAAATGAATTAGCCATTCTCAGAATGAGCTTGGGACAGCCAGTGTAGAGTGGATATACCAACTAAAATCAACTGTACCGGCATAAACAACAAAAACAGATTCAGAAAGTTGCATCTCTGTTTGTTTATGTATATGTACGCTTACATGTATGCAAAAACAATAATCAAAGAAAAGAGGCCACCAATTTGAGCAAAGGCATGAGTCATTATGAAGGATGAAAGGGAGCTGAAAAAGGCATGTAATGCTATTTCAATAAAAAATAAAAATTTATTACAAATATTTAAAAATATATTTAATGAAGATTAAAATGATTAAACATAAGTTTGAAAAATATTTCATTTCTAATCCATTCTTAAGCTTCTTAAACACATAAAGCAAAGATAATTCATTAGCAAATAAACATATTAACCTACTATAGATTTATGTGGGCTAATTACACATCATATATGATAGGTATAAATTTAATACATTTTATTTTATGATTGCTAAGGTATAAGAGTGAACATTTATTAAATGTCAAGTACTTTAAAATTTTAGTCTTATCTGCCATTATGTCATGCTATTATATATCCCCCAATAAGTGCCTTTGGTTTTCCATAGTTACATGTGAATATTTCACTATCTCTTTGGAAGCATTACTTTTCAGTGATTAATTACTTGTTCCCAAACTTCTCAGAAATGTACTCTAGTTTTTGAGATCACTGACTATAATAAAAAGACTCCACACCATGTGAAGAACTATAATCATTAAAATCTTCAGATATCCAGTTAAAACATATTTTTAATTATGAAAGAGGTGTTAATTTTGGAGCATTTGTACATAAAATGAGTTTTAGATGAGCAGAACCCAGAATCACATATTTAGAAAGAAAATGCCTCAGAGCTTATTCCTGGCTGTTTTCACGTCTGCTCAAGGATCCTTCAGTCCATCTAATCCTCTCAACAGCAGCCACTTAGCACCAGAAAAGAAAAATCAGAGGAGAGATCTTATTTCAAATAGAGGTGGATCATTAGCCATTTTTATTTTAAATAAAAAAATCAGAGAAGTTATCAACGAAAATGATTTATTTTTGAAATGGGATAAAGGTTCTTGTCTTACCTGTATCTGAAGATCAAAGGCTAAGAACATAAGAAGTAAGCAACCAGAAAGAACTGTTTCTCTAATAAAACATTTTTATTATTATTTATGTTTATGGATACTCTGTCTGCTTGTGTGTCTTTTTACCACATGTGTGTTGTGCTTGCAGAGACCAGAAGAGAACATCAGCTCGAACACCTTTAACTGAGGTATAGATGGTTGTGACCTGACATGTGGTTAAGAGCATAGTGATGCACATTTCACATCCCACTAGAGAGACAGAGACATGAACTTTCATGAACATGCTTAATTTAGTTTAATTCATAAGACACAGGTCTGTAGGTATAAGGTTGTTGTGTGATTCAAAGCTGATTTCTGTAACCCCACATCTTGTTGCAGTTATGAGAATCTCCTGTCTCAATGTTGTATAAGCACTGCCCTCAATTGTACCCAATAAAGCAGCTTAGATCCAGTCACTGAAAAGAGTAGAGAATAGGTTTGGACTTCCTGCTAGCCAGGGGAGGAGGAGTCAGTGGAGGAAACAGGGGATTCAGCTATAGGAGATGATTCAGCTGTACAGAGATTCAGAGAAGGAGCTGGAGCAGGAAAGCTACAAAGTACAAGTTCCCTGGGATGTACACTAGGAAGAAACCAGAGTAGCTTAGAGGGTTAAAAACTGAGTTAACAACTGTTCGGTTATATTGTTGTGAAGCTAGTTATTAAATGAAAATAAAAGAGTCACCGTTTTATAAAAATAACCCTAACACAAGTCAGTGACAAACCCAATCTCAAGGAACAAAAATGATTAGCTCCTGATGAACAAGACTCAAAATCTTCCTTTACATGCATGTTCACATGCACTAACATATACACAAATGCACATTCACATACCCTAATACACAAAAGGAAGTATTTTCTCCAGTTGCTATATTTGGCCTCCTTCTGGTAGCTATTTATAAGTCTTTTTCTTCTTTTTAAAATTTTTATTAATTTATTTTTATTAATTACAATTCATTCACTTTGTATCCCAGCTATAGCCCCTTCTCTTGGCCCCTCCCAAACTCTCCCTCCCTTCCTGTTCTCCTCCTATGCCCTTCCCCCAGCCCACTGATAAGGAAGGTCCTCCTCCCCTTCCATCTGATCTTAGCCTATCAGGTCTCATCAGGACTAGCTACATAGTCCTCCTCTGTGGCCTGGTAAAGCTTGCCCCCCCCTCAGGGGGAGGTGATCAAAGAGCCTGCCCCTAAATTCATGTCAGAGATAACCCCTGCTCCCCTTACTAGGAAAACCACTTGGATACTGAGCTGCCATTGGCTACATATGTACAGATGTTCTAGGTTATCTCCATGCATGGCCCTTTGTTGGAGTTATCAGTCTCAGAAAAACCCCCTGTGCACAGGTTTTTTTTGATTCTGCTGGTTTCCTTGTGGAGCTCCTGTCCCTTCCAGGTCTTTCTATCTCCCCCTTCTTTCATAAGATTCCATGCACTTTGCTCAAAGTTTGGTAATGAGTCTCAGCATCTGCTTCAATACCCTGCAAGATAGAGTTTTTCAGAGGCCCTCTGTAGCAGGCTTCTGTCCTGTTCCCTGTTTTCTCCCTCTTTTGATGTTTACATTGAGATCCAGCTATACCACTCCTAGGCATAAATCCAAAATGTGCTCAAGTATACAAGGACATTTACTCAACCATGTTCGTAGCAGCTTTATTCCTAATAGCCAGAATCTGGAAACAACCCAGATGTCCCTTAATTGGTATTTACACCATGGAAATTAAAAACAAGAAAATCATGAAATTTGCAGACAAATGGTGGGAAATAGAAAAGATCATCCTGAGTGAGGTATCCCAGAAGCAGAAAGACACACATGGTATATATTCACTTATAAGTGGATATTAGTCACATAATATAAGATAAGCATACTGAAATCTGTACAACTAAAGAAGCCAAACAAGAAGGAGGACCCTGAGTAATATGCTCTTTTTTCCTGATTTCTTCTTTTCTTATTTGATTAAGTTCTGAAAAGTCAATTTCAAATCAATTTTTAGCTCTTCTCTCTTTGTCCTGGAAGGTGTCATCCTTCTAGGGCTTTTTTTGTGGATATCCAGTTCCTATTGTCTCACAGCCCAGCTCATTGTCACAGAAGGCCAGAATAAGTTTTTGCTATACAACCAACAAAATAGGAAGACTTTTTTTTACCAACCTGTCCTGATATTATTACCTACTGATCACTCTTCTGCTACTAGCACATTAAAGTAGAGAAAGTAGTTTCTTTGGATAAGTAATCTAAAGATGGAATAAACTCAAACATCTTTCACAGACACCTAGATATCTAAAGGAAGTACTCTAGAACTGTTATTGCACGAAAGGCCAGTGAGCATACTGGCCCAGTGAGCTTCTCAATTGTGCCTTCCTAATACTTGTTCCTCCAGATACAGTGAATAATGAAACAGCAGCCTTCTGTCTTTCAAACAGCTTCTCAAGTTTATAAATGGTCCCACAGGATGAACCAAACCCAGGTTATATTTATGATATAGTAAGAAGCTCTTTCTTTTTAGAGACAGAGTTTGAGGAATTATTAGTTGAGGGCAAGAACTCAGTGAACAAGATAGAAAGTCAACAATACAAGTAGGCATGAGGAGACCTGTTTGGAAGTCTAGTAGATCTCAGTGCAAATCCTTGCTCCATACTCTCTGTGTTATGGTGACCTTCCTCTTTTTCAACATGTAAGTTTGACAACCAATCCATCCCATAAAAAGCAAAGAATTGCTTAAAAACAAACAAAATTTCCATAAGTTTATCTTAGTTCTCTCATGAAGCCTATAACTTGCAATTCCATTAAGGAGAGTATCATAAAATAATTCTTTATATAAAGTATCTATCTTAAAGTCTAATTCTTCCATTTTGCTTAGCTTTCTTACTTTCCTATCATGTGGAATGCATTATTATCAGTCAAGAAATTTTACTCTCAAAACTCCCATTCTCAAGAGCCCCTCTTATCAAATGAATATCTAATCTGTCAACCCCTTTACCATGGAATACCTCTCAGATCGACTCTCAATGCTCTTCCTCTTCAGCTGTTTTATCAAAGTTGTATGCTCTGTCCATTACCATATTTTAATTAACATGTATCTTCAATTTTCACCTTATAAAGAATGACGAGAACAGGCTACCTTTAGCTCTGAATCTGAGAGTTTAATGCACTGTAAAGCAAAGCCAGTCACCACTTGGCCAAGTAGTTAAACAGAAATAGATCAGGGACCCAAAGAAGGCAACATTGCCACGAAGTAAAGATCTCTCATATGTTCCACTTCTCAAAGACTTCATGACCTCTGATCTCCCAATAGCACTTAAGTGGTGGCCAGCCCTTTAGTGAATAGGCCTTTGGAGTACACTCAGGTTTCACTACATTTTCACTACATTTTTATTTTTATTTTTGCTCCCCTCTATTTAAAAACTCTATTTTTCTCATAAAATAAAACTAAGCCACCTTGACATAATGTTTATTCCTATTTAGCCTACTCCATAGTCACAAAAATGAACTGCCCATCTCTGAATGTTACATTCTCATAGGCATATATGCTTTAACATTATTTCCTCCAACCCAGCAATTATGCAGCCACTTACATACAGAAGCATCTCTTTCTTCTGTCCTGAAGAACAGCATAGTCTTATACTGTGCTTAGTCATAGAAATGGTAGATTTGTCAGTTCTACATTTAGGCTCCAGAAATCTCGCAAGCTATTGCTCCTAATCGTGGATCCTTGCAATATGCATGTATAAATTTTATTTATTCTTCAGGAGGATAGGCTAACACAAGGCCTGAAATTCTGTAACCCATAGGGAAGGCCTCCATAACTAGGCAGCTAACAAAGAAATGAATCAGCAGCTCCTGCTCTAGATGCATAGAAATGGTTTCATTTGCTGGAAATATGCTTTTGAGCTACACCAGTGTTTTCTTATTGTTGTCTGTTTTAACCGATTGAATTCTGGTTTGCTTTGTTAGAGGACAAACTCATACATACACCTGCTATCTTGGTAGTCTATAAACTTCTTAAAGATAATATGTCATATTCACATTGATTCCAAAAAGAACTTCCAAGTCCAATTTTCACATTTGGTTTTGCTTTGTTAATACTAATAATATTTGGATGGTATTTTCTACTTTTAAATTCTTATTTTTTACTACAAAAATGAATTTGAGAATTCTATTATCTTTTTCAAAATTCATATTATTATATTATAGTATATCATGGGTTGAACAAATGTTAAAATCATTGGTCTAACAGTAAGATAATCTTTTTGTCCTTGAATACCATTATTCTTTTCTGTTATAAAATCTGTCACTGGCTTCCTCTCCTAAATAGTTTGTATTAGAATGTAAAATATATTCAATGTTTTGACTTATTTGTTTTATTTCTCTACTTCACATCTTATTTTATTTTCATTAACTAATGGCATGGTAATTATTGTTGTATGTATATTCTATCTTTCCCATTTACTGATCTCTTTCAATGTTATTGCATTTTCTCAGATGTCGCCTGCTTAAGAAACTAAAACAACAAAAAATTGTTGCTACTGTTTCTTTAAAAATGTGTCTTCAGTGAAAATATTTATCTTAGATAATACTCAAGATTTGAGTTTTAACTTTTAGCTGTGTTAGTCCTCTTGTGAATTTTGGATGAATTGAATTATCTAAGTACTAGCTTGCAGCTATATAAATCTGAATCTATTACTTCAACCATTTCATGACTCTGCATTAAGGCTCACCTTCAGTCACTAAAAAGAATATCTACACTAGACATCTCCAGGTTTTTTATGCAGAGTCAGGTTAACAAGAATTAAAGAAACATATAGCATTGGTAATACACACTATAAAGTAGGAGAAAAACTTGATCGTACAATGGTTCATGTTGTCATTCACTATCAATCCTTGTATGTATTTTTCCTATAATAAAAGTAGTATTAGATGCACTATGGAGTATATTTATTTGTCAGCACACTGGGTATTATTATTTTAATAGCATCCAGATAAATGGAAATGTGCAACCAGCTATTTTTCATGTCATGCAGTACTGGGGCATTAAGCACTCAAGAGGTTTTTTGTTTCTGTTTTTTTTTGTTTGTTTGTTTTTTTGTTTTTATTTTGTACACTGCATAATTTGTAACAACACACATTGTATAGACTATTGGAGTGTATATTATTACTTTAAAATCTTCTGAATAATTGTTAGTGTAGCATCTTGTGGCTCTCTCTCATTCCTGAGGCCCTTGGCCATTGGTCCTTAGAAACAAGAGAGCAAAAATCATGAACTGGGGCGTTGGTGGTCAATGAGCACAACAGAAAGGACCTGGGATCAGCTGCAGGGAGGCAGATCGATTTCATTCAGGGTGAAATAGGGTTATATAGAACTTTGGGGAGGGAATGGGGATTTCCAGGGTGAGCAAATGTCATTGGCTGAGTAGTTTAAGGCACTTAGATGCCTCATTAGCATGGACTGACATTCCAGAAATCCCAGGTACTTGCTGAACAGGTCCTGTTGGGTGAAAGGGAGTTGGACCTGTAATTTACCCAAGGACTATATAACATTCCTCAGGTAGTGGGTGTGGGCTTCAGGCTCCCCAGATTAGGCAGAGAAAAGAGAATACCACTGACAAAGGGAATCCTCCATTTTGCCAAGCTCAGATCTCTCTGGTGATGGCAGCCTGTGACCTTCCTCAGCAGGGTTCCCACAGCATCCTTTCAGTAGCAGGAATCCTGTCTGTGGGAATGGAGTTTTAGTGGCTGAAGAAAAGTAACTCTCACTCCCAATTACCAGGACAATATGATGGAGGGTTTTGTCTGGATTCTGGATGAAAAATGACTACCAGTCACCCTAATTCTTGCAGGCTGGTGTTTCATTAGTGCTCTGGAGAGTAGATTAAGGGTGAGACTCAAGAGAGGCAGATGACTTCTCAATGGGCATCTTAACTCAGGTAAGAGTGGCTCTTATAAATGCACAGTGCCTTATGAAGAAAATTATTGTAAACGAAGACACTTGTTCAAAGAATGCAATAACGTTGAACAATATTTTTGACCAATGCAACATGTGCTTCACTAGAAACAAAGTGTGAAAAGAAAACCATGCACTAATTGGAATATATTGAAATTTCTGAGGCAAAGGATAGTGAATTAAAATTAAGTTTATACATATATGTATCAATATAAATTACCTTATTGTAGTAAAATAACTTAATTCAAATTCTAGGTAGAGAGTGGATGATGAGAAATAAAGATTTCTTTCTTTTTCTTATTTCACAGTTAAAATTATGACTGGGAACAGTATTGATTTGGGGACAAAAAGAGTTTTCCTATTTTTCAAACATAGTGTGTTAACTCAAACCATTTTAAATTACTCTTAAGGAAATGAACTGAAATATAGTGCTTTTACTTTCAAGTATACAATGAATCTAATGAATCTAACATCATCGTACTAATTTGTATCTAAGTACAGAAAACAAGATTAAGTAATCTGTGCTTTGAATGATAAGTAGAATTCCTACCATTGGATATTTAAGGGTAAAATGTTGAGTAAGAGGTGGTACAATTGTTAAGAGAATGTAAAAAAAATAGTACAAAAAATTAAAATGTTTTAGATAAGATATCAATTTCTGTTGCTCAGTTGTTGCTTCTCTTACCTCTGTTTTCCTTTCTATATTTATTCTCTTTCATTTTTATCTCCTTACTCTGTCACAGGGATAAATTATAAGCTGCAAACATTTTCTTTTTTTTATACATTTGTGCCATCTTTGCTTCCAGTTACATTATATTTTTCATTACTAAGCAAAGTAATAGGTTCCATTGGCATTTTAAGAAAGAAAAAGTTCTTGTTGATTCTCCTCTCTGCTTTCTGCCCCTCTCCTCCCCCCAATAGAATTTTATCCAGCAGTAAAGAAAACATTTACCAGAGAATGTATAGATCTGGAAATAATAATAATAATAATAATAATAATAATAATAATTAAAGTTATACAAATTCAGACAAAATTTCACATTCTTGAAAGTGAGAGTCCCAAAAGATTGTGAAACTAAATATAAGACCATGGGAGGGAAACAAGATGTGTTAAAGAAGGTGTGGAGGGAAAAGGAGACCCATGACATGAAAATGGAAGTATCCTGAGAGTGAGAGCAAGAATCATTTTTTTAAACATTTTAAAATAATTTTTATTTTTTATATTAATTACAGGTTATTGACTTTGTATCCCAGCTGTAGCATCCTCCCGTGTTCCCTCCCAATCCCCCTTCCAGTGGACTTGGAAAGAATCTTCTAATGGGAAAATTTATTCACACCCACAAAAAATACCAGTGAATAAGACTGAAGGGTTTTGACCCCGAAGAGATGGCTCAATGGTTAAAAGCACTGTCTGCTCACCCAGAGGTCCTGAGTTCAGTTCCCAGCAGCAACCACGTGGTGGCTCACAACCATCTATACTGAGATCTGATGCACTCTTCTAGCACGTACATGTACAAGCAGATAGAGCACTCATATATGTAAAATAAAAATATCTTTTAAAAAAAGACTGAAGGGTTTCAGACAGAGTCATATGTATAAGTGCTGCTATTTCTTATTGTTGTTAAAATAAGAAGCTTTAAGACACCTCTGGAATTGTATTTTTTATCTTTTTTAAATTTCATTTTATATTAATCACAGGTTATGTACTTTGTACCCCAGTCGTAACCCCCTCCCGCATTCCCTCCCTATCCCCCCATCCCTCCCTCATCTCCTCCTTGCCCCTTTCCAAGTCTACTGATAGGGGAGGACCTCCTCCCCTTCCATCTAACTCTAGCTTATCAGGTCTCTTCAGGACTGGCTGCAATGTCCTCTTCTGTGGCCTAGCAAGGCTGCTTCTCCCTCTGGGGTTGGAGAGGGAGGGTCGAAGAACCAGCCATTAAGTTCATGACAGACATAGTCCCTGTTCCCCTTACTATTATACCCAATTGGATATTGAGCTACCATTTGCTACATACAAGCAGTGGTTCTAAGTTATATCCATACATGGTCCTTGGGTGGAGAGACAGTCTCGTAAAAGACCCCTGTGCCCTGATATATTTGGTCCTTGCGGAGCTCCTGTCCTTTCCAGGTCGTACTAACTCCCCCTTTTTTCATATGATTCCCTGTACTCTGCCAAAGGTTTGGTTATGTGTCTTAATATTTGCTTTGATACACTGCTAGGTATAGTCTTTCCGAGGCCCTCTGTGGGAAGCTCTTGTCCTGCTACTTGTTTTCTCCTACATCCAATGTCCATTCCATTTGTCTTTTTAGGTGAGGATTGATCATTTTATCCCAGATCCTCTTTCTTGTTTATCTTCTTCAGGTGTACAGAGTTCAGTATGTTTATCCTAAAGAACTCAAGAAGTTAAAAAGCAACAAATCAAGCAATCCAATTAAAAAAAATGGGGTATGGGAACTCTGTAGAGGATTATAGAATGACAGAAAAACACTTAAAGAAATGCTCAACATCCTTAGCCACCAGGGAGATGCAAATCAAAACGACCCTGAGATTTCACCTTACCCCCACCAGAATGGCTAAGATCAAAAACTCAAGTGACAGCACATGCTGGAGAGGATGTGGAGAACAAGGAACCCTCCTCCATTGCTGGTGGGTATGCAAACTTGTTCAACCACTCTGGAAATCAATTTGGCATTTTCTTAGACAATTAGGAATAGTGATTCCTCAAGATCTAGCTATACCACTCCTAGGCATATATCCAAAAGATGCTCAAGTACACAACAAGGACATTTGCTCAACTATGTTTATAGCTGCTTTATTTGTAATAGCCAGAACCTGGAAACAACCCAGATTTCCATCAACGGAGGAGTGGATACAGAAATTGTGTTACTTTTACACAATGGAATACTACTCAGCAATTAAAAAGGAGGAAATCATGAAATTCGCAGGCAAATGGTGGGACCTGAAAATGATCATCCTGAGGGAGGTATCCCAAAAGCAGAAAGACACACATGGTATATACTTACTTATATAGACCTATAATATTGGATATTAAACTGTATTTTAATAGTTATTGCAATTCTATCAAACTAGCACTAATTCATTTACTGAAATAAAATATTTTATTTAATTTTTAGAGAATATTTTTATTTAAATATTTTTATGTCTTGTTTATCTATGAACTTGTCTCTTTACAATAGCAGTCATTGGAATTCATGTAATCACGGTCATGATAATAGCAAAATTAATACATATCGTGATCTCCTTTAAAACCTAAATAGCCACTTCAAAACCAGATAAAGGACACATGTGGCATTTGGAAAGAATTGTAGTGATTCAACAGAATGATTTAGACCATTGAAGTGATCTTTCCAAACGTAAGTAATATCTATTAGTTTGAAATATAATCTGTGCTGCCTTGTATTTTTAAAGTGACCTAGCTTCCAAAAGAGTAGTTTGACTTAGGGTCCAAAGTTTCTCAGCATAACCTAAGGCATAGACTCTATACAGGATAAGATAATGATTACATGTGGAGGTACCACAATTCAGAAATGGAACGCCAGTAATTAGTTATTTTTCATATGTGAGCTTGTTATGGTGTCCTTTGTGGCATAGACCTATTAATATCTCACATTATGTTGCCCATAACTTTTATGAAAGACACATATCTCAATATTACCTTGTATATTCTTCGAAATGATAGACCATTCTTTGCAATTAAATACATGTGTGTACATGTGTGTGCATGTGTGTATGTTTGCATGTGTGTATGTATGTGGGCATATATGGGTATATATGCATACATATGTATTTGCATATTCAGATTAGCTGTTGATGTTTGCTATCTTCCTCAATCACTCAATCATTCTCCATTGGATAACTGTTGAATAAGTCATAGGAAGTATTCAAAATGCTGTTCTTGGTTGGGAGTTAATTCTCTTTTACCTTTTGGTATGTTAAAAATATATTAATCCATCATGTCCTTTTTTTTTCTGTACATTAGACCTGATAGTGTACATTGACAGTAAACCCTAAGACTAATAACACAAATTACAGTGTAGTTGCTCACATATGCGTAAAACTATGTTAAAATGGATTTATCATTTTGACTTCAAACAGAATTTATTGTCGTTTTGGAGAGCTAATTAAATACTCCTTCATTGTTCTAACAGAAGTTCACATAAAAAAAGCAGGTTATATCTGCAGGACATTTCAATTCTTAAGAGTGAGTACGGACTAATACTGAAGTTAGAGTAGTATACAAGAAATTAAAGACATTGTTCAAATGTGTGAGTGATTAAAGCAAATATCTCAGGGAAGTATTTATAGGCCCTGCCGATGAGTGGAACAGTGCTTCAAATATTCCTGTTTAATGTCTGTGATATTAAGTGAGGGTTTCTAAATATGTTTTATAAAATCATTCTTTCCAATGTCTGTGATCAACAGGGCTTTCTTTTGTGCCAAACAAACTAGTTTCATTCTCAGTTTCCCAGTTGTTTTCAAGTGTATTCTACTTTCAAAAAATTAATGTAAACATACAGTTTAGGATAATTGTTCTCATTTTGGTATGATGTTTCATAAACAAACCCATGCCCACATTCTTCAGAATAACTGGCTCTTGTAGTACACCTAAGTGCTGATATACGCACATTAAAAATTTACAGAGAAGGCAGCATTGGGAACAAAGAAATTTAGAATAATGCTATGGATTGAATAATAGTTGAATATAAAAATAATGTTTAGATAAAATTTATAAACTATGACAATGAGGATGTATGTGAATACATGCAAATTTAAAAACTGTGTTTGTGGTGTGAAGTAAAATACACATTCAGTTTTTGCTATCAAAATAACGGTAGGCATAGACATGTTCTCAACTATCTTCAGATCAGAAGAAAAGGAGATTATAATTTTCCTACTGAATTATTGTTAGCTGCATTAAATTTAGAGGTATGAGTTATTATAGATTCCCATGGCAACTTAATACTCCTACAATCACAGGGTTGGGAATGCTGATCAATAGCACATGGTGGCTTTAATCAGCATGCAGATTAATGAAGAGGGCCATATCCATCAGGGAATACCAGAACAAAGACCAGTTGAGCATTTTAATTGCTAAGTCATTGCTCAGTCTCAATTCCCCATCAGTCTCCATCCAATACAACCATTGATGCATAGCAGACATTAAGAGGGAAACAATAACATAATGATTCATAAGTGTGAAGGTTCAAATGAACAGTTAGCTCTGGGAAAATCACTACTGTGATTATGTCCTGGTGTAGACTGCCTAAAAGATCTGACACATTATTTCTAGTTGTCATTGCTGCCTGGACCTGACCTGCCTGTATTTAATAAGTTAGTTATCGTGGAACCAATAGCACAGCAAAAGGTTACCTGAACTATCTTTTCTCCAACTGTTTCAACATAGGTTTGAATCATCCCTTTAACAGAAAATCACAACCAAAGAAATTAGAAAGGAGACGTATGTATGAAGTCATCTAAAATGATATCGCCTGGTAAGAGCACAGTTTGCTCACAATAGGGTTTGCCTTTTTTTCACAGGAGTACTGACAATCAGTTTACACCCCAAGTTTCTTAATTCCATATCCTAGAAGATGACTTCCATGAAGTCTGTAGGTATGCCTCTTGACGTAGAATATAGCTGCACTGGAAGCTGGAAAAATGGCTCTCGTATCAAGTCAAGATTGCACTCGCTAGTTTACACAGCCTCCTCTCATCGGTACAGTTTACACGTTAACCACATAAGCTGGATGACTTTCTCAAGTCTTCCTTCTCATAAGGTGTGAAACCAGAATTCACAACGAGGATGCTCTGACTTTCAAGTTTGTACCATTTTTTTTTCTTCTTTCCACTAGATACTAAACGTGAAGTCTGATCCTGTTTGGTCCATGAGGTTCTATTAATCAATGAATTGGAAAGCTTTTCACTATTGTACTGACTATACAAACAGTGCATTAAGTTCCAATTGCCTACTCTATTTGGGGGAGAGAAATCCTATCTCTCAGCTTTTTAACATTAATCAAATATTGTATCCTTTCCCCTTTACTGGATGGAATTTCTACTATTGTGTGACCTTAACCTAATGGCAGCTACTTGGAAATTAGAACATCCCAAAAATGTCAGGTTTCTGGCAAGGTTATATTTTGATTTTTACAAATGTTCACTTTCACAATTTTTTTCTTACAGGTCTTGCAAAAGTGTGATATATTGCCTTCTTTGGAGAGTAATACATTTGTTGCCCTTCATTTAATACTTTAGAAGTTGAAGATCATAATTTTGAAATAACTGTTTAAGGTTTTAAACTGAATTCATCTGACCATCTTACTTTTCTTTACTGTATTAAACCCAAGACTTAGTGCATGCTAGGCAAGTGCTTTATCAGTAAGCTACAAGCCCAGCCCCATTTGACTTATGCTACAGTGTTCCGATGGTTTCTGCAAGTCAGCTTAGGACATATCAATGACTTGCTGAGAATGAATGTTTTTAAAATTTACCTCTATGGAAATGGCTTTTCTTTGTTCCTGCATCTTTTCCAAGTAAATGGTATAGAATTTAATATTGTTCATAAACAAAAAACAAGTTAGGACTGGGGATATGGAGCAATTCTTAAAATGTTTTCCATGCCAGCATGTATTCAGTCCCTAGCACCCATGTGAAAAGCGAAGCATAACAGCACACATGAATAAACCAGTTCTGGGTGCAGGCACATGTGTGTGTGTGTGTGTGTGTGTTTGAGATTGTTGGACCATTAGAGCTCACAGGTTAGTCAATTTAGTCAAATTAAAGCGCTTTTGGTTCAGTGAGTGACACTGTCTCAAAAACTAAAGTGGCGAGTTCATGAGAAACACACTTAAAGTTTGGTCTCCACAAGCACACTTGTGCACATATAAATGTGTATATATGCATACAGTACATACAACATGAACATACCATAAACCCATGAAACATAAATTAATCTTTAAAAACTTCAGGATACTTTTTGAAAGTATGATGATGATGCTTAAGTGAACTTGGCAATGGTGCAGGATTCTAGCAAAATATTAGTAGGCAGAGACTCCAACCCACATTCTGTCAAATAATTTCTCTGGGCCCCTAGGCTGTGACTTTAAGCCTTAAAGAGCCATCACTTCAAAACTTAAAAGTTTAGGTTTTCCTGGTGTTATTCACTTTATCAATAAATTTCTTCATTCATTTAGAATCATGTGATTTGATATTTCCTTCTAAGTTCAAATTAATTATAGAACATGTAAGACATCTTATTTTTATAAGTTGTTAGTGCTTTCAGCCTTTATTTCTTGTTAAATTTGAAAATTGGTTTTCTATTACTTTTATAGAAAATAGAGATGGATAAAGAAAGAGGAATTTGAATCTTGAAAGCAGTCAGTCTTTTTGTGAATACTACCTTCTAAGCTGGATCTCTGTCTACTTCAACTTGACCACAGTATTAACATATTATATCACCTTCACTTCACAAGGCGTGGAACTGTGACCATCAAGTCAAGAATCTAAACTTAGGGAATGCTGCTTTTAAAATGTTGTCCTGCTTGGATGTCTATTTCTTTACTACTGTATTTAACCTCAGCATCTATATCCTTTGCTGTATGTAATGCAACTTTCAATTATGAGACAGCCCTGAATTTAATTAACATGCTGTTGACTCCCATCCTTTAACAGACCATTAATGAAAAGGTTAAAGCAGAACAGACTGCTTTCGTCTGGAGCCTTTGGAGGTCCTGTTTACTATGTTTACTATTTTCATTGCTTTAAGAGTTCATATTACATGGCAATGAATATGTTTCAGACAGCATCTAAGATGCTAAAGAAATATTTCAATGTTACCAAGAAAATCTAGTGTTTTTCAGTCATGTTGTATGTTTTTTGGAGACCACTTCAATCGGGTGGGATTTGCAAAATGTGGCTCAGTGGCATACATATTCTGGAATAAGTCATTGACTCAGCTTGTGAGGTGGATAGAGAAAAGCAGTAAGTGATATGACATCAAAACTTCTATTAAAAACCCAACTGCATAAAAGGTAAATTGGTCTGAGACAGTTACAGTGGACTGTGGGAGGATTAAAGAAACAGATCATAAGCATATCTAATAAGCAGTGAACCATTTAAGTTTATGCTATTATCAATCTGTTATGTTGGCTGCACAGCTACTCTATAAAATAAACAGTTTATATTACAGTACTTATATACTTGTGCAATGATAAATATAACTAAATATACAAGTATTCACCCAAATTGGCAATGAACAGAGTTAGGCATTTTATCAACAGTTTTCCTAAAGGAGCATAATAAAGTATTAACTAAAAATATTAGATTCTAAAATCCATGTTTACAATTCTTTATTTTTTGTGAACACAACTGAAAGTATTAGCTATGGGAGAAAATATCTCTCAGCCCTGAGTTAGAACATGATTATGTCTCCTTCCACTTGAATTGTTTGGGCTACTGGTTAAATTTATTATACTTTTCAACAAAAGAGAAGTCGAATCCAATAAATACTACAGATTTTTAAAGACACCATAGCTCACTAAGACTATATAGAACAGTCTTCCAAAGAATATTTGGTTAGTACTGATAATGAGAGATTAAGGGGTGCAGGCCTTGAGCAGACAGGGGAATGAAGGGTAGATTGGGCTTGCAAGCTCCTCTCCCTGGAGTGCGCTAATGCCACAGTGCTCCCTCAGTGGAAGGATTTCAAGAGAATATGCATGACAGTAGTTTTCCTTTCTTTTCAGTTTATTTTTTCCTGCTTTTGGTCTCTAGTAAGTGCAGAGATAATAAAGCTGACAGGAACAATATTTTCTTGTTTGATATCTGTGCATGTTCTTTGGATTGCTGCAGCAATGCTTCAACTCATCTTCTTTCTTTATAAGGCTTTTTCTCTTCTTTGGGTGTTTCTTCTTAATATATTTTCCAATGGATTAACCCCACCCTGACAATCTAAGTTTACATCCCCTTAATGCTTCAATCAAATTATTCTTTCAAAGATTTCCTCTTCTCTTCAAATAAGTCCACATTCACAGGTGTATTGACATACTTTTTATCACACTACATGATAACATGAGAGAAATACAAGAGTGAGTGGGAATGAAATAAAACCATTTTTATAATTAAAGGTGGAAAACTAGAAATTACTAGTGCATGATTGTACCATTTAAAGAATTCCATCTTTTAAAAAATGTTCATTGGAGTGACCAGTTTATTCCAAGGCAGAAAAGATTATTCACAATATTTTCATATCATTATATTTGAAATTATTCATAATCATTATATATGGGATGATCTTTACTGAATAGGTAAAACACTGTGTTTTAGTGAATTAAAAGTGTTTAGAGAGAGGTAATGCAGACATAAATTTCTTTATCTGTGATCTTAGCTTTTTCCCTGTCTCCTTCAGGTTGTTTAGCAGGGAAAGTCTTCACATTTATACCTCTAGCTCCAGACTGGATGAGAAGAACTAAGTAATGCTCAAGCAGAAGAGCTCACGGATACAAATAAACTATATCTACTCTATTTGAGTCAGGGAAAAAAAAAGGTACACATGTACCAACTTGTAGGGAAATATACTGAGAAATTCAACCAGTGGAATCAAAGACACCGAAAAACAAGGAAAAGCAACAATGTCACCTGCAAAGAAAACACACTTCACATTGGAAAACTGTTCCAGGATATTTGATCACACTGTGAACCCTGAGATTGTGTACTGGAAAAGTCTATTTGTGGTGTGGCTCAGCATACCTTTAATCCCAAGAGCTTTGTGTAAACAGGATTAAATAATGTCAACCATAGGTCAAGAGGCAGAGCAAGCAACCAGTGGACAGTGAGTGAACATAGGAAAAACACAGAGAGTGGGAGGAAGTCTGACAGATGGATAGAGAGATCTACAGGAAGTAGAAAGGAGGTGTATTCAGTTTGAGGGGTTTTAAAGACAGCATGGAGAAGGAGCAGTGGCTTTTTCCTTCTGGGATGCCACCAGCTAAGGAGAAAGGTCAGTTGGGTACTTTCTCTGCCTCTCTGAGCTTGTAGGCTTTCACCCTAGCATCTGACTTTTGAGTCTTTATTGGTAAAATAGAATGGTTTGGATTTTGTTTAAAAACAATAGAACACATCTATCATTGCAAATTTTAAAATTATATACATTAGTTTCTTTTAATTTACCATACATCATCATCATTCCATTTGTTAGAACCTATGAATGGGATAACAGCATTAAGCAGAAACAGACAAAAGTCTTCTTAAATTAAGATGGGGAAGATAGAAAATAAAGTTAATTGGACAAAGTGCTAAACAGACAATAAAGAATAGAGTAGCATATTATAGTTTTAAATAGGATACTTAAGGTAGGTGTCAAGAGGCTCATATGATCCCTGTGAAACAAGAAATGCAAATTAAGGGGGATATGACCAAAGAATAGAGAAACCTAAAGAAAAATGACAAAGTGGCAAAAAACAAACAAACAAACAAAACAGAAAACCTGTAACGATAAACTATTCAAATGTCATTAGGTAAAAGAAGCTGCTAAACAATAATATAAACAACTTAATGAGGAAAATAGAAAAGAGGCTTAAAAATAATGAGAATGGTAGAAAGTAGAAGTACTGAAAGTAAAATCAAAGACAACACAGACACTGAGATCATCATGCAGTGTGAAGGGACCATAGTCAGCCTGAGCTTGGCAAACATGTTCTGGCAGGCCTTGCCCTTCTCCCCGATTCTTTCTGTTTTCCTAAGAATCATTAGATTATATCCCCAGAGCTAGCCACATGTTCTACCCCCTTATTTGGCCATTTCCTCCTCCTGAGGCTGACTACCATGCTCTAGCTATCAAAGTATTGAAGTCTAGTAATCAAAAGTGCCCTATGGCTCACCTATTTAACATGTTCAATTTAAATTAAATTGGCACCTCATCCTAATACGGATTTCCCCGTTTACCTTTATAAATCACCATTTGCCTATGGGCCATGTCTGTTTCCTGTCTATCCAGAGGCAGTCCTTAATTCCACTCTGAGACAAATACTTCTGCCCCCTCTCCCTTGTCTTCTTCCCTGTCTCTCTCTTCCTCTATTACCATCCATGTCTGTTATTCTTTGTCTCTCAAATAACTCTCCTTTTTGCTGAGAACTTGGTCAGCTGACACCAATCCTTTCACAGTGTGCTTCCAGCAAGTAGATACTCATTGGCCTGAAATTTGCTTCCTAAATAGCCTACTTGCTTCAGGCTTCTCTGACAGAATATTGAGGGCTTGGCTAGCTGAAAGCAACAAGTTTCACTTTTCAATGCTGACACTGAAAGCTATGAGAGCCTAATGGCAGAACTGGGTATGCAAATTGGTGAGAAAAAGAATCGCCCCTGGTTCTGATATGAAGTTTTCCAGAAAAATATGGAGAGAATGCTTATCTTTTCCTCTTTCTTTTAAGGTGTTAATTACAGTCGTAAACTCGTGTGGTTTCATCTTCTCAAACTCCACCTCCAAGCATTGTTATTTTGGGATTGAGGTATCATTTGGGATGAAAGTCAACTTTGCACAAAGCGAATTTATTTGTCTATGTCATTCATTCCCCCCCCCCCAAGAGTTCTGATACAACTGAATCCCTGCATGACTAATTCCCTGAATGAATAATTCAGTTCATGTGTTGTATATCTAATTTCCTCCAAACTGATACATTCACTCAATAGGGAGGCTTGTAAAACTAAGGAAGTAGACAAAAACACTTAAGGACCTTTAAATACAGGAAACTTACAAGACTTATGGAGCCCCTGAATTTTATAAAATCCACAAGGCCATCTCTGAGGTTATATGAGCAGAATCAATTTCTGTGGGAGAGGAGACAGATCAGTCACCTATCTGCAAGCCATGTGGGGAGCTGAAGGGATGCAGTTTTTGGGAATGATCACCATTGTTTTTATAGACTCTACAGAAATCCAGCTGTGGTTGAGTACCTTTATTTCCTGTTAATAAACTGATGAGTTTGCTAAGATATACTTGCTGGAATTGTTTCTTTTGTCTGTCATCAATCGCCAATCTGGGGTGAACTGTTTTTGTTTCTTTCCAGGAAAAGTCACAAAATAGCATAAGACCAAGTTTTTTTTTCCATCTTTTAATTATCCTTGAATGGAAAATGATATGAACCAATGTGATGCTGTAGCAATGGAGCCATAAGCTAAAGCGTGAGCTTTAGAGTAGACCATCGTTCACAGGCTCACTCACATGGCATCTTACATGCATAGCAACCGTGCCCATTCTACCCCTCGCTGAAGGAAGACTTTTGTAAGATATTGAAAACCTTTTTATGAAACTTTGATATTACTTCAAGGATACAGTAGATATATTTATTCCTTGTATGAGGTGGAGTAAGTGACAAGGGAAAGTTTACAAAACGGGATCCAAGATGGCTGCCACAAGAGAACACTGTGTCTGAGGAGTAGGAGAGCAGAAACAACGCAGCGACCAGGAGACTGAACTCTGGGACCTAAAACGCCAGTACTGTGAGTGCCAGGTGAGCGGAACTCCTACGGTGAGAAAATCAAGTGGGAAAACCCTAGGGACACCCAGTTATTACCTGGAGAAATTTCCCGGTGACCAGCAGCACACAGCTCTGATCTGGACTAGCAGCTGTGCTGGGTGCCCGCACCCGCCATTATAGACTGGAACTCACAGTCTCACGGGCAGTCTCAGGAGGAGCCCGGTGCCGTTTTCACTGAACTACACCCTACGAGCACACACTGCACCCGGGCTCTGCTTCGACCCAAGGGTGTGCTGCGGGTTCGGACCGATCATCGGAACCACACCAGACTGAGTGGATTGGGGGACCATTTTGACCAGTCCTCACCTTGCCGGGGCACAAGCCAAACACTTCCACAAGCAAAATCTCAGTCAGTGTGTGAGTCCGCGGGCAGATCTGGGAGGATCCCTAGTTCTGCATCAACCCACGGGTGTGCGGCTGGCGCGAACCTATCAAGGGAACCACCTCAGACTGAGTGGATTGGGGGACCATTCTGACCAGTCCGCACACTGCAGGGGCGTGGACCAAACCCTTCTGCCAGCAAAAATTCAGTCAGTGTGTGAGTCTGCTGGCAGATCTGGGAAGACCCCGAGTTCTGTCTCAACCCACGGCTGAGAGGATCCAGGGACCATCTTGACCAGACCGCACACTGAGGGCGAAAGCTGCATGCATCCACCAGCAAAAACCCCAGCTTAGGTGTCTGTCCACGGGCCAGACAGAGAAGGCCTCAGGCACCATTTCTGACAGCCCT
>CM053766.1:58741926-58830806 GCA_028658305.1 Pachyuromys duprasi
AGGTTGGTATGATCAATGCTCGTTTGGATGAACAAATTGGATGGACACTGAGTGGAGGAGAAAACAAGCAACAGGACAGGAGCATGCCAAGGAGGACCTCTGGGAGGGAGAGGTGTCAATGTAGCGATGTATCAGAGCAGATATTAAGACTCGAGATCAAGCCTTTGGCAGAGGGCGAGAAGTAATGATAGATCTGGGGGAGGTTGTTGAGACTTGGGGAGAACAAGAGCTCCACAAAATACAAACTGAGCAGGGCACAGGGGTGTTGTATGAGACGGTTTCTACAACCAAGGACCACGTGTGGATGTGTCCTGGAACCCCTGTTCAGATGGACCCAGGATAGCTCGGGGTAGGACTAAAGACCCTAGTGAGGGAAACAGGGACTGTTTCAGTCTTGAACTTGATGGCTGACTCTTTGACCCTCCCCCATACAAGCTGGGAAGTGACAGACTGGCTAGATCCCAGTGGAGGACATTGCAGCCAGCCCTTAGGAGACTTGATGAGCTGGGGTTGGATGGAAGGGGAGTAGGTCTTCCCCCTTTGGTGGACTTGGAGGGGGTGGGAACGAGATGAGGGAGGGTTGAGGAGGGTGGGAGGAATGAGGGAGGGGGCTAAGCTTGGGATGCAAAGTACCGAACTTGTGATTGATAACAAAAAAAATATAAATAAAATAAAATAAATAAATTTAAAAAAAAGAAGTTCACCTTAATGATAAAAAAAAAAAAACAAAACTGCATGGTAGTGGCATAGAAACGGACTGCTGGATCAATGAAATCAAACTGAAGACCTAGAAATAAACCTGTATGCCTATGGAAACCTGATTCTTGACAAAGGAGCTAAACCCATTCAATGGCAATAAAGATAGTATTTTAAACAAATGTTGCTGGTTTAACTAGATGTCTACATGTAGAAAAAGGTAAATCTGTCCATATTTATCACCCTACACAAAACTCAAATCTGAGTAGATCAAAGACCTCAACATAAAATCAGATACACTAAATCTGGTAGAACAGAAAGTGAAGAAGGGACTTGAAGTCATTAGCCTAAGAGATAGCATCCTGAACAGAACAGCAACAGCTCAGGCTCTAAGATCCACAATTAATAAATGGGACCTCTTGAAGCTGAAATCCTTCTGTAAGGCAAAAGACATTGTCAATGGGATGAAAAGGAAGTCTACAATTTGGAAAAAGATCTTCACCAATCCTACATCCTACAAAGGTATAATATCAAAATATATGAAGAATTCAAGAAATCATACTCCAACAAACCAAATAGGAGCTAAAGTACAAGTTGGACCCCAGGGAAGAGGCTGAAACCTCATGCAGGAATTGCAAACAGGATAGACATCAGAAGTAGAAGACAAGGAACAGAACAGAGCCTTCCATAGGGGACCTTTGAAAGACTCTACTTAATAGAGAATGAAAGGAAAAACTGAGACTCATAGCCAAACTTTGGGCAGAGCGCAGTAACCCTATGGAAGAAGAGGGAGATAGGAAGATCTGGAGGGGACAGGAACGCCACAAGGAGACTAGCAGAACCAAAAACCCTGGGCCCATGGGGGTCTTCAGAGACTGATACTCCAACCAACCATGGAGAGGACCTAGAACCCCTGATCAGGGGAAGCTCACAGGCTGCTTAGTTTCCAAATGGGTTCCTTAGTAAGTGGTACAGCGGCTGTCTCTGACATAAACTCAGTGGCTGGCTCTTTTATCATCTGCCCCTGAGTGGTGCAGCCATGCCAGGCTACAAAAGAAGATGACATAGTCAGCCTTGATGAGACCTGAAAGGTTTGGGTCAGATAGAAGGGGAGGAGGTCCTCCCCTATCAGTAGACTGGGAGAGGGGCATAGGGGAAGAAGAGGGAGAGAGGATGTGATTGGGAGGAGATGAGTGAGTGGGCCACAGCCAGGATACAAAGTGAATAAATTTAAATAAATAATAATAATTAATAAAAAATACAAAAAAAACCCCACACCAAACCTCAAGGGACAGCACATGCTGGAGAGTTTGTTGAGAAGGGGGAATATTACTTCATTGCTGGTGGGAGTGCAAAAATGTACAGCCACTTTGGAATTCAATCTGATGCTTTCTAAGAAAACTGGGAATAGTTGTACCTCAAGACCCAGCTATACCACTCCTGGGTATACACCCAAAATGTGCTCCACCATACGACAAGGACATTTCACAACCATGCTCAGAACGGCTATTTCTTATACAGGGAAAGTTTGGTTGTCTTAGCTTGCTTTATTGTAAACCATACTGGCATTAACCTCTTAATATACTGTCTCTGTTGTGGAAGGGTGAAAAGACACTAGCAAAAAAGAAATGTCCTGTAAATGGGTCCCTATAGCAGCTCAAAACCTGACTGATTTTGATTTTTCTTTTTGTTTTGCCCAACAAAGGAATCAGAATTCTTCTGTTGGAATTTTCAAGCTCACGTGTGCTCTCAGGTTAGGGGATGAGCATTGTGCATCAGCTTTGATTCCAACTTTTTTTTCATTTTTTATTTTGATTTTTATTAATTACACTTTATTCACTTTGTATCCCCCCATAAACCCCTCTCTCCTCCCCTCCCAAACCCACCTTCCCTCTCTCTTCTCCACACATGCCCCTCCCCATGTCCACTGTTAGGGGAGGTCTTCCTTTCCTTCCTTCTGAGAGCTAGTCTATGAGCTCTCATCAGGAGTGGTTGCATTGTCTTCAAACTCTTTTAACAATGGCTGAAATTCTGTAAATAAGTCTGATGTAGCTGCAGGGTACAGTAGCCTCTGAAATGGCAGTGTTGAAGGTGTCATCATAATCCTTCCCAGAGTGGTTTCCTATACTAAAAGACATACACAGAAGCCAAAGCCAGAGGGAAGACTTTCCATGCTTTTAGAGACATTCTATGAGTTGGACCACCTGTTACATTTTCATCTCACCAATTTTTTTATATTCACATTCACATAATATTTCAGATATTTTACATAGATTATTTGACATTTTTCATTTCAACTGCTGTATAGTTACTTATGTTGAGGAATTTTGAATTTGTTCATAGAAAAGTTAAATCCTATTATTAAGTGTATTAAAGCTCTGTTTTAAGAACCTTTTTCCAAAGGTCCAGTGATATGAGCAATTTAAAAAGTTACATGAGGGTGGAACACTTATGAGAGAGAGCTCCTGGCTATTAATCATATTCTAAGTAGATCTGAGCAAATAGTGAGACTGTGACACTCTAATTTGGTATAGTTTGCTTGCTGTTATAGTTTATGATGTTAAAGTCCCGTGTAATTCTTGTGGCCAAGTGAATGTTACAAAGACAGATTTTGTAGAATTGTTTAGACTATTAAAAGAACTTATGTGATACAGTTATAAGCATTCATAATAGCCAAGTTTATAGGCTTCACAATTATAGATAGTGTGTTCTGTTTTTCCCAGATATTAGAATACTTACCTTGACTTGCTTACTGACAATGCTTTCTATTCATGTTGACTTCTATCACTCTTGTTTTTTGACACAGGAGAAATGAAAATTTTCTTAGTTTCCTTTTGCTGACTCTCTCTCTCTCTCTCCCTCTCTCTCTCTAGCATATATGCATGCATTAAATACGAAATGAATTTGAAGTAGAGCATGGAGGGCATATAGGAGGAATTACAGGGAGAAAAAAAAGAGAAATGTAATATATATGTGTATGTATACTTATGTTTAATTTCCACTGCTTAATGTATTTAATCACATTTTTATTTTTGAGATTGCAATTTAATTACAACATTTCTTTTCTATTTCTTTTTCCTTCATGCTCTCCTACAAACTCATTTTTGTCTTTTTTCATGGCATATATGATATATATAATGCCATATGTATATATACATATATTATATATATGCCATATGTATATATACATTATATATATATGTGTGTGTGTGTGTGTGTGTGTGTGTGTGTGTGTCATCTCAGTCATCAGGATGCCAGTAGTTCAGTCAGACAGCAAAGCAGCAAACTAAAGCAGCAGCACCGAACAGCAAGAAAGAAGCAACAGTGGTGGTACCACTCAGAAGAAGGGGCAAGATTGCCATAATTGCCCGAAGTCCACTAAAGTGGCAAAAGTCTAACAAAGTAGCCCGAGAAGTTCTCTGGAGCTGTTCTGTCTAGGAAAACCACCAAAGCGATTCGAACCATTGCAGAATGTAGCAACGTAAAAAGCATTGTATTGCTGTGGACTTCTACTTATTCCTTCTCAGAGTCCACACAAGGATGTTCTCCAGCTCACAAAAGCCATGCGCCTCTCTGGAGGTAGTTTCCAGCTGACAAACATCAAGTGCCTTTTCATGGATGCTGTTTTCTGCTGAGAAAAACATTCCCACATTCCACAGTTGGGACCAAAACAAACAAACAAACAAACAAATAAAGTAAACCAAAAACCATATTCACGTGACAAAACTGAGTTACCAAAGAAATGAGAAACGTTCACTTCAAAAATGCTTGAATTTTATTTCTATTTGATGCTTGACATAAGATAGTACAAACTAAAGATAGAATTGCTGAGAATCACAGGACTGGACTTGGCCACCTATTTGTAGGTTCTTTGGAGATATGTCTTACAATTCAAAAACAATAGAGGTAAATTATTGATAAGACATTATATTTGTAATGGGGTCCTCAGTGAAACTATGAGGAAATAGAAAGTCTAAGAATCATTATTCTGTTAAATTCAATATTATATTTACTATTCAATATTCTGAATGACTTATTTTTCTAGAATCTTCTCTCTAGCATTCTTCTACTATGGTGATCAACAAAGTCCTCCCGCATGAGAGCCTGTTTGTAGATAATTTTACTGGAAAAAATAAAATAAGAATATTATTGGTCTATCATCTATGTATGTATGTGTGTATGTATCTGTCTATCATCTATTTCTATCTGCCTATCTACCTACCTATCTATTATCTTATCTAACTACCTATCATAGATAGAACTATCATAAACATATATAATCTTTTATCTGTCATATAACTATTTCCATCTATCTATAGTCTATATAACTATCACAATCTATCTATTGTCTATCATATCTATAATTTTCTATGTTCATTTAAACCATTGGGAAATGCCTCTACAGCATGATAATTTTGATTGTTAACATGTGGATAGGCGATTTAAGCCAGATCAATGATTTTTTTTCTTTTTATCAGTACAATTAAAACTAAAATCTGTTAGTTTTTTCCAGAATCTATATTAACAAGGGTCTTATTTGTTATTATATAGAAATGACTAGAGCACAAAAACCTAAAAACTGTTGTCAGATAATTGCACAGACATCAGAGACAAATTTTTGGGTCCCAGTTATTTCTAGCAAGTGTCAGCAGAAGCACTTTCAGTCTTCATGGGACACAGGGGAAAGGGAGGCTTGGGTGAAGATGTGATCTTAAACCTTGACATCACCAGTGGCAGCTACCTGAGAGGTTATCATAATCCAGGGCGCAACAAAATCCCAGACTTTCTGCTTTGTTTGCCCAGAAATTAGAAACAAAAACATTTAACCATTTTCTGGAGGCAGTGCCTGAGTATCCCAAAATTCATATAACTGCTGTCGCTTTTATGTTTTCGTATTGTAGTTTTGTGGGCTTAACAAAACCCACTTGGAAGCTGGAACATTCAGATTAATTCCTTTTAAACAATAAGCTGTTTGTATGTAATGGTGAATCCTTACATCTTTACTTGTTGAATAAACCAAGCTGTGGATTTGGACTTGATTTGCCTTGCATAGGCTTAAGAGTTTTGTGTCCTCCCCAGTGTAGAGCCTGCTGTAACAGAGAAAAAAAAAATAAACAAGAGAAGTAGAGAATGTGCAGGTGTTCTGGGACCTACACCTCCAGCTTTGCTATGTCTTTGTGAATGAGCCTTTCCCGGAACTTACAATTTAGTACTTTGTGTTGACTTTTCACTTCGGAACATCTAATAAGTTTTGATTAATAAACATGAGATGACCCATTCCCATTTACTCAACTTGGAAAAAACTACACTGTCGTGTCTCAGAGCCAATGACTCTTAGTAACTTTATTGATTTAATTCCCCCTTTCCTATTACAGACTAAGTCATGTTTATTAAACAAAGCTTTTTAGGCAGATAAGGACCACCCATTTACTCAACTTGGGAAAAAAAAACACAGCTACACTTTAGTGTCTCAGAGCCAATGACTCTTAGTAACTTTATTGATTTAATTCCCCCCTTTTTTAATTGCAGACCAAGTCTTGTTTTAATAAGTAAGTGGTCCTTATCTGCCTGTTCACATCTACTTAAGGATGGTTGTCTTTCTCAGTTATGGGCCTGTTACTGAATTCCCAGCTCTAGATCCCCCCTCCTACCAATCCCTCCTTCCCTCATCTCCTCTATGCCCCTCCTCTAGTAAACTTATAGGGGAGGTCCTACTCACCTTCTATCTAACGTTAGACTATCAAGTCTTATCAGAAACATTTGCATTGTCTTCTGTAACCTGGCAAAGCTGTTCCCCCATGAGGGAGAGGTGATCAGAGAGCCTGCCATTGAGTTCATGCCAGAGAAAGCCCCTGTTCCCCTTACTAGGGACCCACTTGGAGACTGAGTATATGGACTACATCTGAGCAGGGGTTTTAGGTCCTCCCCATGCATGGTTCTTGGTCGGCGTATCAGTCACTACAGGGCCCGCAGGGCCCAGTTTGAAAAATTATTTTCAGAACTGTTATCTTCCTATGTGTTCCTGGTAATGAAGAGCATGTCGTATCTTGTTCAGGAGAATATGTGTCCAACTGTCCAGCAAGAATTGATCTAAATTTCACTTGGTGACCACAGGACATTTTTTAAATTTTAATTTAATTTTTCTTATTTATTACAATTTATTCACTGTGTATCTTTGCTGTAGCCTCAATCCCACCCTCCTTTCCTCATTTCCTCCCATACCCCTTCCACAGGTCATTATTAGGGGAGGTCCTCCTCCCCTTCCACCTGACCCTAACCTAGTAGGTCTGATCAGGACTGTCTGAATTGTGTTCTTCTGTGGCCTGATAAGGCTGCCCATCCCTCAAGGGGAGGTGATCAAAGAGCCAACTAATGAGTTCATGTCAGAGACATCCCTGTTCTCCTTACTAGGGAACCTACTTGAATACTGAGCTTCCATGGGCTACATCTGTGCAGGAGTTCTAGGTTATCTCCACAAATGGTCTTTGATTAGAGTCTTAGTAGCACAAAAGTCCCCTGGGCCCAGATATTTTGGTTCTGTTGCTCTCCTTGTGGAGCCACAGCCCCTTCCTGGGCTTTCTATCTCCCCTTCTTTTATAAGATTGCCTGCACACTGCCAAAATTTGGCTTTGAGTCCCAACATCTGCTTTAATACCCTATTGGGTAGCATATTTCAAAGGCCCTCTGTGGTAGGCTCCTGTCCTGTTCCCTGTTTACATTCTCTTCTATATCTATACAGTTTGTCTTTCTGAATGAGGATTGATCATCTTAACCAGGGTCCTCCTTCTTGCTTTGCTTCTTCGGGTGTATAGATTTCAGTAGGTTTCTCCTATATTATATGTCTAACATCTACTTATGAGTGGGTATATGCCCTATGTGTCTTTCTGCTTCTGGGATACCTCACTCAGGATGATATTTTCTAGTTCCCACCATTTTCTTGCAAATTTCATGATTTCTTTGCTTTTAATTGCTGAGTAGTTTTCCATTGTGTAGATGTATCACAATTTCAGCATCCATTTTTCAGTTGAGGCACATCTAGGTTGTTTCTAGATTCTGGCTGTTATGATAATGCTCCTATGAATATAGTTGAGCAAATGTCCTTTTTGTATGGTTTAGCATCTTTCAGATATATGTCCAGGAGTGAAATAGCTGGATAATGAGGTAGTAATATTCCTAATTTCCTATGAGAGCACCAGATTTATTTCCAAAGTGGTTATACAAGTTTACATTCCCACCAGCAATGGAGGAGGGTTCTCCTTTCTCTACATCCTCTCCTGCATGCACTGTCACTGGAGTTTTAGATCTTAGTCATTCTGATGGGTGTAAGGTGGAATCTCAGGGTTGTTTTGATGTGCATTTCCATTATGACTAAGGATATTGAGCATTTCTTTATGTGTTTCTCTGCCATTCGATATTCCTCTATTGAGAATTCTCTGTTTAGCTCTGTACGCCAATTTTAATTGGGTTACTTGATTTGTTGCTGCTTAACTTCTTAACTTCTTTACTTCTTTATATATTGTGGACATTAGCCCTCTGTCAGATGTAGGTTTGGTGAAGATCTTTTCCCAATCTGCAGGCTGTCATTTTGTTCTGATGAAGTTGTCCATTGCTTTCTAGAAGCTTTTCATTTTTATGAGGCCCCATTTATTGATTGTTCCTTTTAGAACCTGTGCTATTGGTGCTCTGTTCAGGAAGTTGTCTCCTGTGCCAGTGAGTTCTAGGCTCTAGGCTCTTCCTCACTTTCTCTTTTAACAGGTTTAGTGTGTCTGGTTTTATGTTGAGGTCTTTGATCCACTTGGACTTTAGTTTTGTGCAAGGTGATAAGTATGGATCTATTTGCATTTTTCTACATGAAGATACTCATTTAGACCAGCACCATTTGTTGAAGATGCTGTCTTTTTTTCCATTGAATGGTTTTGGCATCTTTGTCAAAAATCAACTTTCCATAAGTATGTGGGTTCATTTCTGGTTTTCTATTCAATTTCATTGATCTACCAGTCTTTTTGTTATGCCAGTACCATGCAATTTTTATTATTCTTGCTCTATAGCACAGCTTGAGATCATTGATGGAATTACTTCCAGAAAATCTTTTACTGTAGAGGATTGTTTTAGTTATTCTAGGTTTCTTGTTAGTCCATACAAGGTTGAGAATTTTTCTTTTAAGGTCTGTAAAGAATTGTTTTGTTTTTTCTTTCAAGTCTCTGACTTGCTTTGTTAGAGTTACAGAAAGGTACTTTATGTCTTTGTGGCTATTTTGAAGTGTATCTTTCCCTAATTTCTTTCTCAGCCCATTTGTCTTTTGAATACAGAAGGGCTACTGATTTTTTTTTTTGAGTTAATTTTGTATCCAGCCATTTTGCTGAAGGTGTTTATCAGCTGTAAGAATTTCCTGGTAGAAACTTTGGGGTCACTCATATATACTATATCATCTGCAAATGGTGATACTTTAACTTCTTCCTTTCAGAATTGAATCTCCTTGAACTCCTTTAATTGCCTTATTGCTCTGGCAAGGACTTCAAGAACTATGTTGAAGTGATATGGAGAGAGTGGGCAAACTTGCCTTGTGGGATTGATTTAATTGATTTAAATTTCTCTCTGTTTAGTTTAATGTTGGCTATAGTCTTGCTGTATATTGCCTATCCTATGTTTAGGTAAGTGCCTTGTATCCCCGATCTTTCCACGACTTTAATCATGAATGAATATTGGATTTTATCAAATACTTTCTCATCATCTAAGGAGATTATAATGTGGTTTTTTTTTCTTTTAGTTTGTTTATATGGTGTATTACACTGATAGATTTCTGTATGTTGAACCACCTCTGCATACCTGGGATGAAGCCTACTTGGTCATAGTGGATGATATCTTTGATGTATTTTTGGATTTGATTTACAAGTCGAGTATTTTTGCATCAATATTCAAAAGGGAGATTGGCTTGTAATTATCTTTCTTTATTGCATCTTTTTGAGGTTCAGTTATCAACATGACTGTGGCTTCATAGAATGAGTTTGGTAATGCTCCTTCTGTTTCTCTTGTGTGGAAAATTTAAAGAGTATTGGTGTTAGCTCTTCTTTGAAGGTCTGGTAGAATTCTGCATTGAAACCATCTGGCCCTAGCTTTCTTTTTTTTGATGGGAATAAAATACAACGCAAGAAAGCTAACTGCATTCAGGAAAACATAGGAAATAATTAACCTCACTACAGAAAAACTAAAAGTAGCCAAGCACACAAACACTATCACAATCAACATCAAAATCAAAGGATTTTTAACAACAGCCACTGGTTGTTAACCTCTCACAACATCAGTGGACTCAACTCTTCAATAAAAAGACACTGACAACAAAATGGATGTGTAAACAAGACCCAACAATTTGTTTCATACAAAGATAGACATTACCTGAGAGTAAAGGGCTAGAAGACAGTTTTCTAAGCAAATGGACCCAAGAAGCCAGCAGGAGTATCCATTCCAATATGTAATAAAATAGTCTTTCAACCAAAATTAATCAAAAGAGATAGGGAAGAAACTTTTACTCATCAAAGGATAATTCCACTAAGAAGACATCAAAATTCTGAACATCTATGCCCCAAATGCAAGGGTACCCACATTTATAAACGAAACATTAAAAAACTTACCCCACATAGATCCCTACACATTAATAGTGGGAGACTTCAACACCTATTCTCAATAAAGGGCAGGTCAACAAAACAGACATTAAACAAAGAAATAATGACTCTAACAGAGGTTGTGAATCAAACGGGCCTAACAAACATCTGCAAAACCTTTCACCCAAACCCAAAGAATTTACCTTCTTCTCAGCACCTCATGGAACCTTCTCCAAAACAGACCATATATTTGGTCACAAAGCAAGCCTCAACAGATATAAGGAAATTGAAATAATCCCTTGTATCCTATCTGACCACCATGGACTAAAGCTGGACTTTAACAACAACAGAAATAGCAGAAAACCTACACACTCATGAAAACTGAATAGCTTGCTACTCAATGACAGCTGGGTCAGGGAAGAAATAAGAAAGAAATTAAAGACTTTCTAGAATTCAGTGAAAATGATTGCACAACTTACCCAAACTTATGGGACACAGTGAAAGCAGTGCTAAGAGGAAAGTTCATAGCACTAAGTGCCTTCAAGAAAAAATTTGAAACATCTCATACAAGCAATTTAATGGCTCACGTGAAAGACCTAGGGGGTAAAAAATAAAAAAAAGTAGACACACAAAAGAGGAGTAGATGGCTAGAAATAATCAAATTCAGGTCTGAACTCAATAAATTAGAAACAAAGAAAACAGTTCAAAGAATCAGTGAAACCAAGAACTGGTTCTTTGAGAAAATCAACAAGATAGACAAACCCTTAGCCAAACTAATTAAAAGGCAGAGAGATATTATTCAAATCAACAAAATCAGAAATGAAAAAGGGACATAACAACAGACACTGAGGAAATCCAAACAATCATTAAGTTTTACTTCAAAGCCTATATGCCACAAAATTTGAAAAAGTAAATAAAATGGACAATTTCCTTGATCGATTCCACTTACTAAAGCTGAATCAAGACCAGGTAAATAAATTAAACAGTCCTATATCCCCAAAAGAAATAGAAGCTGTCATTACCAGGACATTCTTTATTTTTCATGCATTATATGAGTTCAGGGATATTTAAAAATATTAACATAAATATGTTACCATGTTACCACTTTCTCATCTCAGGAGACAGCATGATAAAGATCACAGGGAGGGACTTCAGGTGTTAGTCTAAGTTAAGAAGTGCTGTTTCTCTTTTCCACTCTGGGAACTTGCACATCCCACCTAACCATACTCAGCCTCAGTTTCTTCACTTAGGAAATTAATGTTAATTGTTCTTGTCTCCTGGGCATAATATGACCTTAAAATAATAAATGTGAAATGGTTAGTTCAGTGCCTGTTGCATGCTTAGTTCTCAACATATAATTGTTACAATTAGTCTTATGCCCAAAGGTTTTTCACTCTTAATTACAAAATTAGAACTTCAGTTCTTTTTTGTTTCCCTCAAAGGCCACTCAATCACTAAGCTTCATTCATTAAAATGCAAATGCCTCCTGGCTAAGATAACCTTCTAAGTTAATTCTAAAACCTTTTAAGTGATAGTTTCCAATGGACCAACTATCTAAAAGTGCAAAGTCTGGTACAAAAATGCTAGCCATGAGATGGAAACATTCCCTGGTGTGATGATTTGGAGATCAAAGAGGGCTATACATTGGAGCTCTAAGTCAACCCTTGTCATTTTACAAGCTTCATTGTATAGTCACTGCAAAGGAAGGGTTGTTTGAGTACTAATTAAGACCATCTAGCCTTCCTCCCATTTAGGATAATCATCCCCTAGTTACTTTATCCATGCCATGTTTTTAAGATTTCGCTGGCTCACACATTTGTTGACTTAGTGAAAATATCTCAAACTACTCCGAAATTTTGACTTAATGCTTAAATCTTAAGAGTTTTATTTTTTACCTCCTTTAAATCTGAATGAGAACTTGAGTCTCTCTTACACTGATTTCTTTAGCTTAGGGCTTAGGATCCATGCTTTGCCATATTAAATATCTGGTATTTCAAAACCCATATTTAGTCGCATATCTTGGGAGGAAATAAAGACACCTACAAATGCCTCTGAACATGTCAAGGACCAGGCTAAGAAAAATATATTCATAAATCCCAGTCATACCGTATAGGCATTTTTCCTTAAGCTAGGGCAAGAAGTCTTATCTGCTGGGTAAGGAGGATAAAGAAACAAGACCCTCAAGAAGAAGCGTGGATTCTGTCTTCATGAGGAAAGTTAGTGTCTGTCTAGAATCTCTATGAAGGCAGTGGGAATATGAAAACAACAGTATATTAATATAGAAAAAACTTAGGAAGAAACAAAACATATAGACACACAGAAACAGTCAAACAAAATCTAATAAAGATTAACAGAAACATTTCCATAGATATTCTTCTAGTTTTCATGCTTACAAGTTTTCAAATTTGTTCACATTTTAAGCATGTGGAAAGTATAAGCAGTGACTTTTTTTTTCTGAAGATTTGTGCCAGAAGAAAAGATGTTCTCTGTTTTCTTCTTCTTCTTTTTCTTCTTCTTCTTCCTCTTCTTCGTCTTCTTTTTACTTCTTCTCTTTTCTTGATTTTGACTTTCATTTTGTCAAGCATAAAATCCCCTAGCTTTCAAGACTATGCATGTTTTTTACAATTTAAAATATTATTGACACTTTTAAAATATTTCTTTTGTTTTTAGTTACGTGTGTATATGTCTGTATGTACATGCATGTGGGTGGGTGCTCACAGAAGCCAGAAAAGGGAGGGCCAATGACATGGAACAGTAGCAACAAGAGATTGTTGAGCTGAGTTGCCCAACATAGGTGCTTGGAATGGAATACAACTGCTCTTCGAGGGAAAGAATTTATTAACTACTTAGGTATATCTCAGCCCCACTGACTCTATGATTTGACAAGAAATAATAAAGTCTAGAGAAATCCATGCTGAGCCGATGCTACTTAAGTGCGATATTTTCTGTTTTTTTTGTGTGTGTGTATATATATGTATATATATATATATATATATATATATATATATTACTGATTTCAGCAAGACCAAAGCCACATAAAATATTAAAATATTCTTTTTCAGCTACTCAGCCAACATATTCCTGATTTTCACTATAAGAATAACAATAGGGAAGAGATAAAGAGATTCAGCTTTCCCCAATAGCAATCTCCACCCGGTCTCAAAAGATAATCCAAGAAATCACTTCATCAAATAAAAAAATAAAAGTAACAATTCCCATGCCTGTTTCTTATCTTCTCTCCTTGTTTTAAACCATTTCTGCTCTTAAGCCATTATAATAAGGTTTTCTCATAACTTAGTGTCAATTACAAGATATTAAGACCATGGTAAAATTAGACAAAAATACTTGTCAGTTTTCACATGAACTTAACAGCTCTTGCTGATAAACTCTACACCCCTTTCCCACATACACCCACCATGGGACAAAGACCAATATGAATTAGTAGGCTCTGAAAATAAACCGAATGATGTAGTGTAAAATGTGAAATAAATAATCTATCTATACCCTGAGGCTCAGTTTTCACTTACTAGTGTTTATCAGTAGTATCTAGTACATAACAATTTGTATTTAAAATATTATCAAATTTTATTTTGGTGTATAAAAATAGAATATATTACTTTAATGGTATTTTTGTTTAGGTCCTCACAGTTTTAATGCTCTTTTGTTGCTTATATTAGGGCACATGACATAGTTAAATTGCAGCAGATATGAAAAATGCCAGTAGCACTTGGAAAAGCAGTCATTTAAATCTCTATCAAGAACTTTATGATGAAAATTTTTATGGATTCTACAATACAGGAATGTCTCTGTAAGCTGTGTGAGTGCCCTGTGAAATCAGTAGCCCAGGTGAAAAAATAATTAATCTAGTAAGAAGCCTTTGCACAAACTACCACACTGAATGAACTTTCTTTGAACTTAAGGGTCTGCATCATGATCCACTGATATTCGGCATTACCTTTTGATCAGTGATGGTAATGGGAACACTTAAAGTAATGATTTCTGCCTGTTTTAAAGCCATTGAAAAATATTTGCTTATTTAATAATAATGTTTATGACATATGGTTATAACATATGGTGTTATAGGTACAAAGTGTGGGAAGAGTATTGCTCAGAAGTATTTCACTGTACTTAGAAGGCAAGAGAGTCTTCAATCACAGAAGACAAATAAGAATGAGAAGAGATGATAATGCATGGCTTGTGATAAATTAATGTTTAACATTATGCAGTTCAATTTCTGCAGAGTTTAAAACATGCTTGGTAGACAAATTGTGTAGAAATATTAGACATGAGACAATCCAAAGATGCCTTGAAGACTTGGGCAGGAAAACTTGGCCTCTTAAGTGTTAACTACCAGTTATGGAGCAAATAAGGGTGATAGCTTATTATTTTATACGCATATTCATCTATTGGCAAAATATAAATGAGTATTTTTGCTTCTTAACTATTGAGGTCTGTGCTAGGAACAGAATTATAATATTTCTAAGTAAAGAAACAAAATGTACATTAATCAGTAAATTTATAATTTAATGTACTGTGATAAGCAATAAAACACACTGACAGCTTTGCTACACATTGAGAACGTATGAGTAGTATTCCATTGTGTAACTATACCACAACTTCATCTGAGTTGTTTCCAGATTCTGGTTATTACAAATAGAGCTGCTATGAACAAATGTTTTGAAAAAGTGGTTAAACAAATGTTCTCATGGTATGCTTGATCATATTTTGGATATATGCCTAGGAGTGGTATAGCTAGATCTTGAGGTGGCACTATTCTTAATTTTCTGAGAAAGCACTTTGGAAAGATTGTTTACATTCCCACCAGCAATGGAAGAGGGTTTCTCTTTCTCCACATCCTCTCAAGCATGTGTTGTCACTTGAGTTGTTGATCTTACCGATTCTGATGGGTGTAAGGTAAAAAGTTCAGGGTTGTTTTGATTTGCATCTCCATGGTGACTAAGGACTTTGAACATTTCTTTACTGATTCTCTGCTATTCAATATTCCTCTATTGAGAATTCTCTGGTTAGCTCTGTGCCCCATTTTTAAATTGAATTACTTTATTTGTTGCTGTTTAACTTCTTGAGTTCTTTATCTATTCTGGATACTAGCCCTCTGTCAGATGTAAGGTTGGTGAAGACCTTTTCCCACTCTATACGCTGTCATTTTGTTCTGATGACAGTCCCCTTTGATTTACAGAAGCTTTTCCATTTCATAAGGTCCCATTTAGTGATTGTTGATCTTAGAGCCTGCATTGTTGGTGTTCAGGACCTAAAACCCTGGCTCAGATGTAGCCCATTGACTCAGTCTCCAAGTGGTTTCCCTAGTAAGGGGAGCAGTAACTTTCTCTGACTTGATCTTAGTGGCAGGCTCTCTAATCACCTCCGTCTGGGGGACTGCAGCCTTGCCAGACCACAGAGGAAGACAAAGCAACCAGTCCTGATGAGACCTGGTAGATTAGGGTCCCCTATCAGTGGACTAGGGGAGGAGCTTAGGGGGAGAAGAGGGAATGAGGGTGGGATTGGGAGAAGACAAGGGAGTGGGCTACAAAACACACACACAAAACCAAAACAAAAAACCCACAATGACAATGATACATAGCAGCAAAGATAAAGTGTACTAATTATATCCATATGTCATTGGTAGTGTAAAATTTACATCCATCTTGACTATGACAATTTTAGAAATTAAACAATGCTTTACATGGAAAGAAAAGAAAAGTATGAAGTGGAGCAGAAACAAACAAAAACACATACATCTTGAGTACTGGATCTAAGCAGACTTAAGTAAGGATCTACTTAGAGTTTCACAGATAACCCCAAAGCAGTTCCAACACTAAAATCCCACTCTATTATGACTCTTGAAAGCTGCATATCTGGAACTCCCTTAATCATTTGCAAGCATCTCAGCTGGTCAGAAAGTCTACTCTCTATGCCAATTGTTACTGCTCTATATCTCTATGGGATACAGTATGAGCCTTGTAAATTTCAGAAACTTCTTGAGACTTCTTTGATGCTTACTTGCTGATATTTGGAAATTTTGCTTGTGCCCTATATAATGAAACTCTCTCCTCCATCTAGGATAAAATATTTGAATTTAGAGAAAATAGTTATACACTATTAACAATGCCAAATGCTGTGGAAATATCAAGTAAGAAATAGAATTGTTTAACAAAAAGAAATTAAAGCTTTATTTAGTACCACTAGTAACACAAGCTTCTTATAAATATAGGAATGAATAAATTCCATGCCACAGATTAAAGGATTGTGCTAGGAAGATGACATCTCTTTTAATATAATAAGAGGGAAAAGGACATTGTGTGTTGACATACATAAGTCTGTGAGTTCTGTGTTTTGTAGGAACAATTTAAAGTAGTTCCTGTTGGATGGTTTCAATTTTCTCTGCTGACCAGTTTCCCTGAAAATCAGCTTGCCTAGCTTTTGGGATTTAAAGTCAAGGTATTTTTTGATTACAATGTGCAGCTATAAACAACTAAAGCTACTGTCTGTGGTATTTAAACTAGTTTAATGATTGAACAATTTTCTTATACAAAGTTAGCCTGAAACCTTCAGGGTAAAGGTTGCATGCTAAAATCAATAATAAGGGCTAGATCTGGATCTGGTTTAATGGAAAGGATCAATATGCTGTAAAAACGCTTTTGAAAGTGAAATGTTTCTACAGAAAAATAGAAGCTTATTTTGAGAAAAACAAATAATGATATGGATTATTGTGTTCATTAAAATATATTAATTACTTTTTATATCTACATACTTGAATACTCATACTTATTAGAATATTTTAATATCATATATTATTTTGTATTCATTTCTATTCTTTCTGCTTTGTAAAATATGATGCCTCACATGGTGATCCTTCTTCATTCATATTTATCCCTGAAGATGTGTGTCAGAAAAATATTTATGTGTACACATCCTGATTTCTCTTAAATTCTCTGAAGAGTTTATGTTTAAATGAATTATTTATATGTGCTTATTTTTAATTAATTATTTACTCCAACAAATCAACAGATATAGTCTAATTCGTTCTTTTGAATATTTAAGACTAGGATTAATTCTAACTTCTATTCACTTGCTCATATATTAATCTTTATTAAGTATTTTGTGACTTCTCCTTTGTGAAACAATACTGCTGGAATATCCTTTGTACAAAAGAGTATGCTAATATTTTCTCACAATATATGCATATGTTTTATATTAATCCATATCTAGATAAATGACATAGCTACATATAACACACACACATATATTAAATAGAACGAGGTCTTCACTGGAGAAGAGTTTTAAAAACTGTATATGGAAATTTCATTCTAACAGTTAAATATTGAGAAATGTTTTGAAGAGTGGTGATTGTTGATAGATATTTTAAAAAAATTCTGTGTGTTAAGGTGAGCTAACAGATACACACGACCCGTTTCCTTTTCTTTTTATTTTTCTTTTATTGAAAATAGATAATTTTTATAAAATATATTCTGATTATGGTTTCCCCTGCTCCAACTCCTATGAGTTTGCCCCTCCACTATGCCAGCCTCTCATTAAAAAACAAAATCATCTAAACACTAACAATAAAATAAAACAATAACTCAAAACAATCAAACTAGAATAGGACAAAACAAACAAAAAGAAGAAAAAGGACCAAAGAAAAAACCCAAGAAATATATAGACTCAAAGACACACGGCATACTTACAGGAATTCCATACCTCTCTCCCCCAAAAAATGTAGGGCATGGGGTATGCCCTTCAGAGTGGTTTTTACAATCTCTGGTTCTTGGTCTTTCAAGCAGTGTCTGGTATGGGTTTTGTGGAGTGGTGTGGGCTTTAAGTCAAACCAGACATTCATTGGCTATTCCCACAAATTCTCTGCCATTATGGCATTAACATATCTTGTATCCAGAACATATTATAAGGAAAAAGGTTTTGTAGTTAGTTTGGTGCTTAAGTTTCTCTTTTGGGGAGTACCTTCCCAAACCAGAGAGACTAGAAACAAAATCAAACAAACAAAAAGAGTGGTTTGTATAGCTATTGAGACTCCATTGAGGTGGAAAATACACACTAAATTTTCATTTGTCAGCAGTCATCATTTGGAGATGGTTCTGGGTTAGGGATAGGGCTCTGTCCACTTCCCTTTTCAGCTCTCGAAGCTCATCTGGTAACAACTAGTAAAGGTAGAGGCTAGGTGGTATTCTTTGTGTACTTATAGCTACAGTATAGCCTTCAACAAATTTCCCCCTCCTTCTCTCTTCCATTCCATCAGTGTCTTCTTAGTAGTTCCTATAAAATTCCTTTTGTTTCTTTCTCATGTAAACCTTCGAATTGTATAGATGTATCCTCTGGAGTTTAGTGTGGCCACTCATCTCACTCAGTCAATGAAACAAACAAAAAGCAACCATGGCTCATCTGTATTATTTGTACATGCTTTGAATTTTGCTACCATTTTAAGACATGTTGATCAAGAGCCACACCAGAGGCAGTACACTCATCAGACTCAAGAAGGATACGTGATGTGGAAATAAACTCATTAGAAGAGGTCACTGAGGTTCAGAGTGTCTATTATATTGCCCCATGTGGTTTACTCATGAAACATTCCATTTGTCCTTCCATGTGTGTTTGTGTATGTGTAAGAGAGAGTGTGAAAGAGAGAGAGAGAGAGAGACAGACAGAGACAGATAGAAACAGGAACAGGCAGATAATCTTACCCATTTTATGCTTTCAAGCCCATAGAATCTAGTTTTTTATGTAGCTGCATCATGTTTAGAACAATACGATAATTTTTAAAGTGGTGAAAATGATATTTAATTTTCTTTTTGCTTCTTACAAAATTACTTTTATTTTTAAACATAGAAATTCTAGATAAATAAAGCTTGGGCTCCATTCTGAACTTCTTCCTAGGTTTGTCTTGTTGGGTAATATTCAACTATTACTGAGTAAGAAATCCTATTGACAAAACAGGTTCATAAAATGGACAGTTAGTCACTCCAATGACAATTTTTTTCATTTATAATATTGTGCTTTATTTCTTCATTTGTTGCCTGCTGGAAGAATAGCACTTTAATTATTCCTTTGGGCACAAATTTGAATTCGTCACCAGTATTCAATAGGCTCTTCTACCTTTGATGTACTGGTTCTTTAAATATTTCATGTACCTTAAGAAGAAAAGTGTTAATTGGCATTTGTTGACCTTTTAGTTGGGCTATAATTTAAGTGTCTGGTATTTCTTTTTTTCCTCACATTTCCTCATACTCTATAATTCATGTGACATAACAAAATATCATCAATGAATCAAAACAGAGACAATTTATAGGTAACAGTTAAACAAGTATGCTTTGGAACGTTCCATGAAATTATTTTCCATTATTCTTCTAGTTTATTTTTTCCATTTACTTTCATTCCATCTCCTAAAAGTCATGGTTTTTCTCTCTTACAATGTATGCATATTATTGTACATATGTATAAATATATACATATGTATAGTATATGTATATATATGCTTATTGACACTGCACTTGGATACATAATCTGATAAATGGAACAACAGCAAATGTGATATATATATATATAATATACATATATTATATATGTACATATGTGTGTTTCAACATGCATGAAATATTTGAAATTTAGGTATAATATTCATAGATATTTATTTGTTCACCAGATATTCATCTTAGTGGACTCTTCTTCTGGATATATAACATTAATACAAACTTTTATCCCTTATAAATCATATATTCTAGTATGTAGCAAACCAAACTAAAAGTAATTGTGGGAAATATAATGTTATAGATGATTAAACGAGAACAGAGAAGAGATTATTCTCATGAATGGCTGTTATCTTGAGTAGGAATTACCTGTAAATCCTCATTGACTAAATGATATTTAAGCTAAAACCTATCGGAGAATCAGAACTTGCCTCTAGGAAATTAATTGTTCTTCAATGCTTGAAAAGTAAAATATTTGACAGATAGTTATAAACAAACAAAAAAATACCAACACATTTTTCTCCCTTCTAGCATTCTGACTCTGAGCCTCACTTGTCTTATTGTTTACTTCATTCCTGGTAGCTTCATTATGTTGTAATGTTACCTTTTAACAATTTGGTAGGCAAGATAATCCTCTTTAGAGCATATAATGATAATATGTGTCTGTAGTCTATTTTTCACATTGTCAGTGGGAATATACTTTGAAGAATTTTTGATGTGTGTTTAGTAAGTGTGTGAAGAGTATGCATGTATCAATGTATGCGTGTTTACATGCATTTATTTGTGAGCGCCAGAGCTTGATATCAGTCGAGATGCACACTTTTATTAAGCCTGGAACTTACAACTTGTCACAAAACAAGTTGGCCAGCAAGTTCCATGTATTCCTCCATTTTTTGCTCTCCCAATTTAAGGATTATAAACATATGTGGAAGAAATTTATTCAACAAAAGTGACTTTATCTTATATAACTGACTATTGACATATTTCCCCAACAATTTTATTTCTCATATATATATATATATATATGAGAAATACATATATGTGAGAAATAATATAAATATATTATAAATATATTATATATGTGATAAATAAAATATCAGACACTTAAGAACAGAGAATATACCAAAATCTTCATAATAACACTGTTCACAAAAACAGATTTTAGTACCATGGATAAGTAAAATATGGTACCCAAGGGAAAAATCAATAAGTAATGGGTGATTATAACAGTAGGGGATCAGTACCTTTGCCTACTGATACTGCACTTGGACTTAAGGTTTGGTCAATGAACAATAGCAAATCCTTAAAGTGATCCTTCACTGGAGTCTGTTGATCAAAGAATCTTTGAGACTGCTGCTCAGCCCAAATTCAGTCCAATTTGCAAGAAAAACAAAACCTTTTCCAGTTTACTCCATCACCATGACCTAACAGCTGTGTCATTAGTAATGGCTAGAATCTATCACCAGATATGCACAAAATACCATCCTGCAATAACCAACTTTCCATCAGTCTCTACCCTGCCTACAGATATATGCATGTGCACAGAGACGTCCATGTGAGGTTTGCCAACAGCCTGGGTTGTTAACAAACAAAATTTTCAGTTAATAAGTGGTCACATTTCACATCATTGTGTTTTTGAAATGGTGTTGATATGCAACAAAAAATCAAATGAAAGCATTTGACACCTTGATATTTCAAGATAGCTTCCTTCCTACGAACTTAAGTATATGACAGAAGACATGCTTGTATGACACGGGCCCATTTTATACCACATTTTTCTTGCTAAAATGCTATTAAACTTCCAGAAACATAAAAATTGTTCACAGTGCATAATATCAGGTAACACATTTAATCAATGTTCTATTTTCATTATTTAAGTTATTTATTGGAAAGAGTTTAACGACTATTTCAGAATTTTATAAATGCTTAGCTCAACTTAGAGAATAAATTCTGAATAGTGAACTTACAAAAAGCATACATGTTTGAATAAATACCATTTTAGTAATTGTATTTATAAAATTAAAATAAAAAAGATTCCATACCAGATATGATGTATCTACTTGCTTTGTTGGATATTTGAAAATATTTGCTGTTATTTTATTCAAATTTTGACAATATGATAGGTAAAAGTGACATCTCACTATTACTTTAATTTTCATACTTTGAGAAGAATATGCTGTCTTAATCATTAGTTGCTTTTACTTTCAAGTCTTTGCTTCATGTTATAATGTATTTTACTTGTGATACATTTTATAATTATTATATGGTTGACTGGCATTCATCTTCATAAATCACAGCTATCCATCCTACTGACTAAGGAGACTGTACTCTCATTCCTTGTATCAGGCTTCAGTATTTTCTAGTTCTTAGAAACATCTTTACAAATACTATTTCACCTTTCTGGATAGGGATTGAGCATTTTAGCCAGCTCAGTCCCCATCCAGAAAGGCAAGGAAGATGGACATCAGAAGAAGGAGAAAACAAGTGAACAAGTGAGGAGCCTGTCACAGAGGGCCTCTGAAAGACTCTGCCCTGCAGACTGTCAAAGCAGATTCTGAGACTTAGGGCCAAACATTGGGCAGAATGTAGGGAATCTTATGAAAGAAGTGGGAAATAGTAAGAACTAGAGAGGACAGAAGCTCCACAAGGGGAACAACAGAACCAAAAAATCTGAGCACAGGGGTCTTTCCTGAGATTGATACTCCAACAAAATACCATGCATGGAGATAATCTAGAACCCCTGCACAGATGTAGCCCATGACAGTTCAGTCTCCAAGTGGGTTCCATATTAATAGGAACAGGGACTGTCTCTGACATGAATTGATTGGCCTGCTCTTTGATTACCTCCCCCTGAGGGGGGAGCAGCCTTACCAAGCCACAGAGGAAGACAATTCAGTCACTATTGATGAGACCTAATAGAATAGGATCAGAAGAAAGGAAAAGAAGACCTTCCCTATCAGTGGACTTTGGGAGGGGCATGTTTGGAGAAGGAGGAGGAATGGAGGCATTGGGAGGGGAGGTAACTACAGGGGGGGATACAAAGTGAATAAAGTGTAATTAATTTAAAATAATTGGACAAAAAAAGAAAAAAATACTGTTTCACCCATGATTGAAACTTTCTTTTATGAATAACTGGTAATGCATGTATTTATACAGTGGTCTTAACTTAGAAATGCAACACCAATGTGAAATAATTTTAGAGTTATGTCTGAATGATTCAACATTATTTGATTTTAAACAATGAATGTTTTTATTGCATAATTTCTTTTCCTGTATGCCACTTTCATGTAAGTGTACCCATTTACTAATGGAATCTGGAGAAAAATATTTTGGAGAATAAATTATAGTATTTTCTATATAGAGTCTATTACTTGACTCATCAGCTTGTAGCATCAAATCAGGATAATCCCAAAAGAGATGCCACTCAGAAAATAAAGGTGACTAAAGTAGCATAGTCATTCACTTTGCAAATTTTACAAACTGATAAAGTCTGGAAATCCATTCACTTGTCACAAAGCTCTTCTCTTGAGTCACTTGTGCTGTTTTGTTTTTCTACTATACCTGTCTTGTTAAATGGCTCACTTAAAAAAAAACAGAGAGGCAGTTTTCTAGTGCATAAAATTTGGAATAGAGGACTAATAAAAATTGAAAAATACCAAAAGTAAAAATGTAAAAAAAACTTATATTATGATCCTGCTAAACAATAAACACACACACACACACACAATGCAATAATGTCCAGATATTTCCCATGAAACATTCATTTCTTGTTGTTAATTTAAAATCAAATTTTAATGATCGCTTGTGCTTTTGTTATAAATAAAAATATTTTACATGTGTCCATAAATTTCTCTGTTAACACTGAAAATGTAGAGTAAGCACAAAGCATGAGGTGTGTGTGGGAGTGTTAAGGTGGTGTCCTCAAACCCTCGCTACTACAAGTTTGTTTTTGATATTTGGGGGTACCATAAACAGACACACTAGAAAGAGCACAGCTCTCAGAATTATGTATATGTTTCTTTTACAAAACTGAGTTTCAGCATGTACACAGCTGAGAGCTCATGAAATCTTTTGCTTTTAAGTCACCATTTTAGAAAGACCAAATTATTTCTTGAAAGCTGCAGTCCCCATAGACATAGATGTCTCAAATATCATCCTTAAATGTTTTATTTAGGACAATATTTTGACTCTCTAGACAATTATTATGCCATTCTTCCCAGAGTACTGATACACAGAAATGGGATCAAAAAGGATGTAACTAATCAAGGAATAAACTCTGCATATGAGAACAGTTATTCAAGATATAAAAGATATTACTTGGCATGTAGAAAACCATCATAAGAGCCTGGCAAAGTAGCATAATTAAATACAATTTAGCTTTGTCCTGATCTGCCTATCCTATCAAAACTATTTGTTTGAAAATCAGGTTCTTTATATCTCTATGAATATGCAGCAAGTTCCCTTCAATCAGTAATACAATGGATGATTATTGTGCTCCTCATAGAAACCTTTAGCATTCATTAGATTTTCATTTTGAAGTTAAGAGGGAAACGGAGAAATAGAATTACCTTCTGTCAAAAGAACTTACTAAGTAGTTTGATTTGGGAGATTGATTACTACAAAGAGAAAAGGAGTGTAATATGATTTGTTAATGATAACCAAACAGTATTGTGGACAACCTCACCATCAGTGTCTTTCATTAGAATGTCATTATTCAATGCTGAGAATCTGTCCCATTTTCATTGTTAACACTTTTGAGTTCAACACACATCATTCCTACAGACTCTCTGCCTTTCACTTTAAACAACCATTTGTGGGGAATAAACATCTGCAATTAAAAAAAGAAAGGGAGACAGATAAATATTTGCTTAACCACACGCATGCATACAGAAGTTTTCCCTATGAAACCTCTGTGTGCTCAGAGACAGCTGTCTGTAATTGGCAGTTGATCTGAGAGGTGAGAACAGAAACCAGCATGACACAATTATCCTCTTTTAAAGGCTTCATAATTTGAATGTTATTATTTTTATTGGCAAAAACAAACTCATAAATCTATGGATATCATGTAGATAGAAAATAGAGGAGGTTTAAAATGCTTTATAGTATTCTAATTTGTTGTTCTTTTTATTTCTTAATCTGTTTGGAGTTCAAGTCTAGAACTTTAGATCTCTAAACAATGCACTCTTAGGAATTGACCTTGACCATGCTCAAATGAGTTTATGGGAGAAACAAATAGACTAGGTAAAGCTTTTTGTTTTGTTTTTTTCCTTCTGTTTGTTTGTTTTTTGAGGGGGCCCACATTTAAGGATAGGAGGCTGGACTTGGGAAGAATGGGAGGGGAGGGATTATGATCCAGGTGAATTATAGAAAATTACAAAATTCAATTCAATTCAATGAAGGCATAACTACCCTAACTTATGGGAAACAATGAAAGCAGTGCTAAGAGAAAAGTTTGTAGCACAAAGTGCCTTCAAAAAGAAGTTTGAGACATCTCATACAAGTAACTTAACGGCACACCTGAAAGCCTTAGGGAAGAAAAAGGCAGACATACCCAAGAGGAGTAGGTGGTTAGAAATCATCAAACTCAGGGCTGAAATCAATGAATTAGAAACAAAGAAAAAAAATGAAAGAATCAATGAGACCAAGAGTTGGTTCTTTGAGAAAATCAATAAGATAGACAAATCCTTAGCCAAACTAACTAAAAATAAGAGGGACACTGTCCAAATCAATAAAATCAGAAATGAAAAGGGGGACATAACAACTGATGACCAAGAAATCCAAAGAATCATTATGTCATACTTGGAAAGTCTATATGCAACAAAATTTGAAAATCTAAATGACATAGACAATTTTCTTGATAGATTCCATTTACTGAAGCTGAATCAAGAGCAGTAAATAAATTACATAGTACTATATCCCCTAAGGAAATAGAATCTGTCATCAAAAGTATCCCATCAAAAACACCTTAGGGCCAGACTGTTTCAGCACAGAATTCTACCAGACCTTCAAAGAAGAGCTAATACCAATACTCTTTAAATTACTCCATAAAATAGAAATGGAAGGAACATTACTAAGCTCATTCTATGAGGCAACAATCACCTTGATACCTAAACTGCACAAAGACCCTACAAAGAAAGAGAGCTTCGGACCAATCTTCCTTATGAACACTATGCAAAAATATTCAATAAAATACTCACAAACTGAATCCAAGAACACATTAGATAGATCATCGACCATGACCTAGTAGGCTTCATCCCAGGCACACAGGAGTAGTTCAACATATGAAAATCCGTCAATGTAATCCACCATATAAACAAACTGAAAGGAAAAAAAAAAACAAAAAAATAAAAATAAAAACAACCCCCTCCCCCAAATTACAACCACAAGATCATCTCCTTAGATTCCAAAAAAAGCATTTGACAAAATTCAACACCTATTCATGTTTAAAGCTTTGGAGAGATCAGCGATACAAGACACATTCCCAAACATAGTAAATATATGTCAAGCCTATAGCCAACATCAAACTAAATGGAGAGAAACTTAAATTGAACCTACTGAAATCAGGGACAAAGCAAGGCTGCTCACTCTCTCTGCATCTCTTCAACATAGGCCATGAAGTCCTAGCTACAGCAATAAGACAACTAAAGGAGATCAAAGGGATACAAATCTGAAAGGAAAAAGGCAAATTATCTATCACTATTCTTAGATGATATGATAGTATACGTGAGTGACCCCAAAACTTCCATCAGAGAACTCCTTCCGCTGATAAAAAAACACCTTCAGCAAGTGGCTGGATGCAAAATTAACTCAAAAAAATCTGAAGCCCTCCTATATACAAAAGACCAACAGGCTGCAAAGAAATTAGGGAAACAACACTGTTCACATTAGCCCCTAAAAACATAAAGTACTTTGGTGTGACTCTAACGAAGCAAGTGAAAGACCTGTAAAAAAATAAATAAATAAAAACAAGCAAACTTCAAGCTTCTAAAGAAAGAAATTGAAGATGATATCAGAAGATGGAAAGATCTCTCATGCTCTTGGACCAGTAGGATTAACACAGTGAAAAGGGCCATTCTTCCAAAAACAATCTACAGATTCAATGCAATTGCCATTAAAATACGGATACATTTTTTTACAGACATTGAAAGAACAATTCTCAATTTCATATGGAAAAAACAAACAAACAGAATAGCTAAAACAATCTTGTACAATAAAAGATCTTCTGGAGGAATCGCTATCCCTGAACTCAAGTGGTATTACAGAGCAATAGTAATAAAAACTGTATGGTATTAGCATAGAAACAGAATGGTAGATCAATGGAATTGAATAGAAGACCCAGAAATAAACACGGATACCTACGGATACTTGATTTTTGACAAAGAAGCCAAAACCATACAGTTAGACCATTCAACAAATGGTGCTGGTCTAACTGAATGTCTACTTTAGAAAATGCAAATAGACTCATATTTATCACCCTGCACAAAACTAAAGTCCAAGTGGATCAAAGACCTCAACATAAAACCAGACATGCTAAATCTATTAGAAGAAAAAGTGGGGAAGAGCTTTAACCACATTAATACAGGAGACAACTTCTTGAACAAACACCAACTGCACAGGCTCTAATATCAACAATCAATAAATGGGACCTCATGAAAATGAAAAGATTCTGTAAAGCAAAGTACACTGTCATCAGAACAAAACTACATCTTATAGAGTAAGAAAAGAGTTCGTTAATCTTAAAGCTGACAGAGGGCTAACATCCAGAATAGATAAAGAACTCAAGAAGTTAAACAGCAACAAGTCAAATAATCCAATTAAAAAACGAAGTACAGAGCTAAACAGAGAATTCTCAATATAATGATATGAAATGGCAGAGAAACACTTAAAAGAAATGCTCAATGCCCTTAGTCATCAGGGAGATACAAATCAAAACAGTCCTGAGATTTCAGCCATCAAAATGGCTAAGATCAAGAACTCAGGTTACAACACATGCTGGAGAGGATGTGGAGAAATGGGAACCCTCCTATATTGCTGGTGGGAATGTAAACTTCTACAACCACTTTCAAAATCAGTGTGGCACTTTCTCAGAAAATTAGAAATAGTGCTACCTCAAGATCCAGCTATACCACTCTTAGGCACATATCTGAAAGATGCTAAACCATACAAAAAGAACATTTGCTCAACTATGTTCAAAGCAGCATTATTCATAATAGCCAGAATCTGGAAACAACCTAGAAGTCCCTCAACTGAAGAATGGATGCCATAATTGTGGTACATTTACAGAATGGAATACTGCTCAGCAATTAAAAACAAGGAAATCAAGAAATTTGCAGGCAAAGGGTGGGAACTAAAAAAAAAATGAGTGAGGTAATTCAAAAGATTATATGGTATAAAGATAGATAAAGAAAGATACATATGGTATATACTCACTTATAAGTGCATAATAGCTATGTAATATAGGATAACCATAGTATAATCTATAGTCTTAAAGAAGTTAAACAACAAAGAGGAACCAAGGGTGGAGGCTGATACCTCACTCAGAACGGCAAACAGGATAGACATCGGAAGTATGAGAAGACAAGGAACAGGACAGGAGCCTTCCACAGGGTACCTCTGTAAGACTCTACCCATCAGGGTATCTAAAGAGATACTGAGACTCAGAGCCAAACTTTGGGCAGAGTGCAGGAAACCTTATAGAAGAAGAAGGAGACGGAAAGACCTGAAGGGGACAGGAACTGTACAAGGAGACTAACAGCCAAAAATCCTAGGCCAAAAGGGGCCTGCAGAGACTGATACTCCAACCTAGGACCATGTATGGAGAGGACCTAGACCTTCTGCTCAGTTTCCAAATCAGTTCCCTAGAAAGGAGTGCAGGGCCTGTCTCTGACATGAACCCAGTGCCAGGCTCTTTGATCATCACCCCTTTGGGGTATGGGTACAGCCTTGCCAGACCACAGAGGAAGATGATTCAGTGAGCCCTGAAGAAACTTGATAAGCTAGGGTCAGATAGAAAGGGAGGAGGTCCTCCTCTATCATTGGACTAGGGAAGAGATATAGAGGAAGAAGAGGGAGCTTGAGTGGGACTGGGAGGAGATGGAGTGGGCTACAGCCCAGATAGAAAGTAAATACATTGTAATTAATTAATTAATTAATTTTAAAAAGGAAATTACAAAATAGTTAATAAAAATACTATGTTGAGGAAAATAAAAAATTGGCTCCTTTATTTGACTACAAATATTAAAGCGTGAGAAAGTCTATTATTGTCCTATACCCAAAACCAAAATCTCTCAGAAATGACTGCCCACCCCTATGTGCTGCTGTGTGGCTTTCTGTGCAACTTCACATTTCAGTAAAGGTGAGTGTGGCATGTTGTCATGCCTAACTCAGCATGTTATCTGCACCTAGAGAAAAGTTTGCTACCTGGTTTCCTTCAGGAGACTGATTGCTACAGAGGGGAAGGGAAAATAACCTGTTTTATACGTTGGAACCAAACAGTATTATGTTCAACCTCATTATCAGTGTCTTTCACTAGAGTACTATTATTCCTATCTGGGAGTGATTTAAGCTAAAGGAATCATGATGTGTGTTCCTTTTCCAGGTGTCTTAATCTTCCTTTTTAGCCTGAACGTGGTCTTGTCTTAGCGGAGCTACCTGTGGCCTTTTTCTCCCAGATATCAGGTGACAGAGAAATGCTGTGAAGCAGTAAACATATACTTTCAATTGGAAATGGATTTTGTTTACTTCTGCAAATTATATTTGGAAATAATCATGTCACCATGAGTACAGAATACAATACCCAAATGAATTCCTTAGGCTATCATCACATATAGATAAGTTCAACGTTTCGACCCAGGGACAAGTCATCCTCTTCAAATGTATGGGGCTTCATTCATAGCTACCCTGGAATACACACGGCCCATAAACTGTAGGGCAGATACATCTGTACAGTTCACAAAATCAATCCTTCCTATGTGTTAAATTGTGAAGAAAATACACTTACAGGAATTAATTTTCTTAATCATTTCAAATGTGCAGATCACTGGAATTAAATAATTCAAACCACTGTGTAATCAAAATCATTATCATTCCTTACGATCATTTCAGCGAAACCAAAATTGTAACTCTTAATCCACTCCCTCCATTAGTCATTGCGAATATTTTCCTGTTCGATGCCTGTGTAATTTGGATTGTCCCATGTAAGTAGAATCAAATAGGATATGCCCCTTTGTAGCTAGCCTGTTTCCCTTCAGCGGGTGTTTTTCAGGTACACCTGTGTCGTAGAGGGCTGTTAATCAGTGTTGTTTATCGGTGTTGTTTATTGGTGTTGTTTGTCGGTGTTGTTTCAGAATGCATTTCCATCCTCAAATCCAGTCTCAGTCGGTTATGTTTACATGCACAAACACCACATTTTTTATTCAGTCATCTGCTCAGAAACATTCTTTTTTTTTTTTTCCTTCAACAGTTTTGCTGCAATGAGTATTACTTTGATGACTATGGACCCAAAAGTATTTCACTGAGATCACAGTTCCAGTTTTGATGGACATATCTCATCATTTGTGCAACTTCCTAGTGATGTGAAAATTTCCTTGTTAACTCTTTGAGGAATCACTGCAATGTTTAAAACAGAAACTGCATTATTTAACGCTAACAGTGTCACGCAAGTTCCAATTTCACAAAAATTTCACTAAGAACTTTATTTTATTGAAACTGGATTGTTAAATGCCATATATTCTCCCTATCACCAACCCCTCAAATAGAGGTAACCTATTCCTGCAACTGGAGTTTTCATTTGGTGAAGAGAGACATACAGTTGGGCCTCTGTCTTCCCTGTTATCTGTTGATTGCATTTTGATCACCTTAATATATGTGAATCTTCTAGTGGATTAGATTCCATACAACACCTCAAATGACCTGTAGTTTTAGGTGACCTTACACATATTCCCTCCCTCACCCTCTTCTTCCCTCCTGCTCCTCATTTAATATCCCTGTTTCAGTCCTTCTGTCCCTATCCATTCATAACTATTTATTCTATTTCCCCAAGCTAGAATGATCCTCCCCACCCCAGTCCTGTGTTCTATACCTAACCTCTGTAGGTATGCAGTTAAATGGCTTGGAGACTGCTGCCTATCGAAGAGTAACATCCACATATAATCAAATGCATACTATATTGGCCTTTGGTATCTGAGTGACCTCTCTCAGGATGAATTGTAGTTCTATCATTTGCCTGATTTCTTTCTTTCTTTTTCTCCCTCTCTCTCTCTCTCTCTCTCTCTCTCTCTCTCTCTTTCTTTCTTTCTTTCTTTCTTTCATGCAATTTATTCACTTTGTATCCCCTCTGTAGCAGCCTCCCTCATCTCCTACCAGTTCCACCCACCCTCCGTCTCCCCCCCCCCCCATGCCACTTCCCTAGTTGCCTGATAGGGAAGGATCTCCTCCCCTTCTATCTGATGCTAGCCTATCAAGTCTCATCAAGGCTGGGTGCATTGTCTTCCTCTGGCCTGGCAAGGCTGCACTCCCTCAGGGGGCTGGTGATCAGAGAGCCAACTATTTAGTTCATGCCAGAGACAACCCCTGCTCCCCTTACTAGGGCATCCACTTGGAAACTGAGCAGCCTATGGGCTTCCATTGAACAGGAGGTCTAGGTCCTCTCCATGCATAGTCCTTAGTTGGAGCATCAGTCCCTGCAGTCCCCTCTTGGCCCAAGTTTTTTGGCTCTGTTGCTGAACTTCTGGAGCTCTTTTCCCCTCCAGGTCTTTCTGTCTCCTTCTTCTTCCATGAGTTTTCTGGCACTCTTCCCAAAGTTTGGCTGTGAGTATCAGTATTTCCTTCAATACCCTGGTGGGTAGAGTCTTTCAGAGGTGCTCTGTGGAAGGCTCCTATCCTGTTCCTTGTCTTCTCCTACTCCGAATGTCTATCTTATTTGCCATTCTGAGTTCATAGAACAAAAATAATTCATAAACCAGACTCATATTATATACTTTTGAATATTTTTGAAAAAAGATTGATGCATCTATCACTTCATTTTTTTAATTTATTTATTTTTATCTCAATCACAGGTTAGGTACTTTGAATCCCAGGCGTAGCCCCCTCCCTCAGTCCCTCCTACCCTCCCACTTAATTTTTTTTAAGTAGTATGATGTCCATGGTGGTAGACACCATGGTATTATAGATAATTCTATTTATGTTTATTTTATATGTAGGATATTTTCTATTTTTAAAATAGTGCTGCTGTTTAAGTTTGAATTACATTCTTTGTAGCTGGATGTGGAGGTGCACACCTTTAGTTTCAGCTCTTGGGAGGCAGAGGCAGGTGGATCTCTAAATTTAAGGCCAGCCTGGTTGACAAATTTAGTTCCAGGATAGCAGGAGATACACAGAAACCCTGTCATGAAATTCTAGTGTGTGTGTGTGTATGTGTGTGTGTACACATATACTCAATTAAATATAATATATTTCTTGTTTAAATTTTAGATTTTTAAAAAACTTCCTTTGTACAAAATCATTGTTTAAAAATTAATTATTTCACGAAATTTTTCCTGACAACAGTTTTGTTAATTATAATTTGAGACAGAGAAATATGAGGAAGCTCTGAATGTCATAATGTAGACCAGACTGGCGTCAAGTTCGTGGATATCTACCTGTCTCTGCTTCCTGTGTGCTGGGATTCAGGACAACACCCCACTGTTGCTGATGCTCCTTGAGGATAACCTGATGAATTTTGATCATATTCACTCCTTCCTCAGCTCACTGCATAACCACCCTTTCCTTCCACACTCCCTTTCCTTCCCAGGCAACCCTGAGTTTTGTTCTCCTCTACCCTGTCCCCTTACTGAATCCAGTTTGTGTCCATTGACTAATGTTAGGGGTGGACCCCTGAGGTTGAAATTCTGTTCACATTGTTCATTCTTTGAACCAATCTTTTGGCATTAATTTTACTAGTAGATAATATTAGATGGGATTTTAATAGAGAGAAAGCTGTCATCTTCAGTTTTGTGCCCACTGATGAGGCTATCAGGGTTGAATACTGTGCTTATACAGATGTCCATAGTTTAACCCCATCAGGAATCAAAAATAAAAAAATAAAAAATAAGACCAAATAAACCCCCAAACAAACAAACAATAACAACAAAAACCTGATTGTGGGAAAGGGATTTGTAGGGAGTAGGGTGTTGACAGTGCGGGAAGGAGCTTAGAGACGGTGAGGGCTAAGAATAACCAGAAAGAATGATATGCATGCATGAAAATAATAGCTTAAGAAATTTTTGCTGTTGTTGTTTGGAGAGTCTGCATAACCACACTTACTCAAGCCTGCCTGATGTGAAAAGTTTAAATTTTAATTTCTCTTTTCCACACTCATTTGCTGACTCTCTAGAAACCCCTGTTTACCCAGCAAACACAAAAGGATTATTTCAAACATGGGTTTATTGATTCTCCTGAGCCACACAGTTATGTAAAATGCAAGACATTGGATAAATTTGAATAAGTTTTTTATAATCACAAAACATGAGAGTTCTCTGACCTCTAATTCTTTACAAACAAAGGTTTCTGATTATAAAAACAAAAAAGTTCACAGAGACAGTTTAGTAAGTAAAACTATTTTAAGATTGATTTATTTATAATATATACAGTGTTCTGCCTGCATGTACACCTGCATGCCAGAAGACATTATCAAATCGTACTGTACGTGGTACTGGGTCACCATGTTGCTGCTGGGAATTGAACTCCAGACCTTTGGAGTGCTCTCATCCCTAAGCCATCTCTTCAGCCCCTTAGTAAGTGAAACTTAACAGAGTAAAGTAGTTCCCAAATATTCGGAAAGCTTAAAACAAACACTAAACAGTGAACCTATTAAGAAACTATAAAATGACAGCCTACAGATGGAAAAGGATCTTCACCAACTCTCTACCTGACAGAGGGCTAATATACAGAATATATAAAGAACTGAAGAAGTTAAACAGTAACAAATCAAGTAATCCAATTAAAAATGGGGAACAGAGTTAAAAGGGAATTCTCAATAGAAGAATATCGAATGGCTGAGAAATAAAGAAATATTCAATGTCCTTAGTCATCAGAGAGATGCAAATCAAAATGACCCTGAGATTTCATCTTACACCCATCAGAATGACAAAGTTCAAAAACTCAAGTGACAACACATGCTGGAGAGGTTGCAGAGAAAGGGTAACCCTCCTCCACTGCTGGTGGGAATGTAAACTTTTACAACCACTCTGGAAATCAATCTGGCTTTTTCTCAGACAATTAGGAATAGTGCTTCCTCAAGATCCAGCTATACTACTTATAGGCATATATCCAAAATATGCTCAAGTATACAAGGACGAAATTGCGGTACATTTACACAATGGAATACTACTCAGCAATTAAAAACAAGGAAATCATGAAATTTGCAGGCAAATGGTGGGATCTAGAAAAGATCATCCTGAGTGAGGTATCCCAGAAGCAGGAGGAAACACTTGGTTTGTACTGACTTATAAGTGGATGTTAGATATATAATATAGGATAAACATTAAAATCTGCACACCTAACAAAGCTAAGCAAGGAGGAGAACCATGGGTAAGATGATCAATCCTCATTCAGAAACATAAAGGGGATGAAAGTTGGAAGAGGGAGAAAAGAGGAAACAAGCTAGGAGCCTACCACAGAAAGACTTTACCCAGCAGGGTATCAAAGGAGATGCTGAGACTCATAGCCAAACCTTAGGTAAAGTGCAGGGAATCTTATGAAAGAAAGGGGAGAGAGGAAGACCTTGAGGGGGCAAGAGCTCCACAAGGAGAGCAACAGATCAAAAAATTCTGGGCAAAGGGTATTTTTTTTTCTGAAACTGATACTCCAACCAAGGACTATGCATGGAGATAACCTAGAACCCCTGCACAGTTGTAGCCCATAGCAGCTCAATCTCCAAGTGGGTTCCCTAGTAATGAGAACAGGAACTGTCTCTGACATGAACTCAGTGGCTGGCTCTTTTATTTCCTCCCCCTTATTGGGGAGCAATCTTAAGATGTCACAGAGGAAGACAATACAGCCAGTTCTGATGAGACCTGATAGTCTAGGGTCAGTGGGAAGGGGAGGAGAATCTCCCCTATCAGTGGACTTTAGGAGGGGCATGGGAAGGTAAATGGAACATTACACAAGTCCATCAGTAGTGTCAGTGCCAAGGCATGGTAGATAGCAAAGGCAAATCCTATTGAATGACATTCTCAAGATATTAAAAACTGGTTTTCCGTTACTGGTGAAAAAATCCCAGAGATAAGTGTATTGTTTTCAAGTAAGTTGGTCAGATATCTGAAGAAACATCCACCTTGCTGTTGGCAGCCTGAACACTTAACAGTATTAGAATGCAAATGATGTTTGGAAAGATGAATTGTTGTTGACCCCTTACAGTATCTTACTCACCAGAGTTACTGGGGAATGAGGAAGAATCATAGGCTGTCTACTTGTTAAGTCCCTACTTATTTGTGGCTATAGTTTAATAAGCAAATGTCCAAAATACATATTTTTAATTGTTTTTACCATTGTCTTCAGGCTCAAAATCTTCCTATCAAGGAATTTGTCTTCATTATTGTATTTATAGGCTATCCCTGAATTAAGATGAATATCACCATCATACAGAATTGGTTATACAGCAAAGACTTGTAAACAAAGTAAATTATTTCCCTTACTGGAAATACAGAATCTTAAGGAGAACATCTTTGTGTGAAGTTGGTAGAGATGCAAGAAGATTAAATATCAGGGGAGTGTAAGCATCCTGCTTATTATAAACATGTGATCCCTGAAGATTGGCACAGTACATATCCTATACATAGCATTTTAATTTAGTTGAATTGTGGCTACAGAAGAGCAGACTTGTGGATCAATTTCTTGGAAACTCCAATTCAATCTGAGCAGCAGAGATTTCACATCTCCTTGTGTTGTATGGAAAAGTATTCATTCTTATCGAGAACCAAGTTCTGATGCAGAAACAATTTTTCCAAAGACAATAAAATACTAACCATTGAGAAGATTTTTTTTTCTTTTTCAACTAGTGGCGAGCTGCACTGGAAGGCTCTGGACTTGTGGGATGACTATTTCATTATGAAGTTCATCTTCAGAAAGTGGACTGCAACATCAGAATTGACTTTGGAAAATCTTTTCAAAATTCAGACAGACTGATAAGCATTGCAGTTTGTTCTAAGTGTATGGAATTTCTAAGTGTCTCATTAAATATGCTTTACTACCAAATATTTAGAAGCATCCTGCAATGTAGCAAAGTCCTAAATTTGGATCTGAATTTGGAAGTCAACATTCTGTAATCAGGTTTGCATATATTTTAGTAAAGAGAATAGGATGTTTGTTGTTCCCTGCTCACCAAGCCCAATGAATGAGGAAGTTTGATGTAAAGGACTCCTGTGACATTCTGTAGAGGAACCAAGTGGTCTATTTCCCAAAGACTTTAGTATGACCAAGACAAAAGATACTTATAGTTGGAAGTAGATTCTTTTCTTCCTACCAGTGTGCAAGTAAACTTCTTCTTTCTGCCTCTATAGTATGAAAATGACAAAAGCTATACACAAGAGTCCCTCATTATCTTCAGAAGATACACTCCAAGACCCCCAGTGAGTACCTAAAACCACAGACACTATCAATCCACATGGCTCCTATGTTTGCTTCTTTTTTTCTTTTTATTTGTTTGTTTATTACAATTTATTCACTTTGCTCCCCCGATGGAGGCCCCTCCCTGGTCTCCTCCTAGTTCCACCCACCCATCTCTTCTCTCACTATTCCCTTCTCTAGTCCCCTGATAGGGAAGTCCCCTTCTGTCTGACCGTAGCCTATCTGGTATCATTCACGCTGGCTGCACCATCTTCCTCTGTGGCCTGACAAGGCTGTCTCCCCCCATAGGTCCTCTACATGCATGGTACTTAGTTGGAGTATAAGTCTCTCCAGGACCACCAAGGCCAGTTTTTTGGGCTCTGTTGTTCTCGTTGTGGAACTCCTGTCCTATCCAGGACTTTGTATCTCCCCCTTCTTCCTTAAGGTTTCCTGCATTATTCCAAAGTTTGGCTATGAGTCTCAATATCTGCTTTGATACCTTGTTGGGTAGAGTCTTTCAGAGGTGCCCTGTGGAAGGCTCCTGTCTTGTTTGTACAGATATGTAATTGTGGTAAAGTTTACTTCATAAATCTGAAATGGTAAACATTTTGGAGCAAAAATAAATAATGAGATAGGATAATTAAACTGAAATAAAAGTTATTTCAAATATCAATTATTTATTCCTAGAGATTTTTCTATGAGCATTGATGGAGCATGGGTAACTGTGAATATCCAAAACTGTAGAGTGGATGTCTGGAGGAGGTAAAAGTACCACGTTTAAATGGCTTTTTTAAAATTTAATTTGTGAATCTCTATTGTGTGACAATCCTCCACCTTGAAGATGACCTAATAGAATGGCTGTCTGTTAGCATTCTACATATGAGGAGTTTGAGCTGATATTGCTGGGCAGTTCTACATATGGCAGTCAAGGGTTTGTCTCTGTTCTCAATTTCCTCTCTTTGACCACACATAATTTTTTATATTTATTTTTTATTAATTACACTTTATTCACTTTGTATCTCCCGTGTATCTCCCTCCTGCCTCCACTCCCAATCCTTCCCTTCCTCCCCCTTCACCACACATGCCACTCTCCAAGTCCACTGATAGGGGAGGTCTTCTTTTCCTTTCTTCTGATCCTAGTCTATTAGGTCTCATCAGGACTGACTGCATTGTCTTCCTCTGTGGCCTGGTAAGGCTGCTCCCCCCTCAGGGGAAGACAACCAAAGAGCAGGCCAATCAGTTCATATCAGAGGCAGTCACTGTTCCCAATACTATGGAACCCACTTGGACACTGAACTGCCATGGGCTACATCTATGCAGGGGTTCTAGGGTTTCTCCATGCATGGTACTTGGTTGGAGTATCAGTCTCAGGAAAGATCCCTGTGCTTAGATTTTATGGTTCTGTTACTCTCCTGTGGAGCTTCTGTCCTCTCCAGATCTTACTTTTTCCCACTTCTTTCATAAGATTCCCTGTATTCTGCACAATGGTTGGCCCTAAGTCTCAGCATCTGCTTTGATAGTCTACAGGGAAGAGCCTTTCAGAGGCCCTCTGTGGCAGGTTCCTCACTTGTTCACTTGTTTTCTCCTTCTTCTGATGTCCATCCTCTTTGATTTTCTGGCTGGGGATTGAGCATTTTAGCCAGAGTCCTCCCTCTTGATTAGTTTCTTTAGGTGTAAAGATTTTAGTAGGTTTTTCCTATATTATATGTCTATATGAGTGAGTATATTCCATGTGTTGTGTTTTTCTGCTTCTGGGATAGCTCATTCAGGATGATCCCTTCCAGTTCCCACCATGTACCTTCAAATTTCATGATATCCTTGTTTTTCATTGCTAAGTTATATTCTATTGCGTAGATGCACCACAATTTCTGAATCCATTCCTCAGTTGAGGGGCATCTGGATTGTTTCCAGCTTCTGGCTATTAAAAAAAAAAGCTGCTACAAACATAGTTGAGCAAATGTCCTCATTGTATACTTGAGCCTCTTTTGGATATATGCCTAGAAGTGGTATACAGGATCCTGAGGAAGCACTGTTCCTAGTTGTCTGAGAAAGCACCAGGTTGATTTCCAGAGTGGTTGTACAAACTTATATTCCTACCAGCAGTGGACGAGGGTTCCCCTTTCTCCACAACCTCTCCAGCATGTGTTGTCCCTTGAGTTTTTGATCTTGGCCATTCTGATGGGTGTAAGGTAAAATCTCAGGGTCATTTTGATTTGCATCTCTCTGATGGTTAAGGACGTTGAATATTTCTTTAAGTGTTTCTCTGCCATTCTATATTCTTCTATTGAGAATTCTCTGTTTAGCTCTGTTCCCATTTTTAAATTGGATTGCTTGATTTGTTGCTTTTCAACTTCTTTAGTTCTTTATATATACTGGATATTAGCCCTCTGTCAGATAAAGTGTTGATGAAGATTCTTTCCCAATCTGTAGGCAGTCATTTTGTTTTAATGACAGTTTCCTTTGCTTTACAGAAGCTCTTCAGTTTCATGAGGTCCCTTTTTTAATTGTTGCTCTTATAGCCTGTGCTGTTAATGTTCTGTTGAGGAAGTTATCTCCTGTGCCAAGGAGTTCAAGGCCCTTCCCCACTTTTTCTTCTAACTGATTTAATGTGTCTGGTTTTATGTTGAGGTCTTTGATCCACTTGGACTTCAGTTTTGTGCAGGGTGATAAGTATGGATCTATTCTCATTTTTATGCATGTAGACATCCAGTTGGACCAGCACCATTTGTTGAAGATGCTTTTTTCCATTGTATAGTTTTGGCATTTTTGTCAAAAATCAGGTGTCTGAAAGTGTGTGGGTTTATTTCTGGGTCTTCAGTTGTTGAGAGTGGGGTGTTGAAGTCTCCCACTATTATTGTGTGGTTTAAATTTTATTAATGTTTCTTTTCCAAATGTGGGTGCCCTTGTATTTGGGGCATAGATATTCAGGATTGTGATGTCTTCCTGATGGAATTTTCCCTTGATAAGTATGAAGTGTTCTTCTCTATCCCTTTTGATTAATTTTGGTTGAAAGTCTATTTTATCAGATATTAGAATGGCTATTCCTGCTTGCTTCTTGGGTCCATTTGCTTGGAAAACCATCTTCCAGCCCTTTACCCTCAGGTAATGTCTATCTTTGTGACTTAGGTCTGTTTCTTGTATGCAACAGATTTTTGGGTCTTGTTTACCCATCTATTCTGTTAGTCTGTGTCTTTTTATTGGAGAATTGAGTCCATTGATGTTGAGAGAGATTAATGAGCAGTAGCTATTAGATCCTTTGATTTTGATGTTGGCTATGGTAGTAAGTTTGTGTTTTTGGTTACTTTTTGTTTTGCTGTAGTGAGGTTAATTATTTCCTATGTTTTCTTGAAAGTAGTTAGTTTTCCTGGGTTGTATTTTTCCTTCTAGTGTCTTCTGTAATGCTGGATTTATGTGTAGGTATTGTTGAAATTTGTTTTTGTCTTTGAATATCTTGTTTTCTCCATCTATGAGGACTGAGAGTTTTACCGGGTATAGTTGCCTGGGCTGATATCTGTGTTTTCTTAGGGTCTGCATGATATCCGTCCAGGCCCTTCTGGCTTTCATTGTTTCTCTTGAGAAGTCAGATGTGATTCTGATGGCTTTGCCCTTATATGTTACTTGGCCTTTTTCCTTTGCTGCTTTTAGTGTTTTTTTCTTTCTTCTTTTTTTTAAGCAATTTATTTATTTTTATATTAATCACAGGTTATATACTTTGTATCCTGGCTGTAGCCCTCTCCCTCCTTCCCTCCTACTCTCCCCATCCCTCCCTCATCTTCTCCCTGCCCCCTTCTAAGTCCACTGATAGGGGAGGACCTCCCCACCTTTCATCTGACCTTAGCTTATTATGTCTCTTCAGGGCTGGCTTCTATGTCCTCTTCTGGGATCTAGCTAAGCTGCTCCTCCCTCGGAGGGGGAGGGGGGATACTTACTGTTTTGATTATTATGTGGCAGGAGGATTTTCTTTTCTTTTCTTGTCTAATTTATTGGGTTTTCTGTAGGCCTCTTGTATTCTTATAGACCTCTCCTTTAAGTAGGAGAAATTTTCTTCAGTGATTTTGCTGAAAATATTTTCTGGGCCTTGGAGGAGGGAATCTTCTTTTTCCTCTATTCTTATTATCTTTGGTTCTGTCTTTTTATGTTGTCTTGAATTTCTTGGACGGTCTGTGTCAGGAATTTTTTAGATTTAACATTTTCTTTGATGGATACATCAATTTCTTTCATTGTATCTTCCACACCTGAGATTCTTTTTTTCATCTCTTGTAACCTATTGATTATGTTTAACTCTGTAGTTCCTGTTTTCTTCCCTAAGTTCTTTCTCTCCACAATTTCCTCCATTTGTATTTTCTTTAATTTTTCCAATTCTGTCTTCAGATCTTGAGCCGTTTTGTTGATTTCCTTTACCCATCTGACTGTATTTTCCTGTTTTTCCTTCAATTCGTTCAGCTGTTTGTTTGAACAATTCTCTGTTTCTTTTATTTCTTTCAGTGATTTAAGTATTTCCTCTCTAAAGGTCACAAACTGTTTGGCTGCAACTTCCTGTATTTCTTTACGGATGGCCATAATCTGTTTGTCTTTATCTTCCTCTAGTTCTTTATGGATGGCCATAATCTGTTTGTCTTTATCTTCCTCTAGTCCTTTATGCATTTTATTTGTTTCCTCTATTATCCTCTTCATAAGCATAGGTGTTAGGTCATCTTCTTGAATTTCAATTATGCTGGGGTGTTTGCCCTTAGATAACTAGGTTCTGGAGATGCCATATTGCTCTGTCTTTTGTTGGTTGAGCTTTTACGCTGGCCTCTATTCATTGGGCTATCTTAGGTGTTGGGTGTTAGTTTCCGGTGGTTCCTAGAATCCTGTGTTGGAGAGAGTCCCTTTGGCAGGAAGATGATTTTTCCTGCAGAAAGCCTCCTCAGCTTTTCAGGTATGGTCACTGAATGGCTGGTGTTTTTCAGGAATTGCCACAGCACATCTCACGCGTACAGACCTGAGTGGTAGCTGTGGTCCTTGTTAGTCAAGAGGGCTCTCCTCTCACCCAGAGAAGTCCTGGAGACAGCTGCCCTACTTCTGGGTTTCCTGCTGTAAATTTAGTGAGCTGCTGATGTAACCTGGGTGCCCCGTGTTTTAATCAGTTTAATTAGGGATAACTGGTTGCCCTTTGGAGCAGTGTCTGGGGGTTGATCTCAGGGATCCCAGGCTTCTGTAGGTCTGAGGTTGGGGCTCTGTGCCCCAGTACCCATGCGGTAGTCAGTGGCAGGTGAGCTCGGCTCTCATGCATGCAGCTGGAGGCTAGAGTCAGGAGCCTGTGGATAGCCAGAAACTTTTCCGGAGCTAGGTGTCCTGAGGTAGGGCCAGATGTTTCTCCCACCATGGGTTTTCTCCCAACAGGAAGACCCAGTCTTTGGTGTTTGGGGTGGCGAGTAGAGTGTGCAGGCGCTGGCAGGTGGTGGCTCCTAGCTGGTGACTGGGCAGGAACCTGAAATCTTTTCCAGAGAACTTTTCCGTGTGTGCCAGTGAGGGGGGGGGGGGTGTTCAGCTGAGTGCTCTAAGCTGTCTCCCTCCCTGTGAGGTTTTCTTCCTACAGAGACTCCCAGTCTCTGATTTCTTGGGGCACACAGTTCTGTCTGTGATGGCCAGTCAGGCACACAGCAGGCCACTGTGCTCACGGCTGGAGTCCAGCTCAGGGCTGGCAGCGTGTGTCCGCCGGTCTGCCAGACCTTTTCCAGGGATACACTGGGTGACCTGAGTTCAGTCCTGTTTCCTTCCTTCCCTGTAGGTTTTTCTTGAGACTGAGACTCCCAGTCTCTGGTGTTTTTGTGCCCACCATTAAGCCTGGGAAAGTGATCAGGACATGCAGGCGTGTGGTTCTGACTGGCGACTGAGTGCCTGCGTGACCCTGTGCCTGGGTGATATGAGGGTAGACCGGGCTGATTCCCGCACCATGGAGTTTCCTCTCACCTGGGAAACAGGATCGCTGGTGTTTTAGGGCCCAGAGTTCAGGCTCTTGGTTGCTGCACTGACGTTGCTGTTCTGCTCCTCAGACACAGTGTCCTCCTGGCACTGCCATCTTGGATCTCCACACATAAATTAACTAATTAACTATCATATCATGCTTCAAAATAGTTTATAAGTAAGTAATGTAAGACTAAAATAACATATCCTGCTAGACTAGAAGGTAAAGCATTTGTAGTTCTGGTGTGTGGTTCTAACAGGTTTGAAGAACTAGTACAGAGCAAAATTCAGTGAACTTTAGCACTAATTTACAATTATATAATCTTCAGTTGCTATTTGGTTCATTTCTGTTTTTGAGTAACAGCTTCACACTAATATGAGAGAACAGACATCACATCATATGTACATTTGTGAGGCCCTGGGCTTTTTGTGAGCTCTGTGACTCTTTCATACTCATTTTCACTCTCAGAGAGAGTTAATTCAGGAAGCAAAGGTCACTTTCAATGTTTTTTTTTTCTTTCCTGTGAGTTCAAATTTTTATATAGCTCTAAATTGTAAATGCTCACTCTCTTAACTGGTTGAAAATCTGATCATCACAGCCAGCCAGTATTATGTTTAACATTTCTGTTAATTTGTGGAAAGTCCATACAGTTAAATTTCAAAGCACCAATTCTGATAGAGTATGGAAAAACTCCTATAATGACCCATGAAGCCTTTACTCCTATATGTGCAGCTAATTATTTGATTTCAGTCATAGAAAGCCTGAATTTTTCAGTTCACTGTCCACTGCCACTCAGGGTAAAAGCGTAAAGGTCAGCATGGAATGGTTAATGACCAGAAAACTTGCAAACTCAGGGAATTTAGAAAGTGTGAAATTGGGCATTTTCATCATTGGATCATGCCTGGAAGAAATCTGTATCTTGTTAGGCTTGATATTTAAAAACATATCAAAGTGTAGCAAAATGTTCATGGTCCCTAATACATGAAATGTGACATGCTCTACAATCAGCTTTTGCTTCACACCCTTCCTAGGCATAAGAAAACATATAATTCATAGAAATCAGCTGAGACACTGCACTGTTGGATGATAGAGAGCTTTTGAATATATAAAGTTCAGCATTTCCCCAATTGGGTTTAAAGACTTCCCTTAGGAACAGTTTCTGCCATATAGTATTTATTACCTTGAATAATGTGACAGAAAGAAATGGAACAAAGGAAATGATTTTTGCTAAATAAAAGCAGCCATCAACTCTCAAAAGATAAACTAGCCATATTTCAGGGAGAATACAGTGCAACGGAAAATGCTGCTGTTTAATGACAATTTGGAGGGGCAGGTTTTCTTTTCAGTGCAAAGCAGGGACACAGGCTCCATTTAGCTGTTCAAGTGTACACAAGCTAGATGTAGGAAAATCATCAGAAACTCCCAAAAGGTCTTCTTTGTTGTGTTAGTTCTGCCCTAGCAAGAAGGGAGGCCATCCTCCCTAAGCTCAGCGTCTCAGCACAGGCTGGGACAACGCACAAGATAGTAACTCTTAGCGAAATCAAGGCAGAGATGAAAGCTTTCAGAGACCCAGGGGACCAGTGCCACTGTCAGGATTCACTGTACTTCTGGGAAACAGGAGTCTAGTATGGCTTCCTGAAGCATGCAGGAAATCAGCGGCTGATTTTCGACTTTGGAAGGGGGCATGTTCTTTACTCCAACTCCCAGATCTGTGAAGCGTTGCAGACAGCTTTCTCATACAGTAAAGGCACTCCACAACAGAAAGCTTTCTCTTATTTTCTTTGTAGTTCTTCAATATATATATGTACGGTAAGATGCTAAGTGAGACTGGGTGAAAATTATTTTCCTGCTTGTAATCCAATTTTTTCCTCTTAATGTAAATTATTGGTCTGTGTTGTGACCCAAAATAAGCTTATTTGATTTTGTTCTGAAAAAATTCTGCATACCTACAAGGTGTGGTGGAAAGGAAATACAGTTGCAAAATAAAATTAAGGGAACATCCACAGATAGGTTTGCCTGCCCTTTCAATGCTTGTCTAAAATTTCTAATATGCCTTTCTCTTCCCTAAAGTAATTTTAAAGATATTAAAATATTTTCTCCTAGGAGGCAACTTTCCTTACTGTCAAATTAATGTTATCACGGTATATCATGTGGTTCACTTATATGGTCAAATTGCTAATACTCAATAAATGAATATGAAAATGATCTTGTATAGCCCGGTGCATGTGCGAAGTATATGATATGACAATTAAAATAATTTTTGTTATGTTGTAAGCATAGTAGTCACCAAGAGGACCTTCAACTTTCTAAAATAGTGTCTCTGCTCCTTGACTGTGAAAGCCTAAGGAGCTGAGGCTCTGTTGTGGTGGCTGTCATTCCTTTTATGGCTTCTTTGATTCTTATATTACTCATAGAAATGGAATGCTCAGAGACAATAAAAGATAATATATTAGAAACCATGTAAATCAGCATTTATGTAACAATTTCCAATGTGATTTCAGAGCACTGCGGTGAAATCCCGTGCAATAGCTCATACTAGGGACCTATGAAGGTCAAGGCTCCTAACATAAATAATTCAGGAATATTAAAAATTATTGTGCACTTAGACAAATCACCAAGAAAGTTTCAGACATTAGAGAAAGCAACAATAATCAATGGCATTTATGAGATCATCTCTCTTGTGGAAATGTTCACAATTCCTTAGTTCACTGAGTGAAGTCTTTAGGGTTTTGTTTCATTAACATAAGGTGCCATAAGAACGCTAATCTCAACATAATAAGAAACTCTCAAATTAAACTCATATTTAACATATGAAACTTCTAGACAACACTCCCTTGGCAATGAATATAATTCAAATTTATAATATTTTCTTATGGATAGTCGTGTTCTCAGCTATTTATCTCGAACACTTCAAACTGAATGACTTATTTTTGTTTCTGCAATTAAATTCAAACTTTATGTCTTCTAAGTTTCAGCAAAATTCATTTTCAGTTACTTGTAAAAAGATCGTATGGATATCTTTTTTGAAATTTTTTATTTTTTTTTTGAGAAGTGAAAAGAAACCATGTAATTGGACATTAACTTTCTACATACATTAAACTCTGTCAAATTTTTGAAAGTCTGTGGTTTTGTTTCAACTCACAGAACTCTCAGTTCTGTGAGTCTTTGTCTTTACTGAAGAGATTAAATCTTGTGCGTGAGTCATCTGTTGCTAGGGCACTGTTACTCCCAAGAGTAATCACTGTTGTGGCTAAGGAAGCCATGTGCCCTTTGTCCCAGTGTTTCGCCTTGTGGCCCAACTCATACCAGCCATTATAGTTAATGGAAAAACCCATATGTTCAAAGTAGGAATACTTAGTTGATGAACCATTTTCCAGAAGAATATGAGGCAAATTCCTTTTGACTCTACGGTCAAAAGAGATATCCTGAACAAAAATTTTCTTACATAAATGAAAGTATTTCCCAACACTTTCTGGCTCTTCTGTAGATATAATTACGTACCCAGAAAATGAAATATAAGGAAGACATTTGAAATCTATATGGTTTAAATATCTATGGATGTCAACTTCTTCTTTTGAATTGCCATGTCACATGCTTACCTACAGGGCAAAAGGCAAATTTTGTAGTAATATGGTGCTATCTTCTCTGTAGGTACTTCTAACAGTCCCATTTTGTTCTTGTTGTTATTAAAAGGACAGTAAGAAGGTTACATTTATTTGTATCTAGTATAAAAAAGTATATGCATTTGTATTTTTACATTCATAGGCTTATTTGCAGGATGTGTTTGCCAAAATATGATTGGTGAACAAGAAAATAACTTTCTAACTATTCTGTCAAAGAAAAGTAGCAACCATAAAATTTTAGAACAATAAAATACCATCATTAAAGTCCTCATCATAGGAAAAGGCCCGTCCAATTCATGATTTTTTTATTGATATACAATTATATTCAACTAAATGCTCAAGTTTGATTGTTGTCACCACAAAAATCTAAGTAAAATTATGAATTTTATAGCCTTGCATTTTACATTAGACACTAAATTATTGGGTCATTCTCAAACCAGACCTCCATAATGACACGTAAGTTATGAACTCATAAGGGTTAAACTTTAGAAATAGAGATGTAAAGTGAGCCTTGACTTGTAGCCTCACTAGTGGCTTTGCCTTAGTGAAGCTGTTATTCAGGATTAAATATTGAGCATATCCATGTTTTAAGGCTCTTTATAATGTTCCCATGGGGCATGCAGTGATGTTATGGAGTGCTTTTGGTAAAGAAGGAGGTGATTGAGTCACGTGGGAGTTCGATTACATGGCTGTGGATTGTAGAGATGGGTAGAGAAGAATATAACCATTCACATGGTAAACTTGGAAGAGACTGCTAGTTCTTTGGGGAAAAGCATGCAGCAACATTAACAGGAGATAACTCTTAGAGAATCAGAAAGTTCAGTGAACACTTTTTAATATGTTTTTTAAATGAAGAACTGTTGTGTAATTTCACACAAAAACCCAAAACAATAATTATGATAAATAAAACTGCACATTTGGAATAAACTATGTGCCATTTAGCTATGTGAGGAGTGATTCAAAATTTTTGTGACATATTTTATGCAAAGTCCATTTCTAGATGAAGAATAACAAAACTCTGCCTTCCCCCAAGTAACAGCAATATCAGCAAAGGGTATTGTATTGATGAGTGCATTTAAATACAAATTCATACAGATAGCATTATAATATACTCAAAGAACCTGATGTCTGATCTTGCAAGCATGTTTTTTATATTATAGAACCAAGACATAAAAGGGTCGTTAATTCTTGATAAGAGAAAATTATTTTGGTTTTTCTTAATATTCAATGAAAGAAGGAAAAAGTCATTTTTTCTGACAAATATCAAAACTAAATGTATGCCATTTTTTTCTGAGAAGGTATAGTATGTTCATGCTGTATGAGCTTCCTTTATAGATACATCAAAACATTGACCTGGCACTCAGTGTTAAAGTGTTTTTTCGATGCGTTATGGTGACAGTTTCAACTCATATCTGTTGCTTTTGAGGAGACCTACACTTATTTAAGGTTAAAGACAAACACTCATATAGGTTTTTTTCATGATTTCTATGAACATGTTGAGGCAAAATGACTAATTTGTTTGTGTTAGCTTTCTTGCATACTTCTGCCCCTTTGGATCTTAAAATAGATAATTGATTTTAAAAAAAGCATGCTCAATCTAAATTGCAACAGATGTACACATTAATAATTAATGCTGTGCCTATGCCTTAGTAACCTCAAAGACCTTTAACCCTCTTGAGGGCAATTGAGATAGAATAATTCTTTGTGGAATTGGAGAGGCTATTGATTGGAAATTCTGAGATAGCTCCTCAGGTGCACTCACTCTTAAACTGTGTGGAGAGAATGCAGTTGCACTGAATCTATTTGCCTTGTAACTCAGCTGAGGGGAGAGTATGCTCCTCCGTTTAGGTAGACCTTCAATTTGTAGTGCTTTTATTTTAAATATTTGCTAAATGAGGATTAAAATAATACTTTCAATCTCTCCAAGGGAATTTGTTTTATTGTGATGATCAGAAACATCTTCAAGCAACCTGCAAGTTCAAGTACATATGCCATTGAAAAATCCTCTTTGCAGACCTGATAAGCTAGAGTTAGAAGGAGAGGAGGTCCTCCCCTATCATTGGACTTGGAAAGGGGCAGGGAGGAGATGAGGGAGGGAGAGGTGGGATAGGGAAGGAATGCGGGAGGGGGCTACGGCTGGGATACAAAGTATATAATATTAATATAAAATAAAAATGTTGAAATTAAAAAATTTAGAAAAAATTTAAAAAAGACAAGCTTCCGGCGTAGTGAGAGATCTTGTCACAAGACAATAGAAAGGAGACTGAGAAATGAAGATATTCTTTTCTAACCTTTGAATGCACACATATACTCACATGCATACACACATACGTCGTACACACATATACACACACCTCACACACATATACACACATAAACCTCATATAAACATACACACATTATAAACACACACCTCATACATATACACGTACCTCATACACATGTACACTTCATGCATTTACACTGCACACATAAACAAAAACCTCATACACATACACACCTTATACACACTTCTTACACACACACACACCTGAGACACATACATACCTAATACACACACTAAATAAATAAATAAATAAATAAATAAATAAATAAATAAGAAAAAGGAAAAAAAAGAGAAAAATCCTCTTTGCAAACCAAACAGACACCCAGTATCTTTCCTTGCCTCTAAGCAGAGGACTGATGATGTGATACAGTCCCTAGATACTGCAAAAAATGCTCTTTCCAATGCTCACTTAGATAGACAAATGGGAGAGACAATGAATGTAGGAGAAAACAAGCAACAGGACAGGAGCCTACCACAGAGGGCCTCTGAAAGACTCTACCTAGAAATGTATCAAAGCAGATATTACGACTCATAACCAAACCTTCGACAGAGTACAGGGAATCATATGAAAGAAGGGGGAGTTAGTAAGACTTGGAGAGGACAAGAGCTCCACAAAAACCAAATAGATCAGGGCACAGGGGTCCTTTATGAGACTGTTTCTCCAGCCAAGGACCATGTATAGATACAAACTATAACCCCTGCTCGGATATAGCCCATGGTAGCTCAATATCCAAGAGGGTACCCTAGTAAGGGGAACAGGAACTATTTCTGACATGAACTCAATGGCTGGCTCTTTGACTCTCCCCTTACCCCCCAAGGGAGGAACAGCCTTGCTAGACCCCAGAAGAGGACATTTCAGCCAGCCCTGAAGAGACCTGATAAGCTAGGGTCAGATGGAAGGGGAGGATGTCCTCTCCTATCAGTGGACTTGGAAAGGGCCAGGCAGGAGATGAGGTAGGGATGGGGAGAGTGGGAGGGAATGAGGGACGGGGCTATGGCTGGGATACAAAGTACATAACCTGTTATTAATATAAAAATAAATAAATTTTTAAACATCTGAAAAAAATGCTCTTTCACTATGGAGAATGAAAACCAGCAATGGCAATGCTTTTCAATAGGCACTGGAAAGGGGTGTGCACATTCCATGGCTTCTTTTACTAGGTCTTGTTATGGTAAAGCCTTGGAATGTTTTTTTTAAACAAAGGTTAATATGTAGATTAATTTTCTTTAATTAAATTTCTTTAATAACATAGAACTCCACATGAACATTTTTGATGCACAGCTTTGATAGCAGACGGGTAGAGATAGCACTGGTGGGAAGCCATGGGACAGAGGGGTTAACCAGTACATGTCTAAGAGAAGAATGGAGTCTTAAATATGCCGTTTGAAAATGCTGCCTCAATATTTAAATCTGGATGAACTTAGATGTACAGGTGAATATTTGTTTGATATATTAAAGAGGTGTGTGGGTAAGTCTCTGCTAATACAATATAGACATGCTTTGCATAATATACATCCTCTTACACCTATATCTATAATATCAGCACTCTGCAGATGGCAAAAAATGGATCATGATCTAATGCTTCCAGCAAGTAAGTTGAAACTCAACAAGAGGATTAAAGTGACAGTTATTTGCTGACATGTTTGTCAATGTATAACTAAGCAAACAGTTCTAGACCTTTAGCTTCTTTATTACAAATATGTTTGTAACTACTTTTTCATGTAGGGCAGAGACATATTTTTCACTTTAAATCTTGGAATTTGTAAAGCAACACAATCAGAAAAAAATAATAAAGGGAAAAAATAGAAAGGAAATCTCAGGCAGGCATATCCTGTGGCTCTCCCTTCTTGACACATAATTTGTAGGTCTTGATGTGGCTGCTTTGACAAAATGCTGGGCATGTTAGAACTGAAAATGAAAGTTGTCCTGCTGCCCGGCTTTAGAACTAGCTTAGATTGGCTGTAAGTTCACAAATCAATGATTTTTCTCATTGAAAGATAATACATTTTAGTAATACTGGAAAAGTTACATGCCAGAGAGGTCACTGCGGGGGGTTAAGGAAAGCGACAGCAGTTGTCAGAATAGCAGTTACTCCCAGGCAAACGTGTGTGGTAGAACAAGCGGCAGACCTAGCTGGGCCAGAATTGCTTTATGTTTGACTATACTTACAATAATTAGGAATAAATACTGGAGGGAGCCACGGTTGGGAAGAGTTCTCTGCAACTGTCTCCTGAAAACAGTAAAATATCCAATACAGAAATAATCTGTCAGCTTTGTCCAAGTTTGTGTTAATGACACCAAATAAGGGGTTTCAAGGTTTTATAAAGCCAAAAATTAGTTATTAATATTTATTGTAAACATTGCTTATCACAAGACAATTTGAAATAAAGGCCATTAAAGAGAAACTGTATAACTTAGGGATTCGGTTTTAAACCTGTAATAACATGTGAGATGTGAATTTTTTTAAAATAAAGACAGCCATGCACATTTTCATGTTTTGTATCACTTTTAACTCCAAATATCTTAATAACCTTGCATGCTCTTGCTCTTTCCACAGCAGTGGAGTAGGTCTTCTTAAACAGTACCTGCGGCTGGCCTTTCGAAGGAGAGAAGATGCCTCCTTTGCTCCTTTATGTTCAGTACATTCTACTGCAACCTCATAGTCATGCTGCAGTGTGAAAACTTGTTGTTGTTTTGTTTTGCTTGCTTGTTTGTTTGTTTGTTTGTTTTGAAACAGGGATTTCTGTGTGGTCTTGGCTGTCTTAAACTCCCTCTGTAAACCAGGCTGGCCTTGAACTCACAGAGATCTGACCACCTCTCCCAATTCCTGGGATTAATGGTGTGCTGAGGAACAAATATGTAGCCTTGCATATGTTAGGCCAGTACTCTGCTACATGGCTGCAATCCAAAACACTCATTTATTTACATATATTATAAACATAGTCCATCTTACTAAATGATTGGCTTTATTACAATTTTTAGATATATGTGATACACTTTGATAGTATGTGCCTCCATTGTTGATTTCCCATTGCTGATTTTCTTTTATACTCTTATTTCTTGAATATTAGCTTCTATATGATTCTCCTGTAGGGTCTCCTCTAACTCTTTAATTTTTCATGTATAATCTCACCCATTCCCTAGGCTTCAGTAGTCTCCTTCTAAAGCTTTTCTGTCATGAGTGAATACATTCAATATACACAAACTTAAATTTTGACCTCTGGTGTTGAAACAGAAAGGATTTATAATTTTACTATATATTATTATATAAAAAAGGAAACAAGTGATGTAATATACATCTCATGTTTATGTATTTCAGTTTTTACACCTTCAAAATCTAGAATTTTGTTGTTCAAAGATTTTAGTTCAAACCCTGGATATTAGAGAGCATTAAAGGGAGGAGGAAGGTCCTATTCTTTTTCTCCTGATACATTGATTATACACTTGAATTAAAACTGCCTGTATTTGGTTTTTGTTACCGGTAGAACACTTTATCGCAGAGATAAGTTGTGTGGACTGAGGCAAGTGGTAGCACAAGACGTTTATCTGGTTTCCAGGTGTGCTATTCAGGGCACAATTGTAGTTTCTATGGTGCAGATAAAGTTTAGCTGCCAAGCACATTATTACAAAAAAAGAAAAAAAAGGCATGCTGCTTTTGCTCTTGTAGTTCATCTTCTGTTACTTTATATACTTTCAAAATATCCCTCAAGCTTTGGTAATTTTCATTATCTTACTTTTAAAACCTTCAACCCAATTGCTATGATCTCTCCCCTGGATGGTTGTTACAGTCTCAACTGACTCTACATTGTCTGCCTGAAAGTATTATTACCTTCTATGTCACCATACTATGTCTGCAATACACTTTGTAAAATGCAAACCCAAAAATACCTCTTCTCTCACTCTCCTGAATAAAACTCAAGTACCTTCGTCCACAATGGAAGAAACCTATGATTCTATGATAGGACCCCCATTTATTTTCTATGATTTTCCTTTGGTGTTTTGCAGATGAAAATTAATTGAACTAGTCAGAGAACAGCGCAGTGATTACATCGCTTGCTGCTCCTGCAGAAGACATGAGTTGGCTCTTACCACCCAGTACGCACACTGATTGCCATTTCACTACCTCTTTTAACTCCAGTTCCAGGGGATCTAACATTCTCCAATGGCTTTTCCATCACCATGCGCACAAATATACACACTCACACAAGCAGACACAGAACAAAATTGAAAGGGAGTTGTAATTAGCCTGTGGATGGGAGATGAGAGGAAGGGAGGAGAAAGACAGGCAAGGAAAGACAGAGGGCATTGGCCTATTGGAAGATTAGGAGGGGGTGTGAATATGGGGAGTAGAAAGAATGGTCGCTGGTAACCAGGTTTTCACCACAGTGAGGGGTCTCTTACATTTCCTCTGAACATCCAGCTGCCTAGGAAGACAGAACATGTACCCATCACCAATAGAGGCTTGCATTTTAGTGGGGGTTCAGGACCATTCTTCTAGGAAGCAAAACAGAAATTTAATTTTTACCTTGGATATGACAATTGTCAGAGTTTCCTGAATACTAGTCTTAGAGAAGCACACAAGTGGCTCTTCTCTGGGACCTATACCTCACTGTATTCTGTCCCCATATTCTTTGTCTGACTGCATCTCCAGCTACAGAGTGAGGAGTAGATGAAACCTACAGGATCTGCCTACCTCAAATCCTCAGCAATTTAGAATACACACTTACTCATTTCCAACCATGCTGTGAGTAACAACAAAAAGTTGTAATTTTCTTTTTTATTTTAATTTTTATTTTTATATGTATATGTATTATATTTTATATGTATTACACTTTGCATCCCAGCTGTAGTCCCCTCCCGCATTCTCTCGCAATCCCACCCTCCCTCATCTCTCTCTGCCCTTCTCTAAGCCCGCTGATAGGGGAGGTCCTCCTCCCCTTCTATCTGACCCTAGTTTATCAGATTTCATCAGGACTGGCTGCAATGTCCTACCCTGTAGCCTAGCAAGGCTGCTCCTTCCTCGGGGGGGGGGGGGCGGGGGGGAGAGGGGCCAGGCGGGAAGAGATCAAAGAGGCCTCCACTGAGTGCATGTCAGAGACAGTCTCTGTTTCCCTTACTAGGGTACCCACTTGAATGCTAAGCTGCCATGGGCTACATCTGAGCAGGGGTTCTAGGTTATATCTATGCATGGTCCTTGCTTGGAGAATCAGTTTCAGAAAAGACCCCTGTGTCCAGCTGTATTTGGCACTCCTGTCCTCTCTAGGTCTCACTAACTCCCCCTTCTTTCAGAGGATTCCCTATGGTTATGAGTCTCAGCATCTGCTTTGATACATTGCTGGGTAGAGTCTTTCGGAGGCCCTCTGTGGTAGGCTTCTGTCCTGTTTCTTGTTTTCTCCTACTTCTAATTTCCATCCCATTTGGCTTTCTAAGTGAGGATTGATCATCTTACCCAGGGACCTCCTTCTTGTTTAGCCTCTTTAGGTGCACAGATTTTAATGTTTATCCTATCTTATTGGTCTAGTATCCACTTATAAGTGAGTATATACTGTGTGTGTCTTTCTCCTTCTGGGATACCACACTCAGGATGATCTCTTCTAGATCCCACCATTTGCCTGCAAATTTCATGATTTCCTTGTTTTGGATTGCTGAGTAGTATTCCATTGTGTAAATGTACCACAATCAAATTTTTAAAAAGTGCTAAGGATTGAAGAGACTTCTTTCACTAGTATTTCTTTCTATAGAAGGCCAAAGACCAATTCAGTGTTTGTATCTCTCAATATAAAAATCATCAAAAACTGCTGTTGGAAAGATTTTTAGACTAACCTTTGTGTGATAGAGAGATAGCTATACAGGAACTTATAAGGAAAATGGGGTAAGACTAAATCAAGACTACAAACAGATTGTGAATGAGCTCATATTCCAGATTCAAAGTCGCCTATGATATATACTACAGTGGTTCAAAAGTACCCAAAACCACACACATAGAGAACAACGCTTACATTAGGGGCCTAGGAAACATTCCAGAAGAGGAATAAGGAAAGACTGTAAGAGCCAGAAAAGAAGGAATTTCATTGTAATACCGTCTTTCCTAGGAATGGCTGCATAAACAAGACTGGAACAATGGCAATATAAAGAGATATGCTACAGAAGAATTTGTTGGAGGAAAGGAACTTGGGAGGTTGGAGGGAGAAAAAGGAGGAAAGTAATATAATTATATTTTAAGTAAAATCTGTAAATATAAAATTGGAAAATATTAAGTTATGTGCATATTATTAATAAATCATTGTTTAAATATAAAAAAGTACCCAAAACCACAAATCTTGGGTACTTTCCCACTTAACAGGCATAGCCCATTTCTGCTCTGTTTATGTATAGTCTGAAGTTTGGGACTTACTTCCAGTTGGTAGAAAGTATGTAAGGTGGTGGTGTATGACCTCTGACATGGGAAGTATAGCACGTTGTTGCTTCCTCCATGTTTTTTCCATGAATCATATCTCCTGGGTGAAGCCAGCTGTCATGTTACAAGAATACACAAGCCTTTCCATTGCCACAGTTTCATGTCAAAGATGTGAGTGCATTTGCTAAAAACCTACAAATAATTGATCTGACAGTGAACTGCTTTCCAGACCCAGAAAAAACCTTTCAAAAGTCTGAGCATTCTGACTGTGAACCCATGCCACATTTGAATGTAATTTGTCATTTGTGTAAGACAACTTTGACTAATTTATTAGAAGAAAAACTGTGACTGACACATATGTGAAACTATAACATCTGAAAATTTTTATTATGAAAAGGCTTTTAGATAAATAGGCCATATATGACTAAAAATTTGCTAGGCTGATCTTTTAATAGCAATACATTCAGAGTTGCATACATAAAATGACTTTTCATTTTGTTTTTACTCTGTCAATGTGGGCTAAAACATCTCCATAATACTGGGTACTTGTTTAGGGTCAGGAGAAAGCTCTGGAAATTTTCTACTGTAATAGGGTAGTTTGATAGGCAAAGCTGGAACCAAACAGGAAGACTGGAGATGATATGCCCATGTGTCTCTGTGTAAAATATTATCTCTTTGTATAGACAATACCTGAACAGTATCTTGGATGAAAAACCAAATGCACAGGACTCTGAGAGACAAGTCTGTACAAATAGATCATCTGCTATGGTCCATAAAAGGCATCTGATGTAGAACTTTAAGTGGTGTCCATTAAAGTTCTTTATTGTCTTCAGTTTAAAGCACTGTCATCGAATATCTAAGTCTCTCCTGACTATCTATGCTCATCTAATGATGCTTCTACACAGTACTGAACGCTCCAGAAAATCTTACTTCCTATGGCTCTTCAAATAATCACCATATTTCTTCTCCCCAAGCCCTTAAAAATGCCCTTCCACGTTTCAGGAATATCCTTCATATCTCTCCTCTTCATTCAGTTCCATCAATGAACACTCTCCAAAGCCTCTGTGATCCCATTAATCTTCCAACATCACATTGTAATTATAAGCTATTATCACATTACAGTAGAGTTGTGTGGTAACCTGTCTGTTTTTACAGTCAAAACCACTGCAAGCTCTTTAAAGGCAGAAATTTTACGGTATTCATTCCTCACACCTCCCTCAGTGACTTGATAATCTAAGGTTCAAACAATATTTAAAATGTAAAATTTAGGGCCTGTGAAATGATTCCATTTGATATGGATTGCTAGAACTATGGGAAGAATGTTTTCATTTTGTAGACATAAAAGACAGCATGTAAAAAGTAAAATATGCCCCAACTAGTAATGGCCCAATACCTTATTAGTGTACAGTGGTATTTTAGAAAGAACATCTTTCAGGAGTACTAGAGACACTATAAAGTGTGATGTAGCAATTACTATCTTAACTACAATACATGATGTAAATCAATGACGGCATTAAATCTTGTGTAAATGGCCAGAACATGAGCTGCAGCTCCTTTTGCAACACATATTTCTTTTCAGTTGATTTCACTCCCATCAGGCTTGTAGCTTGTGAACAGTCTTTAATGACAAGAAAATCGAGGATCATTTTATTTCAGTGTTTTAAAAATAACCTTCTTAGAACAGCCTATAGTTTAGGCTAAATGGTTCCTGGATTACACTCATGCTTATAGTGGAAAATAAGAGTCTTGGAGTAATGACCCAAAAGGACAGACTTAAGATTTTTCAAATACTTACCATAATTATTTTTAAATGCTCAAAGTAATAAGTTAATGAGTACCAATTTTTGTTTTAAAAGTTCTGAGTTACCTTGAAGTTTTCAAATATTCAAAACATATATATTAAATTCCCTAATAATTTTAATAGACTTTCTAAGGTGCTGTTTTCAGAAAGTTGTTAATCTTATACACAAATAGTGATAGAGTTCAGTTCCCAACATTTAGAAAGCTATGATTTAAGAACAGAAATAATTGCTGTTCTTCTAGCCTGAAATAGATGGAATTCAATATTGAAATCTAACCAAATAGGTTAAGCTGTGTCCTTCTTCCTCTAAGCAGATAATTACACATGTATACATGTGCATCTCAACTTTATGAAAGTTTAAGCCTCAATTTATTGGCACTGGAATCCTATGATTTGATTGCTCTTCTGTAATGGCATTTCTAATGACGTTATTTAATGTTGTCATTATTCAAGACAACATTGGAAGTGTTGATTTTAGTTGATTTTAGTGTCGTTTTAGTAGATTTTCTTATCTGCTAAGCGTTGCTGTCCACATGAAAATTTCTCATTTCCTTGGCTTTAAAATTATCAAAAGAAAAAATATAAATACATATTACTTAGTGACTATAGTTATTATCTAGCCAATGTCACTTTCAATCCCCTTTTTGGAAATTTTTTTCACTCAGTCTAGGCAAGAGAAAAATGTCTAGGTTACATTTATTGATGATATGTATTTTCTGTAGCTGTATATCATCTTTTGTGAATTCTATCTTTTCCTTTCAATATATCTCACTGCTATCAGATATTTTAATTTTACTTCTTGCTATTCCCTTATTTGTTATTATTAAAATAACCACAGATATTAATTTAATTACACTTAATTATTTTACTCTGATATATATTTTTGGTCCCTTTATATCAAACATTCAGTAATCTAGCTGAAAGTAAATTCAGTGGAAGAAGCTTTTACTTGAGTAACAAATGGGACATTTCAGATTTCCAGGTATTGCCATGTTTACAGAAATTAAATTGTAGCAAGATAGTAAAATAATCTAAAAGATTTTTACTGTTACCAAAAAGAAATAGTTACCTTCTCATTAAACTACATAGATGGATAAAGTAGTGAAATATTCAGAAATAACTTATTAGGTTTCTGAGGCTTCCATGTTCTTATTTGTTTTAAATGCTAGAATGTTATGAATGCTATAACATGAGAAATCCTTAGATGGTGTTGTAATGGCTCTTACATCCTAGGCAGGGAAGGGAGAACAGTTAGATGGCTGCAGAAGCAGATATGGGTGCTGTTGCTCTTTGTGGTAGAGCAAATAACTCCTCTTTATGCTCTCAGCATTCTTGCAGTAAATAATCAATGTAATTTATTCCTTCCCTGTGATTCCTCTAAAAACCTGATCACAAGACGTAATGGTGCTTTATAAACAGACATAGGAAAGGGCTTTGTTTAAGCAATAAGTGATTCCGTTTCCTTTGTTTAGCAGAGTCCTACTCTGATTTTTAAATGAAGATGTCTGCTGTGAAAATGATATTTTAATATTGAGTATACTAAAGTATTTTCTTGTTTTGGCTTAAAACAGGTGCAATTAATTTGTGGTCATTTAAATTATTCTGCTCTAACTGATGCATTTGACTAAGGTATCAGCAGAGTGCTGAGCAGAAAAGCTGTACTTTCCTGAAAGCTCTGTTGTATTCACATAGCAGTGTGGGTTTTTCAGGAAAATTATGAAAGCCACAGTTTTCTGGACCACATTCTGCCTCTTTTAAGATGAACTGACTCTCTTCCTTTCCTCGGACATCTCAGTGCTCTCACGAGGGTGGTTTTCTACAAAGCAGAACAGTCTACTCCTAAAATGACAGGGTGGAAAATCTCTAGGGGACTTGGACTGAAAAATTCGCAAGTTCTTTAACAAGCCCAGTAAAACACAGATCAGTGATCCAATGGATAAAAGATGGGAGTCTCCAGCATCAAAAGCCACTGCAGACATCCTGGTGGCATCTTGGGGGAGGGGAGATATTGTGTTAATTCAGAAACTTGCTTAGTTATGTGCCTTAGTAATTCATTTAAAAAGAAAGATCAGGAAAAGTCCTTAGTATTTTTAGACTGTCCATCTAGACTTTTGTTAAGTTTTTCCCCCTGTTTTGAAATCATCAATTTTGTTAATGTTTATTATTTCCTGTTTTTATGAAATAACTTCAAAGTGAAAACTGACAAACATTAACAGATGTCAGGATGCTCACGTTTTCCTGCCTGTGGAGCATAAAGAGCCTGCTTGTCTTCTGTTGTTCCTTCTTGATTCTAAATTTTCTATCTAAAAGCTATGTGTGGCAGTGGTAGTTCTGTTCATATACCACACACACACACACACACACACACACACATACACACACACACATACACACACACACATGGTTAACTTGTCCACCTGTTAAATTTTCCCTTCTATTTGACCCTACCCTATCAGGACTGGTTGCATTGTCTTCTTCTGTGACCTGGCAAGGCTGCATCCCCTAGGGGGAGGTGATCAGAGAGCCTGGCACTGAGTTCATGCCAGAGACAGCCCCTGCTTTCCTTACTAGGGACCCCACTTGGAGACTGAGTCTATGGGCTACATCTGAGCTGGGGTTTTAGGTTTACTCCATTGTCCTTGGTTGGGGTATCATTCTCTTCAGGGAACCCAGGGCTCAGTTTTGTTTTGTTTTGTTTTGTTTTGTTTTGTTTGGCTCTGTTGCTCTCTTTGTGGAGCTCCTGTCTACTCCAGGTCTTTCTATATCCCCCTTCTTTCATAAGATTCCCTGCACTCTGCCCAAAGTTTGGCTATGAGTCTCAACCTCTACTGGACTAGGGGATGGGCATAGAGGCAGAAGAGGGAGGTAGGGTAGAATTGGGAGTAGATGAGGGAGGGGGCCACAGCTGGGTTACAAATTGTTAAATTTTATAAATTGTAATAAGTGATAATAATAATAACTCATTGTGTCACAAACTAAACAAAAAATAGCATGAAAATGTAACATTATTAGTTGGCCACAGGAAGGAGACCAATCGGAGTAGGAAGAGTGTAAAAGACAGCAATGTCAGTTGTGTGTATGTATGTATGCATATATGCCTTATATTCAGGAATAAAAAATCATAATGGAAAAAAATCCCCGCAAATTTTTTTCCCATTCGTTTATTTTAAATTCCAAGATCCGCGTATTCAAAAGAATGGTATACGTCATTTCAGTCTAGCTCCTTAAGGAAAGCAAGACCCACAGATTCAGGCAACTTCAAGATCCCACATCTGAGAGTAGGCAACGTGGCTTTGGATCCTACATTTTCTTGGTTCAAAGCCAGGTTTTCTCCTTCATCTTGCTGTACCTCAGCCCTGTATCGGTGAGGTGGAAATGGAAACAGAGCTTAACCTAGTCATTTAAAGTGAACAGCCAGAGGGTGGTCCTGAGAATGGTGCATGTTCTTGGAAAACAGAGGGAGACACAGCTCTTAGTTTTGCCAGCTTTCCTCCGGCTGCTTCCTTGTGTGCAACCTCCGCAGGGAATTTGCTCTGGCAGAGAGTCTGGCCTTAGCAACCATTTGGCGAGGAAAGTGAATGCAAGAGGACTGTTAGAGCCCTAGAGGCCAAGTTAGGAATCTATATATTTACGCAGTGAACTCTGCCTGTCTCAACTGAGAGCACCCACCCAGGCGCATTCTCCCTGCTGGCAAAACTACAAAGCAGACAGGAATTTAAAGTCCTAGAGTGTCCTAGATGGAATAGAATCAGTGTCGAGGCAGTTAAATAATCAACATGTTTATGAAATACCAACCAGAAAGACAGCATTCATTGATCACTCGCTCCCTGGCTGTGGTTGTGCTAAGTGCCCTGTAAGAAATGATTTCCTGAAATAGTTCCAGGCAGTATTCTCAGAACTACCTGGCAGAAAGAGAGAAAAGCCTAGGCAGCGAAGAGGGCTGCTGCTCTTGTTCATCTGCCACATACCAGGGTCCCCCCTCCAGCCACTCCCTGACCTTCTGCTGGTTCTTTGAGCATCATGGTCTTCCCCACATCTATACCTTTCCACCTCTTTTTCTTTGCCTTTTTGTTGTTTTGACAAGGTTTTATGTTTCTACATCTGCTCATGAACTTGCAGCACAGCCAAGTTTGACCATTCTGACCCTCTGTCTCTACTTCATGAATGGTAGGATATACACACGCCACCACCACAGGTTCATGCAGTGTTGGCCATTGAATCCTCGGGCTGGCACATGGTAGGCAAAGAACTCCTCTACCAAATAAAGTCTATCTTCAGCCTCTTTCTTCTTTTTCTCTTTGTAGTGCTGGGGGCTGAACTATGGAACTCCTGAGAGCTAAGCAAGCACTCTACAACTGTGCTATCATCTCAGCCTGTACCATCTCCTCTCTGCCAGAAATGCCTTCTCTGACATTCCCTCTCATGGCTGTATTCTGTTCTTTCAAGTCCTGACTATAAAACAAAATTCTGTTGAGTTCCACCCAATGCTTTAAGAAATAGGAAGGACCAGTACTGACATTGGAGTGTGTCCCACCTCAGGCTATGGACCTTCTATTACTGACTAATTTGCAACCTAATTAACACATTTTTTTCTTTCCCATGTTCAGTCTTCTCTTGCAATCCAAGAAGCAACCTTTAAGGGCACCATCTCACAGGGAGTTCTCCCTTTCATAAGGAGATAATTTAATGAAGAAGATAATCTAATGAAGGTAAATCAGAATAACAGAGGAATCGGGTAAGCGAGGGACTAAATTTTCCTACAAAGCTGAAAAGAATTGCATTCTTCTACCTTGAAATGAACAGTTCATTTTACTATATATTTAACAACATGCCTTAATTTTTTACTATGCTATAGAAAGGGTAAAAAATAATGATTTGGATAGTGTTCTTTGTTTTTTAGAAGGCATTAAAATACTCGGATATAATAGAATCCTTTGCTTCATTTAGACTTTCTCCATATGACCATAATTAAATTCATTTTCATAAAAGTGCTTGAGTTTAACTAATTTTCCCCAACAATTGCCTTACTTCTTTAATGTCATATTATTTTTATTTTTGGAAATTCTCTGTGTTATTGTTCTCTTTGATTTCCTGCTTTATTTATTTCTCTGTGCGTTTGAGTAAATGTTCTTGTATGGGGGATATACTTGGACATGAAGGACAGCATAAGCCTCTGGAATTGTTCCCCAGGCTCTGACTACCTTTACTTTTCTGCTTTGGGCACAGAGTCTTTCATTGACCTTTAACTTTCACAGATAATAGCCAGGCTTGCCAGTGAGCCACAAGAATTCACATTTATGTATCTTCCTAGTCATGGGCTAGCATGTGGTACCACTGTGTCTGGCTTTTACAGGTGAATGTTTACTTTCTTTCTCTCTCTTTCTTTCTCTCTCTCTCTCTTTCTCTCTCTCTCTCTTTCTTTCTTTCTTTTTTTTATAATTTATTCACTCTGTATCCCAGCTGTGGCCCCCTCCCTCATCTCCTCCTAGTCCCACCCTCCTGCTCCCTTCTCTCTCCCTATGCCCTTTTCCTAGTCCCCTGATAGGGGAGGTCCTCCTCCCCTTCTATCTGACCCTAGACTATCAGGTCTCATCAGGGCTGGCTGCATTGTGTTCCTCTGTGGCCTGGCAAGGCTGTACCCCCCTCAGGAGGAGGTGATCAAAGATTCTGCCACTGAGTTCAAGCCAGAGACAGCCCCTGATCCCCTTACTAGGATTAGGTCCTTCTCTTTTCAAAGAAGCAATTTACAGATTAAGCCATCTTATTAGCTCTTCTCCCTCACCTTTCATATTTAGCTCATCAAATTGCTTGCCTATTCTTCTGATATCAGGATCAATCATACATGATTATATTTTCTTTGTATTAGTTCAGATTTAAGTATGTTTACTAAAATTTACCAGACCTGCATTGTAAAGTTATAGAGTCTTTAAGAAGTTTGTAAAGAGCAACTCAATTTTTCTGTTGTTCAGTCTCTTCATGTCTGTCATACACTGCGCATTATTCAGAAGTTATTATTCTCGTAGTTACATATGCATTTTACTCCTGAAATATTTAGGAATAATAAACTAAATCCTAATACTTAGCTCTTAAAGGATTATCATTCTCTCAACTCCACACATGCACCTGGCTCTTCCAATATTAGGTTAAACTTTTGAATAAATGAGATGCTAATGGGACATTTTCCCATAGAAGTCTCTTTCACCAATTCATTTCCTACTGGCTTGCCCTAAATCTTCTTATTTGAGATTCATTTTCTTGAATTTATAAATTTAGAATTCCGGCCACCCTACAGTTTTATGCCCAAGACCAGTTACAACAGTGGTGTATAATGAAAGCAGCAGTATGGTTGGCCCTTGAGCACCTGAGGGCCAGTGTTTGGGGGGGCGGTTCTCCTTCTCAGTGACCCAAGGATAAAGATTTTCCCGCAGGACTAACTGCTGAAGCTCATAAAGGGAAATGAGCTTCATGTGAAGTGGCAAGTGGTTTTAAGTCTTTATATGAGTACATGAAGATGCAAATCCAGTAGAAAATAAAGTCTCCTGAGACAGTACCTGCAGGACTGCATGCTTACTGTTTGTCAACTTGAAGAAGATTAAAAGAATTTTAACAGGAACTCACATTGCCTAGTATTTTTTTTTTCCTGCAAGCAACAGATAACTATGAGCTCAGAGTGCTTTTTAAAACATAGGTGCATTTATTATCCTACATAAAAAGAAGTAAGAACACAGGCAGGGAATGTAAGGATTCTACTTCTACCTGCTCCGGCACTGGACTCTGACTTGCTCTCTGGCTTGGCTTTCTGGTCAAGGGTCAGAAAATTCTAAAAGTCATGATTGGCCATAGATATCAAATCTGGTCCTGCAACACAGCTTTGCACTTATGTTCCCTTCTTCCTGATTCATTTCTTTCTCTAGTTTTTCAGATTTCTGCTTAAAATCTGCTTCAGGAAAAATTTATTGTCTCCTCGTGGCCATAATATTTACACATCAAAGATTATTTGGAGACAGAGATTTTACTTCTACATTAAACATTAAATTTATGGAAGTTATTGTTTGCTCAAATCAGTCTTAATAGGCTTTACATTTATTGTATCAAGCTAATATAAGGTTAATGATTTTAATTACTGCTTTTAGAGACGCTGAATATTTATCTTCTTTTTATAACTGAGCTAAATTTCAGCAAATATTTAGACTATATTTTAAATTTTGATGTCTTAAGTTCGCATCTAAAGTACTGTTTGCTTACCTTATGTCACAAATGTTGTCCAAATACTTAAACAAATAATTCTCCTGCTAGGTTTTACATATTCAAATCAGAGACTTAGTGAATCATTTGAGTAGAATGAAATCTTCTTAATATTATTTGTACAACCAAACCGTGTATTTTCACATATGTGTATATTTTTAAATAGAAATGTAAATAAAATTGGTTTCACGGGGCTGGGTGTGGTGGTGCAGGCCTTTAATCTCAGCACTGGAGAGACAGAGGTGGGTTGAACAGATGAATGAAAGGAACCAGGGATCCTCATGCACTCTCATATATTGGAAGGGAGAAAATAACATTCCATGACTGTGCAAATGAAGGACCTCAGAGCTGAAGATACTGTCATGTCCTTACTGGTGTGGATAGTAGGATGGATGCCACACAGAATCACAGTTCAGCAAGAAAACTGCTGAGAGAGGTACAAGGAAGTGAGAGAAAGAAAAGGCACACAGTTATTTTAGGATAATAAGACAATAATGTATAAAGGAAAATAATTTTCTCTATCCTCAATATTTTGACGAATCCTGGTTATTTCACAGGTGAAATCACACAACTATTTCATTTTATCATTCCTTCTAGAGTACAGTATATGGCTGAAAAACCATTTAACTCAACCTTGTGGATAACAACATAAGAATAAAATAAGATTGATATCTTAATTATTTTTATGCAAGATATAAAAGGAAAATATGCTTAATACTAATTTACTTTCATTAGATGGTTTTTATTAGGAAGACCATAATAAGAAATGTCCTTTTTTTATTGAAAACTTGTCATTAATGTACTCTTTAAAAGCATGAAAACTATAATCTCCAAAGCCCTCCATATCACATGGAACGATAATGTAGGTGATTCTCTATTGAATAAATTGCTACTAAGTCATATATGCAATGTAGCCGGTTAGTGGAGGAAATTAATTGCTTCCAAATTCCACTAAAAATTAAAAGCTATGCTACATCTGCATAGCAGTGGGATTTCATAAAGTTGGATGTGAACTTTTCTGTGTGGTGCTGAATCTGTTGGGTAGCTTTATCTGACTCTTGGAATTTACCAGCAGTACCCACATGCATAACACCTGACACATAAGGCAAATGTCTGTCACACTCACAGGATTGTAACTTCAAGGAGTCAGAAATGAAGTAGAACTTTCTGGTTTCTTTGGAAACTCAGTTATGTCATGTGAATATGTTTTTTGTTTTGGTCCCAAGTGTGGGATGTGGGAACATTTTTCCCTTGCAGAAAACAGCCCTGGTAAGAGTGAGCACAACGTCGTCAGCTAAAACCTACCTTGTGTGAGGGATGTGTTTGTTGTGAGCTGCAAAACATCCTCCTGTGTACTTCGAGACAATGCTTTCTGCATCTCTACGCTTGTATTGCTACAGTTAGAATCCTTTGCTGGTCTTTGCAGAAAGAAATGCTCCAGAGAAATTCTCTGGCTGCTTTGGTGGAGTTTTGTTGCTTTTGAGGACTCATCCCATTTAGGAAGAGTCTAGCAGCTTCTACTGAATCCTCCCACTGCAGCTGATTCGTTTTGCTGCTGCTGCTTTACCAGCCTGCTGGTATCCTGACCACTGAGTTTGATAATCTCCAAAAGACCCATCGACCATTATCAGCAGAAAGTAAATAAAAGAGGTCTACAGCCCCTGTCCCTACTGTCTCCTACCCAAGGTTGAGGGGCTGACAAGAGGTAAAAATGTTTAAGAACCTTAAATAATATAGGTGTTTGAAAAACCTAAGCCTACATAGAACTCTGATGTAGTGATTATCTCCTAGTGGCAGAAATAAAAATGATTCCTTAAAGTCTTAACTGGAGACAGCAGAAAATAGACAGATTCAAAGACAAGTTCTTCCAATAAGTGAGACTTTGCAGCGTCCCTATTTGCAAACAAAACAAAAATGAAAACTAACCTTCAAATTGTTTCTAAAGCCATGTGACTGGAGAGACAGCTTAGCCAATAAAAGCTAGGTCCACAACCCAAATGTCAAGAACAATGCTTTTGGACAGTGATAATTTGGGAAGGAGCCATCACAAGCTTTGCCATTAGGAATCTTCACACTCACTTTTACCTGATAAAAATCTGTGGCAACAATAAAATCTAATGGAACAATAGGGATGCAAGTATATGTCTGCCTCAGAGAAGAAACTTCACTCATTTGGACTAAGTATAAATTATTTGAATTCTTAAAATTAATTTATTTACTTACTTTATATTCCAATAATAACCCCTCCCTCTTTTCCTCCACGTCCTACCCTCTTTCATTCATCCCCCTATACTCTCTTTCCTACTCCTCAGAAAAGGAAAGTCCCCCTACCAACCCACCCCAGCACACCAAGTATCATCAGAAATGAGCATATCCTCTTCCCTTGTGGCCTGGTGAGGCAGCCCCTCCAGGGGAAAGTGATCAAAAAGCAGGCAACAGAGTCCGTGTCAGAGACAGCCCTGCTATCCTTTCTAGGGGACCCACATGAAGCTGGAGATGTTCATTGGCTTCATCTGTGCAGGGAGACTAGGTTCAGTCCATGAATGGTCCTTGGTTGGTTCCTCAGTCTTTGAAAGCTGCTCTGGTCCCTGGTTAGTTGGCTCTGTTTGTCAAACTCCTAATATTTATTGAATGACTGCTATGTTTTCTAAGTTTATTCTAGACATTGATAATGAAAAGCAAATGAAAAAGCTCCTGTTTTTTTTCTTTCGCTCCATCTGTCTCTTTCTTCCTTCCAAACTTACTCCTTTTGTTTCTCTTCCAACTGACACATGGGCATATGTGTGTTCATGTCTATGGCCACAGATAGGTATATTAAAAAAATACATGGAATTTATTATTAAGAGTTACTCACCTAGTGTGAATACTAGATAACTACCAGGAAGGGGTAGCAAATAGTATATATCAACTCAGCAATTACCATGTCGCAATTATGTTTTCTATTTATACAACCAGGAAAAAAAGACTGCTTCTCTACTTGCTAGGAAGTTATGAGCTGTATTACACACTCATATACAGCATATGTAAATACAGAGCATTAAATAAAAGATGAATTTTATGACATTTCAGAGTGAAATGCCTGTGGAGACTACCACATTTACCCAGCTGTGCCACACCTGAAGAAGTGTTTTTTAATATCCTAAATTATCCAGTTCATTCATTCATTTAACAAACATGTATGGACCTCTTTATTTTGTTATGTCTTAGTCTCAGAAAAAAAAAGACAAAGATATACAAAACAGCTTTGCCCTGTGTAATCATGAATTTATTAGATTAATAAATACATAGATATGATGAGAACAAGCACCTAGCCGACTAATAACGGATTTAAAGAGAGTCTAAAACAGATGTTGTAATAATTGGTTTTGATGAGTGATAAGTATTCCTAGAATCAACACAAACTTTACAAATATTTTATGCAGATAAATGCATAAAAAATGTTTCCAAAGAATTGGCTTAATGTAGATGCTCCAAAATTTTAGGTAATATGTGTTGATAAATAATCAGAAGAAAATAATGATTACATAAATTCATATATAAATGAAAATTATAGGAATAAATCTTAACAGCTATACATCTCATGGAGTATTAGTATTTAGAGTAGATAAGAAACTTAAAACAGTATATGTCAACAATACAAACAACACAATGGGTAATAGAACTAAAAACATAATTTTTGGAAGATAAAACACAAGTAGCTGAAATCTTTATTTTTGAAAAGTAAAAGTAAATTTATTAACAGCAACACAAATATATGAAACATAAATTTATAAAAACACAAGAAAATGGGCATAGATCATTGTATATAATTTTAACAACTTAATTAGAAAACGAATGTATGTGGTCAGACATGAATGTGTTCATAATAATATACTTTAAAGTTCCACACAACTTGAATAATTTTACAACAAAGGTATCTCCTCAATCAAAATGGAGTAAAAAGTAAACATGTAATTAAGAATTTTTTTTAATGTTCAATATCACAAGCTATCAGGGAAGTGAAAATGAAGACTATTTTACGCTATCACGTTACCCAATTCAGAATGGCCAAGATGAAAAAAATAAATAACAAATGTTGGCGAATACTCAAGGAATAGGGAAAACTTAGTCATTGCTGATAGGAGTGCAAACAGATGAGGCCACTATGAAAATCAGTGTGGATTTTCCTCAAAGAGCTACAAGTGGATTTACTGCATGAGCCAGTTATGCCATTTTTGGAAATATATCGAAAGGATACTTTTCTAGGGATGTCTACTCATCCAGGTTGTTTCCTACCCTATTCACAACAGCCAGGAAATGGAAACATCCCAAATGCTCATTAATCAATTGGTAAATTGGCAAATAAAATGTGGTATATTATTCAGCTGTTAAGAAAAGTTCAATTATGAATATTTCAGTAAACGGATGGAGCCAGAAACAGTTTTCATGAGTGAGGTAACACGGATGTTAAAAAGACAAACTTCATTTGCTCTCTTGCATGTGAGTGTTAGCTTTGAATCTTTAGATATGCAGATTTCATTTGGAATATCCTTGAGGTCAGAAAACTACTAAGGGGCCACATGGGAGAGGGAAAATCTTTCAAGGGAGGAGAGGTAGTATGCAAGCATATAAAAGCACAACGAAAAGGAAGGCTTAAATGTATTGGGACTGAAGGGCAGGATAGAGGAAAGAATACGGAGGCAAGGAATAAATAACATCAAACATATTCTTTTGAAAAACTCATATGTAAACCTACTACAGGGGAAGCTTATATATAAATGTATACACGTACATATGTATACATATATATTATATATTCCTAACACACATATTATATATATATGATTTTAAATAGAGATAACCTATAAAATTGGTAGTGATGATGATAATACCTTTGAACAGACACTATATGCTAGCTAACAAAAACCTAAATACCAAGAATATGATGTCACCTTTAAAATGATTGGTCAGGGGTACCCTTTAGAGCCCCTAAACATTACAGACGATCGCAATTGCTCTTGGTCACCCTCCACAAATTGATGGTAGGACACTATTTTTAAAGATACCACATACTAAAAATCATAAAACTTGCATACAGCACAGCGGTACTGAGGTGGAAACTTCATTCCTATCAGGCAGGTTTCACATGCTATTAGATTCCATGTACTTTATCAAAGGATTAAAAAAAACAACAAGAATCTTAGCATTTAATGCATTATAAGAGCTAGAATACAATCTGATAAATTTTGTCCACTGTTCAAAAGTGGCACAAATGTTGGGGGAGGTGTAACCAACTACATTCTAATTGTGATTTAAGCTTCCTCCATGAGATGGAAACCCGTTTGCACTAATATCAAGGTCAAGAAACTGGCAAGATAGGCCATACTCCCGAGAGGAGAACATACCAGTATGATTCTACTAAATGGACATAGGATTAAAACAATTTCTAATGACTTAATGCCATACTCAAAGATTAAGTGCATTTGGAACCTCATCTGAGAAACATTTAGTGCAATAGACTGCAATTAAAAATACAGAGATCTGCAACTGATCCTGGTGCAAAGAAAAAGCAACTAGAGTGTTCAGCCCTAACTAAGATATCTACGTTGCACCCTGTCTCTCAAGGCTCATGAATCATCATGGAAGAAGGCTGGAAAGATTGTAAGAGCCAGAGGTTATGGAGACTACAAGGGAAGTCTTTTCTGGATAAAACTGGTCAGTTGCCCATATTCAGACTGTCACAACATGCACAAGACCTGAACAACCTAGTGTCAGAAAGAAAGAAAGAAAGAAAGAAAGAAAGAAAGAAAGAAAGAAAGAAAGAAAGAAAGAAAGAAAGAAAGAAAGAAAGAAAGAAAAACAACAACAACTCAGCTTAAAGGAGAATATTTCATAAGAAGTCCCACACCTTGCTGAGAAGCTATTGGCATTTAATGGTTGTTTGGAGAAAAAGAGTCAGTTTTTTTTAAAGGTTTGGTCCCTGGTAGATCAACTACACTCCAGAGTGTTTGTACAATATCGCATACACACACACACACACACACACAACAGCATACACATTAGGACTTGGAAAGTGAATCTGGGAGATATTACAGGAGATGTTGAATGAGATCAAAATATATTGTATGAAATTTTCAAAAAATTAATAAAGTATTGTTTTAAAAAGAACATAATCCTGAAACGCTAACAATGTTTTTTATTGCACTTGACTCAATATAGCCCAACTTTTCCTGGGTTAGTACTTGACACACTCATTCAAACCGTTTACACCACATGCTTTATATGCTTGGCAAGTATTTGGAATAGATGTTGTGGATTATGAAATATGAAAGGAACAAAATATGCAGTGGGCTTCATAAAAAATAGTAGGAAACATGTATGTTACCCATTCATAAGCAAAATCTGTAAGAAAGTCTTAGGCGGCGATAGCTCTTCAGGAAGAGAAGGAGGGCAGTACCAAGATATTTGGGGTAAATAATTATATGGTGAGGAGAGTCAATTCTAAAGATTCAAAAGGAGGACTGTTCTAGCATAGATAATGCAGACTAGGAAGGCCTCTGTCACTGTTGAATATACATAAAGAGAAATAGGTCAGTGTTGTGAGACTCCTATGCATAGCTCAGTGGTTATGCTAGAAGGGGTTTCCAGAGACCCTAGTAATACCCAATCACCAACCTCCTTGTAGCTCACAAGACTTTGCAATATAATCAGAGTGCCCTGAGGGGCCCTGGAAAGAGTTTCAGTAGAGGAATGTGGTGATCTGATTCAAATTTCAAAAGAGCTTTCACTGGCTCCTACGTGAAGAATGGATTTCAAGAAATGAAGATGGGATGCCAAGCAACCCGCTGGCAGGCTATTGTAAGAGCCCAGCTGAGAGTCAGTGTAGACTTGATATAGCACACAGTTGCAAATCGACAGAATTTATGTCAGCACAAAAGCCTGTGACCTGCTCACAGAGTCCCTTTCATCTGAGTCCTAAACAGATATTGATTGAAAAGTGGAACTACAAAAGGAAAGCCCTTTCTTTTCATCTGTGGCAGTTGTACCAACAGAAATTTTGTCTATTTGCAACCATGTGCTGTGTCAAAATCCACCTTTTAAACACCTCTAATAAGAAATCAATGATGCCAAACAGTCCTTTCTGTCTATAAAAGCACACAGAAACACTGGCGGATATTCAAGGTGTGTTTTAATCAAATTCTGAATATAGGAAACTGAAATATGCATGGAAGTCAGGCACTCACATTTGGACGTTTCTCATAATCAGAAGTTGAATGACTTCAGACTCATATGGAAAAACATGCAGACCTCCCTTCAGACTGAGACAGCCTTTTGTTTGTCTGCGGAGAGTGCTGCCTGGCAATGATTAAATGATTTGATTTTCTCTCAGGGACTGTCCTGGCCTACTTGAAGGGCCTTGACCCAGGTCCTACCCCTGCCCTGGACACCAGATCCAGTGACTTCTACCTGGAAGACAATAGAACTGCTTGCTTCAAGGTGGAGCACTGCAGGTTATCCTCCATTGAGGTCAACAGCAAATGGGTCTCAGCCTGCCCTCTGGGCAATGTTGTTTTCTCATTCCCACTCAGCTTTTTAAGAAAAGCAGACCCCAAGAAACCACCTAGAGGTAAAAACCCAGCCCTATTGATGTTTATCAAGGAAGCAGAGCTAAGAAAAAAAATGCATAAGCCTGGCCTCAGGTGCAGCTTAGACAAAGCTTAGTCACCTGGCATGCGGATTTGATGCCAGCACTGTCAGACAAACCAGCAAACCCCAGCAACCCACCCCATCTTAAAAGAGTTAAGAGTTAAGAGTTAATTTCTCTTTTGCATTCTCAAGAAAAATGAGGTGTTTTTTCAAGAAATCAACATCTTTTTCACAATTAAAATTTGAATTAAATTAGCTATTTTAAACTACTAAGGCATTTTACCCTAAACATGGAATTAATAGTAAACAAGTTTAATACTACCAAGGAATACGGTGTCATTTATTTGCTTACTTGTTTATTTATGTATTTATTCTTTGGCCTCTGCCCATCTATCAATGGCCAACATTATTTGATGAAAAGTGATGTTTAGAGATCCTTTATTAAATTAGTAACTCAATTAAATATTGACCTGCTTTAAAAGCTTTGAAATTATGTTTTGAATAAAATTATTAAATAGACATGTAATGTCTTTCCTGAGAGAAAATATTTCTAAGAAGAAAGCAGTCAAAATATTTGCTGTCAGCCTTTGGTATGTTATATGGTCTCTGTCTGTAGCAGGAAAGCTTATGGGCCTTGAACTCTGCATTTTTAGCATTAAGGGTTCTTAATGTACTTCTAGTGGAGCCATCAACAGACTAGATGAGTGAAAATATAATGAAAGATATAGCCACCCTTTCTTATTAAAACATATGTCCACACTTTCTCTCTGTCGTGAATGAGCTAATTGACAAAAAAAAAAAAAAAATCACTTCTTTGCCATGTAAGAAAGGTCAGCCAGTATTCATGCCTCTTCAAAACTCTCTGGTACATAGTAGTTCTTGAATTACTTATCACCTTTTCCCAGAAAGAAAATGAATTATGTTCTATAACCTAGAACCTCTGCTTGAATATAGCAAATGGTAGCTCAATATCCAAGTGGGTACCCTAGTAAGGGGAACAGGGACTATTTTGGAAATGAACTCAATGGCTGGCTCTTCAACCCCCCACCCCCAACCCCCAAGGGAGGAGCAGTCTTGCTAGGCCACAGAAGAGGACATTGCAGCCAGTCCTGAAGAGGCCTGATAAACTAGAGTTAGATGGAAGGGGAGGAGGTCCTCCCCTATCAGTGGACTTGGAAAGGGGCAGGGAGGAGATGCAGAAGGGATGGGAGGATAGGGCAGCAATGCGGGAGGGGGTTATGGCTGGGATACAAAGTACATAACCTGTGATTAATATAAAATAAAATAAAAATGTTAACAAACAACTCAATGACTTCATAAAGATAAAAAAATTGTACTTATTAGTTATGAGGAGATTGAAAAGCCAGTCTCATTAGCAGCACTGTCTCCCAAATATTTAAACATTTTCTCTCTCAGTTAAGTCCAGTGCCCTCATAATTCACAAGACATGAGACCATTATCATGGCAGCAACTGTCCAAATGTACTAGGTTCCTAGAGCTTGCTCTCAGAATCATGAACAAAAATGACACAAGTTGTTGAGTGTCTCCTCCTCATCTTGAGCAGACCAAAGATAAAACAACTTGTGCTCAAAAATCACTTCTGATGGCTGGATTTCCTGAAGACCATTTCAAGGCAATGTTTTCCGCCCTCTGGATGGAAAGGTTTTCTTTCAATACTGATACCGCTATAATCAAGTAAAAAATGGGGTTGAGCATTTATAAGAGCTTAAAAAGTCATTACTGACTTCTTCCTCACTTGGAAATTATTAAGAGGTTTTAAGTGTAGGCAACACTCAATAGTTCATTAACACTTTCTGTAATGCAGTCTCATTCATTCAACAACGTTTGTGAAGACATTTTATCACTGCTATTATTTCTTGGCCTTAAAAGATTTTATGAGGAGAAAGTAAGATGTACTCACCTTACTCTGAAGTGTGGGGAAAGGCTAGGCTTCCCATTGCCCTATTGCCTTTATGCATCACTGAAATAAAACAATAAAGTATCCCACTTAGTGTGAAAGAGTAATAGGACCAAACTTGTTTTCATGCTTAGAAAAGGTTGAATAAATGGTTTCTTTTTTCTCCAAATTTGCTTAAATCAGGGGATTTATGGAGTAGACTTCCAGAACAGTCACAAACAGAAAATTCAATGAAGATTCATAATAAAGATGGGCATTACCCTCCTTGTAGGGCCTGATCACTCTACCATATGAGTTTCAAAAGGGAGAAATAGTACACAGGGTCTCTGAGTGCCATCACTGCAAACCAATCACATACCAGTGAAAAACAGACTCTGGGGATAAGATTGCTGTTGTGAGAAGAGAAGCAACACCGGTCAAAGTGATTTAATTTATCTGACCTAAATCAAAACAGTAACACTCACTCATGAGAGAAGGGTATACAGTACTGCCATTCCCCAGTCTTATTTTGTAAAGCTTGAGCTCTTGCTTCTCATTCAAATCAATGTGAAATACCAGGATTCTCATCTGAAAATTATATGTTACATAATGTAATAGATGTGATAATAGATTTTTAGTTTTACAAATGCCCCATGTTATTTTCAATAATGCCCACTACTATTTTGCATACACATTCATATAGTCTTTTAGAAAGTTGACTGTATTATCTCAGCTGACCAGATTATGGCAGGTGGCAGCCCATGTTGTTTGAAATCTACCATTAAACCTTACATATTTATTTATTCAGAGTGAATAATAAGCTTCATTTCTTCAAAGCAACACTCTAGAAAATGTACATAAAATCTTATCTGCTGATTTACATAACAGATAATAAAAGAATATGAGCATAATAAAATTTTAAAAGTGTAAATGAGGAGTTAATATGAGAGATAGGACTTACAAATCAAAACAGATAGAAACCAAACTGCAATCCACCTCTATGCTATTGCATTAGAGGTAAAAACACAAAATGGCTTACATTAGAACAATGAAATTGACTGCATTCATCTTTTTGCTCAATTTTTTTTTAATCTCAAGAGGTGAAACTTTAAAATTGCTATATGCTTATGGAAATATTAAGGACTGTATTTGAATTATTTTTGAATTTGAATGTAATTTTAACTAATACTGTTGAGCTTTGGGGATAATTAGAATGAGTTTAGTAAAGCTGAGAACTTGAATAATTAAAAAGATAAGATTAATTTCAGGAGGAGCATCATTATCTAAAACCAAATATTAGAATTCTTATAAAATGCAACGCAGTATAGGGTGGAGAATGGCTAGAGTAACATTTTCAATTTACTTACCGAAATTAAGATAATGGATTTTCTTGAATAAATATAAAATTCATTCATACTGCATAACGTTTCAAATCTTGTCATGAACAGCTATTAGGTTATTTTTAAAGTTTTGTTTTAATATTAATTTATTATAGACTAAAATAATAGAACAATTACATCTCCAATTCTTATATATCATTTGAACAATAGTTTCTTAAATCTTTTCTTCTAAATCATTTTTGAATTGGCAATGTGCGCGAATTATAAAAACACAAACTAGTTTTCTGGAGCAACTGTTTTCTGAAATGAACTACATATATTCACACACCTTTTTCTGAATCTTTCACACACAAGAACTTTCCAACACACTTTCTTCCTCCCTCACTTAACCTCTTCCCTTATCATGCATCTTGTTGTTCACTCTTTGATATAAAATACACGTTCTAATGAATACCAGATATTTCTTTTTTAATTTTTTATTAAATTCTTTATTAATTACACGTTATTCACCTTATATACTCCTGTAGTTCCCTCCCTCCTCCAGTCGCAATCCCTCCCTTCCTCTCCTTCTGCACCCATGTCCTTTCCCAAGTCCACTGATAGGGGAGGTCTTCTTTTCCTTCCTTCCAATCCTAGTCTATTAGGTCTCATCAGGAATGGCTGCATTGTCTTCCTCTGTGGCCTGGGAAGGCTGCTCCCCCTTCAGGGGGAGGTGATTAAAGAACAGGCCAATCAGTTCATGTCAGAGGCAGTCCCTGTTCCCATTACTATGGACCCCACTTGGACACTGAACTGCCATGGGCTATATCTGAGTCCTATGTTATCTCCATGCATGATTGGAGTATCAGTCTCAGGAAAGACCCCTGTGCTCAGATTTTTTTGTTTCTGTTGCTCTCCTTGTGGAGTTCTTATCCTCTCCAGATCTTACTATTTCCCACTTCTTTTATAAGATTCTCTTCACTCTGCCCAAGGGTTGGTCATAAGTCTCAGCATCTGCTTTGATAGTCGATACCAGATATTTCTTTTTCTGCTTTTACTGTTAATAGAACACTGCTTTATACATAATAACCAGAATCTGAAAACAAAACAGATGTCTCTCAATGGAGGAATGGACACAGATTATGGTACTTTTACACAATGGAATACTACTCAGCAATTTAAAAAAATAAAGGAAAATATGAAATTTGCAAACAAATGATGGGAACCAAGCAAGAAGGAGGACTCTGGGTAAGATGATCAGTCCTCACTCAGAAAGACAAACGGGATGGACATTGGAAGTGGGAGAATATAGGGAACAGGGGAGGAGCCTACCACAAAGGGCCTCTGAAAGACTACCCAGCAGGGTATTAAAGCAGATGCTGAGACTCATAGCCACACTTTGGGCAGAGTGCAGGGAATCTTATGATAGAAGGGGAGATAGAAAGACCTGGAGGAGACTAGAGCTTCACAAGGAGAGCAACAGAACCAAAAAATCTGGGCACAGGGGTCTTTTCTGAGACTGATACTTCAACCATGGACCATTCATAGAGATAAGCTAGAACTTCTGCACAGATGTAGCCCATGGCAGCTCAGTTTCCAAGTGGGTCCCTAGTAAGGGGAACAGGGACTGTCTCTGACATGAACTCAGTGGCTAGCTCTTTGATCATCTCCCTGTGAGGTAGGAGCAGCCTTACCAGGCCACAGAGGAAGACAATGCAGCCAGTCCTGATGAGACCTGATAGGCTAGGGTCAGATGGAAGGGGTGGAGGACCTTCCTTAACAGTGGACTGGGGGAGGGGCATTGAAGAAGAAGAGGGAAGGAGAGCTGGATTGGGAGGGCATGAGGGAAGGGGCTATAGCTGGGATACAATGTGAATGAATAGTAATAAATAAATAAATAATTTTAAAAGGACACTGAAATAATAATAACCACATGTGAATCTTAAAATTTCTGAAACATTCCCCACAAGTTTGACTTCTGATAAAATAACACAGAGATTAAAAAGTTTCACATATAACTACAAATTGTCACCCAGAGAAGTCTTATTGATTATATTTTCATGAGGAATATGAAAGGGAGTGTATTTTTTTAATCAGCTTAAACTAGTGTTTTGATATTTTTGATTTGAGTCTATCTGGAGAGTAAAAAATGTATTTCATTGTATATTCACTTTCTGTTACAAGTTTCACGTGACTGGGATTTCTTATATTCCATTATGACTAAATATAGTATTTTTCTCTTCTGAGATTGTTTTTTTTTCACATCATAGTTATTTTAAAAATTAAAAACTTGAAACTGTCCTGGAGTTGGAAACTTATGAAACTGGTGAAATAGTCACTAGAATCTGTTTTGGGACCAAGTCTCCATGTCTATTACTTTACTTATCTTGGGCAATACCTATTTGAAACCAAGAGTGAAATAACTTCTGAGTTTAAATAGACTAATAAAAATTACCATAAAAATACATAATAATCTCAGCAGCATCTTTTTTTGCAGAGCTGAAAGGAACCTTGTTCAATAGAAAATAAATAACTATTTGATAAAATACAAGAAGTATGAAGAAATACCCTCCTAATATCAATTAAATAGCTTCTATGTTCAGAATAGGGCACCCTACTGCACCATGCATAAATACACAATCAGTTTTCAGTTTCTGAATATGCTGGCTTCTGTACACACCTGAATTTGATGAGCATTTTGTGTGCTGTGTCTCTTCCCTGAGGCCTGCATGGTGAAGGTGCATGCTGAGGTGGGTTTCTGCATGAGCACAGATTCTCATGAATAAGGATGCCATTCATTTATTACAATTTGTGGGAAAGCAGCAGGTCCAAAAGCTGCATACTTCAAGCTCTGGACAAGAATAATGACAAAGGAGAAAAACTGGATCTAATTTTGAATAATATGCCTGAGGATCTTCTCAGCATGGTCCTTCGACAATTTTTGTTTTCTTGGTTTTTTTTGTTGTTGTTGTTATACTGTCTGTCATTTGTTTTTTGTTTTTTTGTTTTTCCTTTTGCACAATTTTTACAAAAAAAAAGATTTAGAGAGTTGAAATTGCAGAGTGCGACTGTTGCTTATGTGTTTGATTTCAACTAGACTTCACAGTTTAGGACTTAATTTTGTATATATAAAAAAATTGAAAACACAATAGAAAGATATCAAATGGTAATTGTGAAAATTCATGTTTTTGCTGTTTCTAATATTAGAGAATTAACATAAAACAATGTGTATTTCTTAGTTGCAGTTTGATAATAGCTGTACTCTCTCTCTTTTTTTTTTTAATTTAAACTACCTTTTCTGTCAAAAATATTTTTAAAACTCTTTGACCATTATACATAAGGGAAAGTTCCAGGTTGAAAATAAGTGCTATTATTAACTTTAAAAAGTGTATCATTTGTATTTCATAGTCATACTTATGTAGTTCGTTAAATGTGTTCTTCAGATACAGAGAAAGCTAGAGAAAAGTGAGAAAGCACATAAGGATATTAAATTCTGTGCCTGTGCCCCTTGCACGTAGCAAGGCAATCTGTAGGTAAATGCATGGTATAGTCCTTAATTATCCCCTACAGTCAAAATTAGTACTCAAATATTTGCTGAATAAAAAATAATATGAACACAAAAATATATTTAAAAAAAACAAAACGTCTAAACCTCCACTATCAGCAAGGTAGACAAAATATCCTATAGGAGGAACAAAAAGTATTGATTGGCAAATATCCTTACCTCAACCCCTTGCAGGTGGGTGAGAGCATGTGACTGCTTTCTACACTGGTTGGTGAGGGAAATGATAGATCTCATCTCCATGCATAAGAGATAAAGAGAGAGAGTCATCAAGCAGCGTTCATACCCTTAAGGACATTAAAGGACAACCCATTCTGAATATAATTACAGAGGATGGAACATCAAAACTTTCTGTGAGTGGTAATGCATGAGGGTATTAGTCTATGTGAGACACTGCCTCAAAACGGAAAATAATGCAGAAAAAATGAGCATAAATACTTCCTATAACCACAAGGAGGAGACGCCTCTGCCGGTCTTCAAATTCATCCTCTACCCAATCTGAAAACTCAACTCACCTACATTTATGTAGAACCCTGGAAGTTAGACACTCTCACACAGAAATGTTTGTTAAAATCTGACAAAATATCAGCCTTAAAAGCAACATCTTTCTCTATTTCATACTCCTTTTAATTTTTTAAAATTTTTTTATTATTAGTTACATTTTATTAACTCTGTATCCCAGGTGAATCCCACTCTCTCATTCCCTCCCAATCCCACTCTCCCTCCCTCCTTCATCTACTCCCTTTCCGAAACCACTGACAGGGGAGGACCGCCTCTTAAAGCCTAATTTCGAATTCAATATTTGGCAAGAAGAAAAAAAAATCCATAGTCAGAAATAAATAGATTGGACTTTGACATTTAAAAGTAGTGGCTTTCTCTGCTGCTACTCAATTCTGTTCTCCCAGTGCATGAAATGCCAGTCCATTGCATGTTAAGAATCGCACAGTATACGTAAGAAATGAATGATGCTGTCTTCTAGTAAAATCCTTTATGGGAACAGGTGGTGGCTTGGATTTAGCCCAAGGACTATCATTTACAGCCCCCCCTCCCAATACCATTTTAATTATAATTATGTTGAAAGAAAAGGGCTTGTCGAAATGAGGTGAATTCAGATGGTTTTAGAGAGTGTATAAATGTGCTCAGAAGGCTGTTATTTGCTATGGGAAAGACATTTATCTGTATTGAATATTCTCCATGTGGCAAGCAATCTGTTAGGTACTTTATGCACATAATTGCATTTAATTTTTATAGTTTGGCATTTTAAATATAAGAATACTGAGACAGGTTAGCTGAGGAACCCAAGTTAACACTGGTGGTAATTTTTAGATGTAGGACTGGGATCTGCTCATACCTGACCCTGATTCTAAGTTCTTTTCATACCCTTTTAACTGTTACATTGAAAAAGCAGCACTGAGGGGTATAATCGCAATGAACCCTCCCTTTTTATAGTTACATCTACAAACCCAGTCTTCAGAACTATTATTTTTCCCTCATATAAAATTTAGGCAGATAGCCCAGATAGAATATGTGTTCACTCCAAGATGAGTTTGTATGTATATTCCTCTAGACATTTTGATTTTTAAAATTGTCTCAATTTAGTGATGAAATGATCTGTCCAGTGTGGGAATAAAAGCCATATGCTGAATCAAAGCAAAATCATTAACTCAATTTTAATGCAGGCCTGAAAACACTCAGCCTTTGGCAATTTTCATAATTCTTTCTCCTTTATCCTCATTTTTCAATTCATTATGAAATGTTACATATCTCATGGATGCCCAAAGACAGGTACTGGTTCCCAAATATGCATGCGTCCCTTAGGAAACATTCACCTGGAGAGGAGTAGGGCAGAAGAGCAACGCTTTGCTTCTTTGCATTTTCCCAGCTGCTTCTCACTAGTCTCAATGTCTTTTGATAATACCCTATCTACTTCTACTCTGTGCAGCTGTGGAGATGGAGCTGGTGGTAGAACCTCCCCAGGCATTTTGATCCTTCATGGCCTTCCCTCTTTTGCCCGATCATCTTATTTCCTATCCTTCCATTTTTTTCCCTCACTCTCAAATATGGTACTCATGAAACACATTAGGTTTTCCCAAATTCTAGTCATGGCTGCAAGTACATCTCATTTGATGGGTAGAGAGCTAGGAATGTACCCCTTGTGTGTTTAAACTGTCTAGGATTTTAAAAAGCTATGTTTAGCCATCTGAACAGCTGTCCCTGACAAGTTGGTCAACCCCTGCCTATGAAATGTAGGAGAAACTCTTGTCTTATTTTAGGGTACACATATATACATTCAAACATTCCTCTGTAAATACATGCAATGCTGTTTTTCTTAAAGATACTGGCCAGATTGGCAGTGAATTGAAAATTATTACTCTAGAATTACTTACCAGAATGTTGTGGATCATCAGGGACTTAGAAATCAATAAGTTCATTCTGTAACTGAAATGATGAGTATTTATTCATTGCCTAGCATTTCCAAAACAAAACAAAAAAACAACTCTGGGGCTGGAGTATAAGTAAAACATAACTACTGTAGTGTCTGGTTTGGGAGAATTCACTACTTTTTCCAAAGTCCCATTTCATTGTTTATCTAAATCTTGGGGTAGTTCTGATATTTTAAACTAGTATGCCTATCTCACAGATGAAAATTAATGTTCAAGAAATGGAATAGAATTATAGAATTCAACTAGCAGAGGAGAACAGTATCTTTTCATTTTGTTTCCTTAATTTTTTCATAATTAGCTTTACTAATAAGCCTTTATATGCCACACAAACAGTTGCATTTTGCCACTTTAGTTGCATTTAGGTAGAGGTGTAGGGACTCTGATCTGGAGAATCCCTCGAACTAATATGCTGAAGATCTATTCTGCATGTCTGGGAATTTATCCAGAGCTCTGGCCATCTCTTAATGATGACTTTGAATGTTTGCATAATCTGATCAGGTCCAGTTTTTCTCCCTGGTCTCCTTGACTTTTATTAGAATTGCCTTTATTACCATGATATCACCAAACACCCTAAAATGCTGGTCCTCATAATACTAAATACTTAATAATAATAATAATAAAGATGTGAAACTAAACAAGAATTAAATATATATATTCAAAAGTTGGAAAGTAGAACATAATAAAGGGAGACTAAAATGGTGACTGTGTATCAGAAAATATGCCATGTCAGAGTAATGATGGATTCAGAAAGAAACACTGAAATTTCATGGAATGACATCCACCCAAGTTTAATTCTGCTACTTGCAAATGTAGCCAAGAACATTAAGCAAAAAGTCATGCTTATGTATAGTGAAAGTATAAGTGGGCAAAACAACTTTAGAAAATGATTTGGCACTTTCCAGTGAGGACAAATATGACCTCACCTTGGATTTCTGCCATTTTCCTTTCAAAAAATAAGAGATGAAGACATGCTCAAATGTGTAGACAAGGATAACTGTAAATTTATATCTTAGGAGAACTGTTCACTGAAAAAAACTAAAAGAAACACAAGTTGAGACCACAGCAGTACTCATAATAAAAAGATTAAAAGCAATGGTTCAAGACACAAGGGCTGTACAGTTATGCTTTTGATCTCACTGCTCAATAGTTTAATATCCTTCTTCAAATGTTCATTTCCACATCATGAGAATATGCAAAGCCTTGCATAAAAATGAGAAATACATACAATTATAATACCAATATTAAAGCAAACTACACAGTGCTAATAGAAACAGTATCGGTCTAAAATAAACAACAGATGTTCATACACAACCATCTTAACCAATCAATAAAAAGAAATACATTCATGCCTCAGTTGTGCAACACAGGATTATGATTGTTATTATATGTACCTGAGCACATGGACAGGCTAGGACATACTTGAGAATATGTAGATTTTTGCTACATATATTGAAAATATTTTACTCAGCAGACTCTAATATGAGCTAATCTCCAAAAGCTTCCATTAATGTCTCAAAATATTAACTTAAAAATTATAGAAGAAAAATTCTGAAATGACAGATCATAGAATTAATTTCACAGTGTTGCATTACAGTATTTTTATTTTATACATATGTTAAGATGCTTTTAGATACAAATTTATGCATATTAATAAATACAAACCAATGCATGTATTTAATAATGAGATAAGTACATGTTTCTATACATATGCATTCACATACATGAAAGCCAAAATAACAGTACAAATATAAATCAGCAATAGATCCTATTGTTCTGTCTCAGTGTTCAAAATTCTGGCTCTGTAAATTATAACCCTTTTACAACTACTGTGTATATGGCTATCAATGTCTAGTTTTACAATAAAGTGAGTTAAACACTAATAATTTTTCTAATGAGTTATAATTAATTAGATGAGTTTATTTAGGATAAAAATAGTAAGAAAGATCATACATATTAAATACATTAAAATATATTTAATGAGAATTAGGAAGCTTAAAACTATTTTTAATTTTGAAATGCCTTGTTTTTGAATAAGCAAATCTTAATATTTCACATTCATTGTCTTATGAAAGACATCTATTAAAACAATTCAAAGATCACATTTCACAATAAAATGAAAAACTTAGGGTGCTTCCACTGTAGGATACCCACAGACTGAGGGGTGGAGAAGTTTTCCTTGTCCCATATTTTAACCGTAACTCAGAATTCTTTTCCCTGGCAATGCACGACAACCTTGGTAAACAGGTACGAGTGCCACTTTTGTTCTGAACATCCAGTCGGCTTTTTTTGTGGTAATGCAGTACTGTACTAGATGTGCTGAGCACCCGCCGTTACTGACTCACACAGGCAGGCTTTCCGTGCTATGAAAGTGCTTTTCTACTGGAGATGTTCATGAAGAAAGTTTCGTCAAATTAATTTCTCCAAACGCCGTGGGCCCCAGTCGCCTCCCCTTGTATGTTCTTCACAGCTTCTTAACACTGTTGGACCGGTTGAGCCTGGGCGAGCTGGCTGCCTCCCCCTATGGCAATATTTCTTTTTCAAAGGGAAGTTGCCACAGTTGTATAATTTTGTGCAGGGAGTGGATGCCTTTATGATTGACCAAGCTGTGCTGAAAGATAACAAGCCCAGAAACTAAAGTTTTAGCTGTGGAAAACTTGGTCAAAGTCTCAGTGGAATACTAGGAAAAAAAATTTTTCCACACTGAAAAATGTTTTAAGTTTTAAAATTTTGTTGAACTGTAAAGGGCTCAGGACACTTCCAAAAGCTTTATTAAACTTGATCTGACTTCTTAGCCTCCTAGTGAGTATGTGGAACAGAAGCATGTAGACAGAATGGGGACAAAAATCAAGAAACATAAAAAAAATCCTGGCCTCAATTATTGTCACAACTTGGGTTATGGTACTGGTTGCATGTTTTAGCATCTCTTGTTCTAGGGTACACACTGTCATTCTCACTGATAATCTTATCATTATTCGCCACCTCTGTGTTAGGCAGGGTCCTCCATGTAGGATTCTCTTTCTCTGTTTCTCCCCACACTGTCTCATGCGACTAAGAGTTGGCTAAACAGACACACAAACAAAGATATGCAGAGAAATGGAATGAAATGTGGACTGAGAATTTTAAAAAACACAATTATACACTGAAAGGGGTTGAGTAGATAGTAAAAAGTGATTTATGCTATAGAGAAAAGGAGTAATTGGATTTGTGTTTATCTGAGGGACGGGCTTAGAATAGATAAAAAGCAGGGTATCATTCTCCAGGAGGCTCTGTCATCTCTGATGGTGTTGCTTTGTGATCTGGACAATGTATCCAGAATATTTGTGTATTCAACAGCCCTTGAAAAGAAAGGCAGAACTTATGTACTGCTCCTTGTAAACACTTGCATTCCTTATATTTAGCCTTTCCTGCCAGGTCGAAGCTTACTGTGTGTTCAGGGTCATGTTCCTCCCATGTACCTTATGAAAGAGGGAAACATAGAAGTGGAGCAGAATGCTGTTGTCTAGCTACTGCTGTGTGTTAAGTGAAAGAGCTATTTTACATTTCTTATCTGACGGCTGATGTCTTCTACGAGTATTGTTGTATGACTGATTTGCTTGGATACAGGAGTCTTGTACAGTTCCTGATGATAAGCTTTTACATAATCTTAACTAGTGGCATAATTGTAGACAAAGTTCTGTCATATTTTCAATGTATATAAAATGTAAGATTTTATGTAATCAAATACAAAAATCTAATACTCTATAACCCAAGAAATCTATAATTTCTGGGAAACATTTTATTTCCTCTCTTATAGAAAGGCTCCTATTTATTTTTATGGTTAATTTATTCTTATGGTTAAAATATCAGACCTTGGATCCGTGTAATTTTTTAAATAAATACATCACTCTGAATTTATAATTAATTAATTCAAAATCATGTAGGGCGTTCATCTTTACATAAAATGTATTTTTAATATATTGAAATTCCTAGTATGGGATTTTTTCATGCATCTAGGTTTCAGTTTTGTTGGCTTTGGTTTTGTTGTTGTTGTTGTTGTTGTTGTTGTTTTTCAAGACAAGTTTTCTTTGTGTGTAGCCTTGGCTGTCCTGGAACTCGCTTTGTAGACCATGCTGGCCTCGAACTCACCAAATGATGGAGTTAAATGTGCATGTTACCACACCTGACTCATGCATCTAGTTTATTCATATTTATCTGTACATGTGCATAAATACATGAAAAATATTTAATTCTGTTTTCAGCATCTGTTTAGGTAGTACCTGCTTTGTGTTATCTTAAATGTGCACTGAATCTTTTTACAGTGGTCAAGTGACTGAACCTAGTTTTGTCTTTCATAGAAAACAGAACCTAACTGAGAAAGTAAATGCTAAAAGATCATTGTGAAAGTGTGCAATTTAAAAGTGGTATGAAGGTGGAGGGAACAGGAACTCCACAAAGGGAACAACAGAACCAAAAAATCTGGGCACAAGGGTCTTTTCTGAGACTGATACTCCAAACAAGAACCATGCATGGAGATAATTTAGAACCCCTGCACAGAAGTAGCCCATGGCAGATCAGTGTCCAAGAGGGTTCCCCAATAATAGGAACAGGGACCATCTCTGACATTAACTCATGGGCTGGCTCTTGGATCACCACTACTTGAGGGGGGTGGGGAGCACCCTTGCCAGTCCACAGAGGAAGGCAAAGAAGCCAGTCCTGATGAGATCTGATAGACTATCATTGGACTGGGGGAGGGGCATAGGAGAAGAAGGAGGAAGGAGGAAGAGGGGATGGGGGAGGGAGGCTATAGCTGGGAAACAAGGTGAATAAACTGTAATTAATAAAATTTTTAAAAGTAAAAAATGTGCTATGAAGGGAATGAAAAAGATCTTTGATAGAATGTTGTTGTAGAATGGAGAATAATAAGTCTCCTCTGATGATGTTATTTTGGCCAACCCCCAGGTTTAAAAATTGAGCATCATAACTAGGTGGAAGAGAACGACCTTGAACAATATTCATCTCCTGAAAAGGTCTTTCAGTGACCTTTGGTCAGTCTCCAGCAGTATTCCATGTTGGGCTCACTCACATTTTTAAGGTGTGTTTTTTGTTTTGTGTTCTTGTGCATGTTGTGTGTTATTGAGTGACAATTCTACAATTTTGATGTTTTTGCCTTCCATACTTTATTATTTATTGCTGTTCTAGAGTTGAATCTTCCTCTCTGTTTCTCTTTAAGTCATTTCATCAAGGTGATATTGGCTGCCACATCACTATCATCACATCCTTTCACTTTCATACATATGCAGGGATAAAGTAAGCTGACAGATCCATAGAGTCAGTGGTGAATTCTATTGGAGAGTGAAATTACGCTGAACTGCACAAAATTCCTTCCCTCCTTGATATTTCCAGACTCCATGCCTGACTTTGTGTGTGCATGTGTGTGTGTGTGTCTGTGTGTGTGTGTTTATGTGTGTGTGCTTACTGGTAAGTGAAGAATTGTGCCATTCTTCTTGCCAGTATCTGCTGCCTGGTTACACATGTATTCTAATACTGCTTTTACTGAGATTTCTATTATTAACAATTCTGAGTCTTTTTTTTTTCTTGTGTTATATTTTGCAAGTAGAGATATCTTTTTTTTTTTGATAGGCCTTCTCTTTTAGGGTTATTATCCTTCCCTGCAGTGATGGCAATGTTTAAGGATAATACTAATAAAATACTCTATAGTTTAACACTTAAATTATACTGGTAAGATAATTTATATTAATATATACTAGCCTTAAAGTGGTTCACTAACATATTGTAATCTTTTAATGTAAAAGTCAGTATGACAATTGGCCTTGAACTGCACCCAAATATATTAATTTAGTCTATAAATCAGTTTAATCTATTTCTATATTTTTCGGGGAGAGAAATTAACTTGTTCCTCCAGCTATTTTCTAACTTTTCCATTACTGGACAAAAATGCTATTAGGTCAAATAGATTATTTGCTAGAAAGATGTTATTGATGATCATTAGAAATCACTGGTGTGCATGGGGGGAATGAATGCCTTATTTCTAGAATTCTAGATACAAAATGAGGTGGTAATGAAATGGCCTGAAGGAAAAGTTTTGTGTGAGCTATGAACAAAATTCTTACAGGGAAAAGAGGCATCAAAAAACAGCAAAATAAGATATACAATGTTTTAAACATGTAGCGCTTACATCATTAATTTATGAACTGAATTTGGTATTTCTGGGATAAAAATGATGAAATGCAACTTAAATGTGTTATACAGAAACTGAACAGAGGGTCCATTTCTTTTGTCTCGCTTCTAGGTTTTATGTGTGTTTCTCTTGTGGCCTCCAGGTAAGATGCCTTCATAAAATTCCTTGTGGACCATTTTATGGTCCATGTTGTCATTTTCACTTGTTTATTAGGATCCTATAATATCTGCACTTGAATTTATCATTCATATCTTTACTTTTTTTAGTAGATTGTTGATTCTGTACTTTATCCAAATGGCATTAGAAATAATTTCATATTGATGCATCAAATTAACGTTGAAATTATCTTACTGTTTAAAAAAGTTGGTACTTCCTAGGGAAATGGGAGATGAGATCATTTTCAAGAATTGCTGTCTCTTGGAAATAACAAAAAAGTTAGATACAGTGTATTTTAACTCTTTTTAAACCATAAAATAGCAGATAAGAAATTAAATGGGCATAAGCGCATTAGGTGTCTAGACAAATAGATGGGACCTTAAAGCTACTCTGTCCTAATGGCACATGTAAATCCATATACAGGTAAAATTTTCATGTTATTCAATGTCATGGTAAACACAAAGTGAGTCTTGGGATTCCCAGTGTTGACTCTAATAGAATTATGACACCTTCATTTGAGAGTTCCCAAGTAAAATCATCAGATAAACTCACAACTAATAATTTCCAGGGAAATTTGGTCCAAGCTTGGTGATAAAAATTCACAGTTCTCAAAGCAAGATAAATGATATGTTGTGCATCTGTGTATGTCAGTTCTAACAAGACTTACATATGTATGGACCATATATGTATGAGATGGAACAGGAGTGCTATAACAGAAGGAGATTTCTCGATCAGCAGAAAGTGTACATAGAAATTCAGTTAGCACAGGCTAAACAGAAACTTTGCATCAAAGCTAGATGAAAGAAGTGGAGAACTACTCATATCATTACATTCAGGGCTTTCAACCTCTCTTGATTCAGTGGGCCCAAGGTGAGGAAATGTTCCCACAAGGCTGGTGTTTTATTTTCTGTCTTATCTGCTGGGATTGGGAAGAGCCAGATGAAGTGGGGTGAATTTATTCCCCAGAGACCTGTGTGGAAGTTTCTACTCATAGTTTCTATGAATGGACTCTACAGGGAAATAAGGACTTTGAGATGTAATGAAGTTTAAAATGAGATTGAAGTGTAGTATAGTTGGCTTTAATTAAATTTAACTGGTACTTTTATGAGAAATGACTAAGACAAGACATCAGGGAGAGCCACATGGAGAAGAAAGAAGCAAGTTTTTGATCACATAGGGAACTTAGGGAGCCTGAAGAGGCAAGGAAGCCTCCTGCAGAGTTGTACCACAGAGTATATTCATGCTTAAATGTGCTTTTATATGTCCAGCCTCTGGGCATGTAAGATACATTTCTTTAACATTAAACTAAGTTTGTGTGTTTCTCAAAGTATATCAGGTGCATTTTTTTCTATCAGATTTTAATTACACTTATCTTTTTTTCTTTTGAGACAAAATCACATATTGTAGCCTAGGGCAGACTCAAACTCCAGGAAATTGTCCTGCTTCTGCTTTCTAAATGCAAGGGTTGGAGGAAGGCACCACAGTGCCTACCTCACTTCTGCCAGACTTCTCTTTCACCTCCCCAATTTCTAATCAGGTTTTTGTTTGCTTTATTCTTTGCCAGCAAAGCCATGTTGTATAAATTAATGTGTAGGGTTTACATTAGTATTGTAGATGATATTGATTTAAAAAATAATTGAAATTTGACATTTTATAATTTGAAGTAATTTCCCCAAGTTCTTGGTTACAATCTTACTAAAGACTCCACAGTCTGTGAATTTACTTGCTATGATGCTGCAAAGCGTCTTAAGTGGTCAAAGATTGCTCTGCTGGGGAGACATCAGAAGTTCCTTTCAAATTTTCTGATAAAATGTGTGAAAATCTGTGTGTAAGAATATTCTTCAACCCTAGAACTCATTGGCACAGGAGACTTCTTCCTGAATAGAACACCAACAGCACAGGCTTTAAGATCAACAATCAATAAGTGGGACCTCATGAAGCTGAAAAGCTTCTGTAAAGCAAAGGACACTGTCATCCAAACG
>CM053766.1:58831306-58872805 GCA_028658305.1 Pachyuromys duprasi
GTGACAGACTGGCTAGATCCCAGGGGAGGACATTGCAGCCAGCCCTGAGGAGACAGGATAAGCTGGGGTTGGATGGAAGGGGAGGAGGTCCTCCCTTGTTGGTGGACTTGGAGGGGGCAGGGAGGAGGGAGATGAGGGAGGGAGTGGGAGGGGAGGAGGGAATGAGGGAGGGGGCTATGCCTAGGATTCAAAGTACCTAACCTGTGATTGATATAAAAATAAATAAAATATATATATATATAAAAGAATATTCTTCAGAACATTACATAAGACTCATGACATTCACACGTGATGGCCACTCTGGCTGTAGAGAGGACCTGACAAGCTGGATTAATAATTCAGTAATTGATATAACAGACAGAATGGGCAAACATGGAAGCTGTGTGGGCTTCTGATATTCAGTAGCACAAACTTGTCCCAATACTAAACATAAAAATCATACACTAATCCTAATTTTTTATTTGACATATAATTATAAATAAATAAAAGGACAATAGGAACTATTCATTGATTTTTTTAAGCGCATATAAATCATTGGGGTGGCTAATATCACAGGTCTAATCACCAGAAAGGTGGCACTTCAGACAGTGAGGATTTTGATTTTGTTCATTGAAATGGGATGGCCTATACACTGTTGTTCCATTCCCTGAGCTGGGATGCTGGGTTACATATGAAAGAGTATCAGAGACAAACACAACCATTCAACATCCTCCTAACAGCAGATTCTATGTGACTAGGTACAATCAACTCAAGCTGCCCTGGCACCCTTGTTATAACAAGACTGTAACCAAACCTTTGACAGAAGGCAGGGAATCATATGAAAGAAGGGGGAGTTAATATGATCTGGAGAGGATAGGAGCTCCACAAGGACCAAGTATATTTGGACACAGGGGTCCTATATGAGACTGTTTCTCCAACCAAGGACCATGGGTGGATATAACCTAGAACCTCTGCTTGCCTGTAGCCCATGGTAGCTCAGTATTCAAGTGGGTACCCTAAAGTAAAGGAAATAGGGACTATTTCTGACATGAACTCAATGGTGGACCCTTTGATCTCCCCACCCAGCAAGGGAGGAGCAGCCCTCCTAGGCCACTGAGGGCTTTGCAGCCAGTCCTGAAGAGACCTGATAAACCAGGGCCAGATGAAAGGGGAGGAGGTCCTCCCCTTGGGAAGGGGAAGGAGTAAACTAGGGAGGGAGGGTGGGAATGGGAGGGAATGAGGGAGTGGGATTTACCTGGGATACAGAGTTAATAAAATGTAATTAATAATAAAAAAGAAGCCAAAAAAAAAAAAATCAAGACTGTAATCTGTAACTGTAAGGCAAAATTCACCCTTAAGTTTTCTTCTTCTCAAGTACCCACGTCAATAGTAATGTAAAATAATCTAATAATATAATAGTTTTGCTTCATCTTAAAAATTTATTCCAGTTGATATATATTGCAATAAAATATCTTCAATGCATGAAAGTAAATATATATTATGAAAGAATTTTGTTTTTTCATTATGGTTCAATATTTCCTGTTGTGAAAATTCTGTTTTCCCTGATAGAAGGATCAAAATTTTGTGGAGATAGATAGAAAAATATTATGATTGGCTAGCATTGGCTTAATAAGTTACATTATAGTTTAAATATAAAACAATATGGATAAAAGATATTTATGCCATTATCTCTTGGTTAAACTGTTGTGCTAAGCATGTCAGAAGATACAGGCAAAAGCCCATGCCTGGTTGGCTTGCAGCTGAAACACAGGCCTATTGATGCTCAAGCCCAATGGGCTTGAAATCATGTCCCTTGAGGCTTTGGCCACCCTCCCTTCCCCAGAATAAACAGGAAGTCTCAGCAGGCCATGATGGGAAGCTGACAGTATCAAGCAGTGCCAGCACACACCCAGCACATTTATTTGAAATCAGGGATTTATAAACTTTGGGCAGTATCAGGGGTTTTGAGAATGAGTGTGTTTGATTTGTAGGGAGCCAGGGGTTCCAGAGTGGCTGGATTTGCCACAGTATCTCATTTTACATGCAGTAGCACACAAGAAGAAGACAGTATTTAATTATCCTAAGGGTGGGGAAATCTCCAAGTACAAATGAAGGTCACTGATAAAAACTAAGATCTCCTTAGCAGGGTGGGGTATTTCCAGGAATTCTGAGATGCTTGCTGAATCCACACTTGCTATATCTGTTCTCTTATCAGGAAAGAGTCTGGCCTATCATCTTCCCTGAGGACTATGTGATGCTCCTTATAAGATCTGGAAAGATAGCCCTACTGAGCAAAGGGAATTCATGATCTTAGATCTAGTGCAGGGGTATCTGGAAATGACTTCAACCTTAAAATTGGGGTTCCTGAAGAGTGGATCTTCCTATCTCAGTTAACACAGACCAGACTCTCCCTCATACACATACTCAGAGGTTTATCTTTTATTTGACTCTATATTTCATCATTGCACTTGAGTTTCAAAATAGTGAGCTAAGTCCACTGATAGGGGAGATTGTCCTCCCCTTCTGTCTGACCCTAGTCTATGGGAAAAATAGGCAGGGAGGGTGGGACTGAGAAGAGATGAGGGAGAGGGCTATAGCCTAGATACAAAGTGAATAAATTGTACTAAACAGTAAATAAATAAATAATAGTGACCTACGGAAATGTGCACAATTCAGGCATTTAAAATGCTTGCTGCCAGCAGCAGCAAGATGTAGCCCGTGGCAGTTCAGTATCCAAGTGGGTTCCATAATAATGGGAACAGGTACTGCCTCTGAAATGAACTGATTGGCCTGCTCTTTGATCACCTCACCTGATGGGGGAGCAGCCTTACCAGGTCACAGAGGAAGACAATGCAACCACTCCTGATGAGACCTGATAGACTAGGATCAGAAGGGAGGAAAGGAAGACCTCCCCTATCAGTGGACTTGGGGAGGAGCATGTGTGGAGAAGGGGGGGGGGAGTGGAATTGGGAGGGGTGGATAGAGGGATTTATGGGGGGATACAAAGTCAATAAAGTGTAATTAAAAAAAAGAAAGAAAGAAAGGAAGCGTGAGGTCCTAACCTAGCATCCACATCATGTACCTCATGTCCATGTAACTACAGCTGTAAGGAATTTGACACACATACAACCTAAAATAAAAATAGTGACTTGAAACCATGATACTTAAACCATGACTAAATAAATTCAATAAAAGTAAGTTGTCACTAGATCAGAAACTGTAATGATGTACTAAAAGTCAGAAAACAAATGCAATTAAAGAGATAAAGCTAGTCTTATACTACATAGAGAAAATTGCCACTATTAATGTTTTGAAAGCTGGAGAAAGCCAAGAAAGGAAGAAAGCCTGCACTGGATAAGCTCCATCTACTATACACCCTCATATAACAAATCCTTATGTATCTTACCTATTAACTATGGGATTTTTTTGTGGGGGATTGCTCAGCAGGATCTTAAACAAATAAAATCAAAGTGCAGATTCCTAAAACTATATATATATATATATATTATATATATATATATAATTATATATATATAATTTGGTATGTTGGGAATTCTGAAACATGTTCAAACATTGCTAAAGCTCAAGGTTAAGGGTCATGAAGCAATGACTTAAAAGATCGATAAAAGTATTCACAAAATAATCAACATGAAGCTTAAAAGGAAAAAAAAACAATTTAAAAAATATGGAACAGAGATCGTGATCTGGACTTATGAGAAACTAATATTCACTATTTCTTGTATTTGTCGGTTATTATTAATGTTAAAATGTTATCTTATACTGACATATTTAAATCTTAATAAATCCCATGTAACAAGCTTTATTGTTGATTTCAGTAGAAATAAATGGTGCTTAAATAATTTGCTACATTTTTAATTTCTAGCCTTTAACACTCTTGGGATTTGAATTCAAACAGTGTTAGTATGAAACTCTTACTTCTTCTATTCCAACCAAGATAAAACTTGAAAAAAATAAAGTGACATTTGATCAAAGTGACAGAAAAAACTCAATTTGTCTGATAATTATTAGGAAACAAGGTGAATTAAATCAAATAAAAATATGAATTCCAAAGTCCAACAAAGTGAAAGTGATATAAACCTCTAAACAGCAGAAAAAAATATGTATTTAAACTCAGAAATTTAATGAAACAGGAAACAATAAAATAAAAGCTGCAAAATTGACCAATAAAAGAAAAAGGTAGTTCTTTGAAAAGATCAATAAGACACATAAGCCTTTGGCAAGTATGTTCAAGAGCTAAATAAAGAGAGAAGGCACAAAGGAGAAAAAAAGCTGTCAAAATGAAAAAAGGAGGTCATGACTGCAGGTGCAGAGGAGATTAAAATACCATTTTCAGAGAACAGTATACACAACTTTATACTGGAAAAGTTTCAACCTAGACAATTTTGAAGAGAACTCTAAATGCCATCATTGACCCTAGAAAAAGCAAGAAATCTGACTAAAACAATAATCTTATAAAAAAACAATAAAAGTGTCTGTAATAGACATGCCTTTAGGAAGGTCATATGGTGCATGACATTTTACAGGAAGTTTTAAACAAAATTCAAGGCAACAGATACTTCCAGTCTCATAAAAAAAGTATATTAGAACAAGGAAAATAAAGAGATTAGACACTCTATTTTACAATCCTCACCTACATCTGGAACAAAACTGAATGAAAGTATCAAGGATGGGGAAGCTAAAGACCCACTTTTACAGCTGAGCATTGTACCAGTCAGCGGGAAGAGAAGTGTCTCTGGAACACAGAACTCTTGACATGGCTTGGGAGGATGGTCTAGGCTGCTGTAATTGAAATGGAAAGACCCATCTATTGTGGCTGTCACCAGCCTTTAACTGGAATACTGGGATCCCAGAAAAGGGACAGCATCAGTTTGTATTCATCACTTGCATCCTAACTCTGAACGTGATGGAGTTATCTTTAGGCTCCTGTTGCCTTCATTCATTACCGTAAAAGGGTCTTTATCCTTGAGCTGACAGTCAGAACAAATTCTTTCTCCCTAAAAATTTTGACATTTTTATTTTAATCATAGCAATAGAAAAATAGGGAATTAATAAATTTCTGTATCCATGTTCTCTCTGCCTCTATGTATATGTCTGTCTGTGTCTCTGTCTCTCCCTCTCTCTTTCTCTCTGATTATATAACTTCTAAGGCTTAGAGGATCAGAGGATAATAAGTGTCTGTGAACTTATTTCCTGTGTTAAATATGGAATAACAGTCATAAAGAAACCAGAAAATCATGTTTCTGGGTAGTTAGTTAGGTTTCCAGTACCAGAAATTATTTTCTTCTTGTTGAGAAGGCTTTAACAAGTTGAATGAAAATGACACCAATACACACGCTGACATAGACGGAGAAAAACTTACCACAGCCTTAACCCTAGACAAAGAACCACAGGGAAGTGTGGAATGCTGAGAGCAAATAGTCTTCCCAGTGTAAAAGCTCCACAGTTGGTTATCTATAAACCAGTGGTCAACCCTGAAAACATATATATGTAACATTAAATGGTCAGAGTAGGTTTTGTTTATATCTTTAGGAGTGTGTACGTGGGTGTGAAACACAATTTTTTTAAAAAGATGAGTTTGATGGAGAGGAAAGGAAAGATATAGAAGAGAGATTGGAGGGAGGAAAGTGAAGGGGGGATAATGTAATGGTGTTTTAATTTCAATGAACTAAGGAACATTGATTAAAATTATCTTCAATTAAATTATCACTTCCTGACTTTGTTGTTGGTAATTTTTTATGTTCATTTTCTTAGTAGGAAATGATGTCAGATTCTTTCATACTACCTTGCCTTAGGAGCCTGTCTTTCCATTTTATTTCATGGTCTTATCCACTTAGTCTTACATACTCATTTGACGTATCTTTTGCTAATGTTTGAATCAATAGAGAATGTAATAAGACACTTTGTAAAACATGTGCCCTTTTATTTCATGAGTATAGGTAATTGTTAAGAAAAATTGAAGATTGTCATTGAAGTTTACATGTACCGAAAAAACTGTCTGACCTCAGACTTTGTCGGCTAACAAAAGAAGCCAGTGGCATGCCTAGAGGAAAACATTTAGTGTTTTGTTTGTACGTGGTTTTGACAACAAATAAAAGCTGCAGGGATGGGAGTATGCTCCAGCTGGCAGGGATAAGGCTTTGGGCTCACTCTTCAGAACTAATAAACAATACATAATCAATGCTTTATGTATGGTATCATGCATATATTATGTATACTATACACTTAATTCTTAAAACAGTGTGTTGGGAAAGGCAGAATCTTGCAATTTAGCCACTACTGACTAGCTTCAAATTCACTATGGATCCTAGGACGGTTTCAAAATTCATGACCTTTCTCAGTTTCCTGAGTGTTGGGATTACTACAATGTAAATCATCTCTGTTCTTCATAAGCATTTCTTGCATATATGCACCATGAAATATCGGCTGAAGCACTTCATAAACGTTATGATTTAATACATTGTGTTTATAAACTTAAAAGAAAACAAAGAACAAAGCACATATTAGAGGTCAAATTTCTGTGTTGTACACTAATGAGATATTTTGAAATAATAGTACTTGCATTAGGTATTTTACATATCAGTCCTTTTTATTTTGGTATTTTTGAGATAGGGTTTCACTGTATAGCCTTGGCTATCCAAGACTCACTGTGTAGCCTAAGCTGGCCTTCAAGTCACCGAGATCTGCACGCCTCTTCTGGGATTACAGGTGTGCACCACCACACTGGGCATCATACCAGTCATTTGAGTATGCCTAACAAACAATATTTCTCCTTTTCTTCTTTCTCCAGTCACATTCTTTCTTCCCTTCCTCCTTTCCCTTATTTTTATTTATTTATTTTAAGGCACAACTAATATGTTTTATGCAAAGTTTACTTCAGCTGACTATGATACAATGCCCTGGCTTCTAGTCAGGTAATACAGAACTTTACACTGGTTTTCTTAATACTTTTTTCTTTAATATGAGATAAACAAGTAAATGGGCATTTGTGAAACATGCAAAAGTAATTTTATTCCTTATGTGTTCTGTCAGGAAAGTTCAACTTTATCAAATGTCACAGCCACAAAATCATCTTTTGTTAAATTAGTAATCAATCCATGCCTATTTTCTTAAGGTCGTTGCACAGCCTCTGACAACAAATTTAAATGTCTCTTTATTATGACCTCAAAAATTAAATTCTGACATATTAAAAAAATAAAGATAGATAAACTTAAATGAGTAAAATTATTATTAAAAAGTCATTTTCCATATATTCTGAAATAAAGATAGCCTGGTTATTTCAATTTTTAAAGTAATTCACGTATGAGCTCCACATTTCAGTGACAGAGTAATTGACCAACAATTTCAGGGTCCTGTATTGCAAAGAAACAAATAACAAGAATAATAAATAACAAATAAATAAATCTGGTGAGATGGGATTATATGTTTTAAATAGAAAAATATTTAAGGCTTTTTAAAACAGGAATTACAAACCTTGCTCTCAGAATTTAGGTATCCCATCATGCTGCTATTCTATATAGAAAATGTTGTTTTGAGGCCAGATCTCCATGGCTCACTTTACCAGTTCATAATGTTTGTTTCCAAAATCTGCTTGAAGCTGAAAGCGGCAGCCCCTGTCATTACAGGCCATTCTGTTTTAAGCATTGTTCTTTGAACTGATTTCATTTGTCAGAAGAGCAATGCCTTCTTGAAACAGATATCTGTTGATAGAGCTGTCTTTGTTAGCTACAAAACTAATAATTTTTTAAATCTAAAAACTTTTCATAAGTAAAACGTTTTCTTGTTTTTATAGCATTTGCAGCATAGTTTTTAAACTACACTTTTAAATCAGGGATTGGCATTTTTCAAGTCTTTAATGAGAATAACCAGAATCCAAGCCTGACCTTCCTTCAGGTTGTTCAGGCAAAACCCTTACGCTAGCAATTTACAGTATAGCTGAATCAGCAGGGGATACATTCGCAGACACTAGTAGGTTCTCAAGTCTCAGATATAACTGAACTTTTCATATACTATGATTTTTGTATGGATGCAAACTATATCATAACCATGATATAGTTATTATAAATTAGGCACATTAAGGGATTACCAATTAGTAATAAACAAATAGTTATTCGTAATTACCAATTAGTAATAAGTAATTACCAAATAGTAATACTATAAGTGAATACTTATAATACCCTGATAAAGGTTATGTGGATGTGGTTAGGTGGAGTAAGCAAAACAATTGGTAAGGGGCTACCATGTCTCTGGATAGAGGGACTCATTCCTTTCCATTATTTCCTTCTCTATGCTATCTAACACATTGCCACAAATACATTGTCTTAGGTAACACAAGTTTAATACTCATATCACAATTTTCAGAACTTTAGAAATCTTGAAATCTTATATTTTTATTTTATCAATAGTAATTTCCTCTGTTCTTTAATTGCATTTTTTTTCTTTTTTCTTTTTCTTTTTTTTTTTTTTTTTGGTGACTACAAGGGAAATGTATCATGCTGGCTGGTACTTGTTTTACACTTGAATAAAAATAGCCCCCATAGGCACATATATTGGAATGCTTAGTCACCGGGGAGTGACCATATTTGAAAAAGATTAGAATGATTAGGGGTCAAGGCCTTACTGGAGGAAGATGAACTTTCAAAGTCCATGCCAAATCCAGTGTGTCTCGACCTGCAGATTAAGATGTAGCTCTCAGTTACTGCTCCAGAACCATTTGAGATGCCATGCTCCTCACAATGATGATAACAGGCTAAACCTCTAAACCCACTAGCAACCCTCTTCCCTCATTAGATGCTTTTATTCATAAGTGTTGCCTTGGCCAGAGTGTCTCTTCACAGCAACAGAACAGGACTTAACCTGACCCCTGTGAGGGGCTGTCTTGACACTTGATGAAAATTAGCCTCTGAGACTGCCTGTGAAAGATTTGATTGGCTAAGCAGACAGATGTGAGAGGATGCATCATATTTGTGAGAAGGGACATCTTCTGTGCATTGATCCTAGACTAGATGAAGGTGAGAAAACAGGAAAAGCACTGCCATGCTTCCCTTGATCTCTGCTTGACTCTGGAGGCAACAGAACCAGCTCTTCCAACCTGCTGTTAGTGCAGTTTTCCCTTAGTGGAAGACTATACCATTAAACTGTGAGCCAGAATGATCTTTCTCCTTTAAGTTGCTTTTGTCAGGGTGTTTTTACCACAGCTCCAGGTAAAGAAACTAAGTCATGTGCCACCCAGAACAGTGGAAGAATAATGTTCAGTATGTTTGAATTCTTTTTTTAATAATTATTATTTATTATAATGTATTCAATTTGTATCCCAGCTCTTCCAAATCCTACCCTCCCTCCCACTTCTCCCCCTATGATCCTCCCACAGTCCACTGATAGGGGAGGTCCTTCTCCCCTTCTATTTGACCCTAGCCTATCAGGTCTCACCAGGATTGGTGGCATTGTCTTCATCTGTGGCCTGGAAAGGCTGTACCCCCAGGGGAAGTGATCAAAGAGCCTGCCACTGAGTTCATGTCAGAGAAAACCCCTGATCCCCTTAGACTGCACTTGGAGACTGAATCTATGCGTTACATCTGAGCATGGGTTTTTAGCTTCTCTCCATGCATTGTCCTTGGTAGGGTATCCTTCTCTTCAAGGCCCTCAGGGCTCAGATTTATGGGCTCTGTTGATCTCCTTTTAGGCTCCAGTCCCTCAAGGTCTTTCTTCATCCCCCTTATTTCATAAAATTCTTTTTTAATTCTTTCAATTTTAATCAACTCTCTGCCATCACTTGGCATTTTCAAATTTCCTCCTCTATGTGTCTCATCATTTACCTCAACAGTATAAATAAGTATACAAGTCTGTTTTTAAATTTTTATTAATTACAGTTTATTCACTATGCATACCAGCTGTAGCATCCTCCTCCATTCCCTCCCAATCCCACCGTCTCTCCCTCTTCTACTCCTATGCCTCTTCCCCAGTCCAAGGAAAGGGGAGGTCCTCCTTTCATTCTATCTGACCATAGTCTATCAGGCTTTATCAGGACTGGCTTCTTTTTCTTCCTCTGAGGACTGGTAAGTCTGCTTCCCCACCAGGTGGATGTGATCAAAGAGCCAGCCCATGAGTTCATGTCATAGATGGTCCTTGTTATTGGGGAACCCTCTTGGATGCTGAGCTGCTATGGGTTACTTCTGTGCAGGGGTTCTAAGTTATCTCCATGCATGGTCCTTGTTTGGAGTATCAGTCTCACCAAAGTCCGCTGTGCCCAGATTTTTTGTTCTGTTGCTCTCCTTGTGGAGCTCCTGTTTCCTCCAGGTCTTTCTATCCTCCCCTTCTTTCATATGATTCCCTGCACTCTGCCTAAAGTTTGGCTATGAATCTCAGCATATGTTTTGATACCCTGCTGGGTAGGGTCTTTCAGAGGTCTTCTGTGGCTCCCGTCCTATTACCTGTTTTCTCCCTCTTCTGATGTCCATCTCGTTTGCCTTTCTGAATGAAGACTGAGCAACTTACCCAGGGTCCTCTTTCTTGATTAGCTTCCTTAGATATACAGATTTTAGTATGATTATCCTTTATTATATGTCTAATATCCAGTTATAAGTGAGTATATGCCATGTGTGTCTTTCTGCTTCTAGGATACCTCGCTCAGGATGATCTTTTCTGGATCCCACCATTTGCGTGAAAATTTTCATGATTTATTTGTTTTTAATTGCTGAGTAGTATTCTATTGTATAAATGTACCACAATTTCTACATCCATTCCTCAACTGAGAGACATCTGTATTGTTTCTAGCTTTTGGATGTTACAAATAAAGCTGCTATGAACATGGTTGAACAAATGTCCTTGTTGTATACTTGAGCATGTTTTGGATATATGTCTAAGAGTGATATAGCTGGATCTTGAGGTAGCATTATTCCTAATTGTCTGAGAAATGCCAGATTGTTTTCCAAAGTGTTTGTACATGCTTATAATCCCACAGCAATGGAAGAAGGTTCCCCTTTCTCCACATTCTCTCCAGCATGTGTTGTCACTTGAGTTTTTTTTCCATTTTTATTTTATATTAATCACAGGTTATGTACTTTGTATCCCAGCTGTAGCCCCCTTCTGCATTCCCTCCCTATCCCGCCTTCCCTCCCTCATTTCCTCTCTGCACCTTTCTAAGTCCACTGACTGGGGAAGACCTCCTCCCCTTCCATCTAACTCTATCTTATCAGGTCTCTTCAGGAATGACTACAATGTCCTCTTCTGTGGCCTAGCAAGGCTGCTCCTCCCTCTGGAGACAGGGAGGTCGATGAGCCAGCCATTGAGTTTATGTCCAAAATAGTTTCTGTTCCCCTTACTAGTATACCCACTTGGGAATTGTGCTACCATTTGCTACATACAAGCAGGGGTTTTAGGTTATAACCATATATGGTCCTTGGTTGGAGAGACAGTCTCATAAAAGACCCCTGATATATTTGGTTCTTGCGGAGCTCCTGTCCTCTCCAGGTCATACTAACTCCCCCTTCTTTCATATGATTCCCTGCACTTTGCCAAAGGATTGGTTATGTTTCTTAATATTTGCTTTGATACACTGCTAGGAAGAGTGTTTTCGATGCCCTCTGTGGCCGGCTCTTGTCCTGCTACTTGTTTACTCCTACATCCAATATCCGTCCCATTTGACTTTCTAAGTGAGTATTAATCCTCTTACCCCAGGTCCTCTTTCTTGTTTATCTTCTTTAGGTGTACAGAATTCTGTATGTTTATCCCATCTTATAGGTCTATATAGTCCCTTGAGTTTTTTATCTTAGACATTCTGATGGGTGGAAGGTGAAATCTCAGTTTTTGTTTTGATTTGCATTTCCTTGATGAGTAAGGATGTTGAGCATTTCTTTGTTTCTCTGCCATTTGATATTCCTCTAATGAGAATTCTCTGTTTAGTTCTGTACCCCATATTTTAATTGGGTTATTTGATTTGTTGCTGTTTAACTTCTTGAGTTCTTTTTTATTCTGGATATTAACCCTCTGTCAGATATAGGGTTGGTGAAGATCCTTTCCCAAGCTCTAGGCTGTTGTTTTGTTCTGATGACAGTGTCCTTTGCTTTACAGAAGCTTTTCAGTTTCATGAGGTCCCATTTACTGATTGTTGATCTTAAAATGGCCATCTTACTATAAGCAATCTACAGACTCAATGCAATTCCCATCAAATTACCAACACAATTCTTTACAGACCTTGAAAGAAAAATTCTCAAATTCATATGGAATAACAAGAAACCCACAATTGCAAAAACAATCTTTTACAAGAAAAGATCTTCCAGAGGTATTTCCATCCCTGATCTCAAGCAACAATACTAAAAACTGCATGGTACTGGCATAGAAACAGAATGGTGGATCAATGGAATCGAAAAAAAACAACAACCCAGAATTCAACCCACACACTTACAGACACCTGATTTTTGACAATGTTGCCAAAACCATACAATGGAAAAAAGACAGTATCTTCAACAAATGGTGCTGGTTTAAGTGGATGTCTATACGTAGAAAAATGCAAATAGATCCATACTTATCACCCTGCACAAAAGCTAAAATCCAAGTGGATCAAAGACCTCAATATTAAAACAGATACGCTAAATCTGTTGGAAGAAAAAGTGGAGAAGAACCTGGAACTCGTTGGCACATGAAACAACTTCCTGAACAGATCAGCTACAGGTCTGTTTTTTTCAGCAGTGGTTTTACTATCTTCTTGTCAATTTTGTACAATCACTTATCTCACCACTCATCACCAGCACTCAGTGTCTTGATGTATTCGGAAACATGGTACTTGAATTAAATGCAGTAGGAATGAAAACCTTTCTGACTCCTTGTGTTGCTAAATAGCCTGCCTATCTGTGTTTTTCCTGTATTCTATACACAGGTATTAAATGCACATTTTATATTAACTTATATTTCTTAGGCCATTCTGCACTGGTTTAATTTTTACCAAAAAACTATTCCTGCATATATGGGTAACTAGAAGTAACAGTATTGACAAAGAACTCATTTAAAAATCTTGAATTTATAATACTATTACAAAACTTTCTACAGCTTTCTGATTTGTATGTGCCTGCTAGTGTTGCTTATATACCTATGAGAATCTAAACTTTCCTTTTCCTTCCTACACATAAAATCTGGATGTTATCACATCAAAAGCCATATTGTCCTGGGTATGCTCAATAATATTACTGTAAGTAGATAACCTAGTTTTTAAAGAATGCAGACTCTTTTTTTTTCCTTTTCCCTGAGATATTGACAACTTGAATGCTGAAACACCAACTCAAACAATTCTGCTGAAAGATACACCCTTCCTCTATCATCTTCTCACGGAGTCAAAGACAAGTAGTTAAGCATGATGTAGGGCATAGAGAGGGTCTCTTCCCAAAGCATCTTCAGGAGCCATGCCTTTTTACCCTTTTGCTTTATGCACATCAGTGGTAATTCATCCATATTAACCAATGCCCACATACAGACATCATGACTTCAGGAGAATGGAAGTGTTAAGACCACAAACCATGTTCCACTTTGTCCTCTAGGTCCATCCCTCTGTCTGTCCTTAATTTAGATGTAAGCTATTTCCTTTCGCTCTCTGTTTCTAGTTCTTTCCCTAACATATCCAGAAATAACAGCAGGAATAATCTGCATTAAAATATAGTAGAAAAGATTTAATTCTATTTTTTATGTTTATTTGCTTATAAAAAAAACAACATTCACCCTATTGGTTGGCCTTTGACCCACATTATCTCTGTAGGCACAACTGAAATCCATCTTGATTTTAAACCTGAAAAATAATTGATAAACATAATATATTTCTTTGTCTGTATCATATATTTTATTTTGCCAGAATGGGGTAATTTTATTCTCCAGCACTATTTTTCTGTAACTATGATGGAAAGTTACCTTTATGCAATTTGGAGTAGTCTAAAGTGCTTGCAACAACAAATAGGGCACAGATGACTATGAATTCAATTGCTCCCTCAGCTTCTGGCATTTCTAGCCTTCCAGTTGCTGAGCTCACATCTCGGGTAATAATGACCATTGGTGGATAATTTCTGCCCTTGGTCATGCTCCTCTATTGGGAAGTATACCCAGAGGAAAGTATAAGAAAAGTTCGTAATAAACTCAGTCCCTGTGTAGCTACCTCTGAACAGAACTGTGTAGTTAAAAACATACCCCTCTAAGTGAAGTACCTGAGTTTTTAAGACAGAGGAATTCAGTAGGGGGTCAGGACAATAATACCTCAAGTTTTACTGTCTTGATGTTTCATTGCCATCTATAACTTGTTTCTGTTCCTAGAACTTTCTCCAGGGTCTTAGTGGATTTGTCCAGCATTTAAACTTTCAAATTCTGTCACCACATTCAATACTTTATAAAATTTTCTGTCAAATACTTATTTTTTCATAACAGTTATGGAAACATTTTCAAATATTATTGGGCTTGGTTTATATATTTGAAAATTGGTAAACACCTTTGAAAGAATGTGATGCTTGATTCAAAGGATATAATGACAATGATCTTACAGTCCTAAAACATTGGATTTTGCACCTTATAACTAACTTGACGTGTTTTCTTAGCTCTATTGATTGCTTGGCTTGGCACCATTTGACCTAGTATGTCACCACAGTCAACAAAAATATATTTTACCTTTAATAGGCCAATCCAAATACAATCCTTGACATTACTGCAGAAGATTTTAATTAGAACAAAAGATCATAGAGGAGGATATTGCAAGTAGTAACCCTGAGACATGCCTTGTTATCTAACTGTCTGAGCATTCCTTGGCACTATGTATTTTATTTCCCTCCTTATCATCACAATATAATATATAAACATATATGCATACATATATTTCTTCCTCATTTATACACACACATCTATATAGTCGTTTATTTGACTATAATGAAAATATATGTTATGTTTACAAAACCGGAAATAACTACCAAATAATTCCTGTGAATAACCTTAGGACCATTTTTAATAGAAAATACATTCATTCACTAAATTGTTTCATGTCACAGAAACAGATTTTTTCCCAAGAGACTTTCATGTATTAGTTGCTGGTTTGAAAGAAAATGAATAAGAGTTTGAATGCTAAACATAGGGCTTTGAAATTTTTGACATCATGGAAGAGTTTTTTAATGCTAAATTAAATCATTTTCCTGAGCACCAACAATTTTCTGCTTCCCACTGGTCAAGAAAATTACACAACTTCAGCCTTGTTAAATAGATCTGACATTTGGCTGAACTCAGCCTACCTTGTAATGCATTACAACCCAAATTTATAGAAAAATATATTCAACATAATTAAATTTAGAGCTCTTCTTTAGAACTCTCCTTCAAATATCTCGTTATGTTAGCAAAGTTTTCTTTTTATCTCTTTATCATTCTTTTTGCCCTAGAAATAAGGTTGATGAGATAACAGACTGGCAAATCCTGGCTTATTTAAGGTGAGCTGTGATCTGCCTGTGCTACTTTCACATGTTCTTGAGAACAAATTCTCTGTTGTAGTGAGTGGACATCTATGCATTAAAAACTTCAAGAGTAGGGACTTCAACTGTAGAGTGAGAGAAACTGTAACCTCAATCTTCACATAATTATAATCTTAGTAGGCTTAGAAAGAAATGTACTACATGAAGCATGGATTTTAATTAGAAATGTAGCTTTTGAACTACTTTAAAGTACCTATCTCAAAGATATAATAAAGAAGAAAGCATATTATCATTTTAATGACAATGTTGGTGTAGGCCAAAGATAAAAGTTTAGTCCTGCAGGATTTTCTATTTACTGTGAAATTGATGTGATGGTAAAATCATTCACACAGGAAGTTTCCTCTTTGATCCAATCAGCTTTCTGTAGAAAATGACTCATATGGAAAAAAATGTATTGATAGAAGCTGTTGTGTCAATGAGCAGGCATTTCAATAGATATAAAGAGTATACGACTGTCAAATTGGTTCTCACCTTGGAGAGATCTGCATGTGTTTTAGTAAAAAGTCAATATATTATGGTATTCCAATTTGTTCTTCCTAGGAAATTGGAATTTTAAAAAGTACATTATTTTTAATGTATCAGATAAGTCAGAAATTAGACCTTTGATGTTACAGGAAAATGTTGTAAAGTTTCATACCAGAAAGAGCATTTGAATATTAAAGTATGGTACTTTAGAATTTATTTCACCTTTGGAAACTTCATGTTCCGTATTTACCTAGTGGTTTATATATTATGTATACTCTGTATATTAATTTGTAAGGCTAGTAATAATAACTTAGAAAATACACATTTTTGTCAGTCATATCTTAGATTCTGGTTGGCCTGAAGAAAGGAAGTTCTATGTAGCATTTATGCTCCCTGTGCCTCCCAACACACATATAGTAGAGAGTAAACAGAAAGATGCACTCTTGACATAGCTTGCTTGGTAGCCAATATATATTGAGGGCCACTTCATTTTAATATAACTTCCATATAGCCTTCTTTAAAATTCCTTTCTTGAGCATATTTCAAGTAGCATAACAATGTCAACATTCTGATTTATTTGCATAAGCTGGTGTTAAGTAATATTTGGCAGTTTTAAGTCAATCTATTCTAAAATGTGAAATGATTGGTCTGAGAATACTTAAAATAATACACCACACAATTCTCATTAACAGGATATTTTGATAAAATTTTTCTTTCTGACTGAACAATTCACAGACTTTATTTACAAGAGACTTTCATGTTTACTTCGTAAAGCACCATTCTTGTTCATTCATTCCCTGGATTCAGTTTTGTTATTCCTTAATAATTTTCCTGATGAATATCGGTTATACAACATTTGTTCCGTACTGATGGTATGCAGGACATGTACAATGTGATTTATCTAAGGTTTTCAAGACCCTACGGCTGTGGCCACACACTGGTTCATTGGTCTGCTATCCTCTCCCATGAACAATCAAGAATCTGCTTTTTCCCCCACCTTCTGTCTATAACATTTTATAGATGACATTAACATTGATGATCTATCCCCAAGATTTCTAGTTGTAATGCCTCTTTACTTTCCACTTAAAGAAAAAATTGGTTCTGTGTTAAAAGAAACAAAATACATAACCATTCCTTATAAATGATTTGTATATATAGGTCCTTGTTAGAGAACTACTGAACAAGGATGAGCAGTTCAAGATATTGACTTGTATCTCATAGAAATGAAATGGTCAGTGGCATTCTTTCTTTGTCAACAAGCAGAGATAGTAGTTGTATCCATCCGAAGCTCCCATCCATCCATAGAGTCCCATCTCATGAGCATCTTGGCCCTCTTTAATCTGTACCATCTACAAATAATTTCTTTGAACTCACAAGGTAACTCAGATTTTAAGAACACTTGAGGATTTTCCAGCGGACTCGCGTGATTTCTAATTTCCAGCATCCAGTTATAAACTATAAATTCATTGTATATCTGGTCTCTGAGAAGATACAGACACAGGGAGCACACACATATGATCATAAATGAAAAATAAAATAAACCTTGAAAACTAAGACAAAAGATGGCTCAGAATACTCACACTGATACAGTGCCTAGCATGTCTGAATAGTGTAGTTTGATATATACACTATAAGACAATAGCAGTAACAATGAGGATGACAAAAGCAAAAAAAAGGATCAGATTGTTTTAATAAAAAAGTTACTGGATCGGGTTTGGAGAACATGTTCAAAACATAAATAATTGTGCAATTATGTCTCAATTCAGTTAAGCCTTCTTTTTAACCTGGTTCTATTTGTACATTGAAATTAAATGTGCCAAAAATCAAGTAAAATCAAATTTTAAAACAAATGACAAGTAGAGGCTGAAAAGTATAGTAAATAATAAATCATAATACAATATCAATGGGAATATAAGAAAAATAAAAGTAGAACTAAATACAAATGTGATGAATAATGTCTGCTTACACATTCATTTGGGACTATTTCATTTCAATGGACAACTTTGGTCCATGGTTCAAGAATTCCAGATAACTTGTTTTTTATCTACACTCTGGAGTCTGGGGTGACTGTGAATGTGGATCTGTCAACATATCTGGGAGCTGGAGATGCAGTTGGATCCTGTATCACAGGGATGAGCCCCATGGAAGAGCAATGTGTTTACTAGTGGAGTTGGCCCTTGCTATCTATCTATCTATCTATCTATCTATCTATCTATCTATCTATCTATCTATCTATCTATCTATCTATGTATCTATCTACCTACCTACCTATCATTTATATATTTATTTATTTATCTATTTATTTATTTATTTGAAATAGTGCATTCTTTATTAACCTTACATAAGTTTCTTAGTCCGTAAATCCAAATTGTACCTGGAGACCAGACTCTTTGTTAAATGACCACATGGCCATGTCCCAGCTCTCCTTACACCTCCCAGCTGAAGATGGTAACCCTGGTTAAACACCAACGTCCTTAACCCAGGTCTTTCAGTCTTCTCAGAAGCTGAGTTATAGTGTAAACTCCAAGGCCTGAGAGGCTTGTCACAAAGCAGTCTCGCAGAATGTGGTCCCAAATGAGGCAGGTTTTGAGCTTGGAAATGAGAGGCTGTCTCTATTTTTATCAGCTTGCAGAGGGTTATCCATACAGAAAATTGTGGTACATTTACACAATGGAATACTACTCATCTATAAATAATGAGGAAATCACAAAATTTGCAAATGGTGGGAACTAGAAAAGATCATCTTGAGTGTCATAACCCAGAATCAGAAAGACACACATGTATATAGTCACTCAGAAGTGGTTATCATACTTATAATATAGGATAAACATACTAAAATATGTACTCCTAAAGAAGCTAAACAACAAGGAAGATCCTAGGGAAGATGCTCAATCCTCATTCAGAAGGGCAAACACGATAGATATTGGAAGCAGGAGAAGATGGGGAACAGGACAGGAGCCACAGAGGGACTCTGAAAGACTCTACTGATTGAGGTACCAAAGCAGAGGCTGAGACTTATAGCCAAACTCTGGACAGAGGGCATGGAATTTTATGAAAGAAAGGGGAGATTGAAAGACCTGGAGGGGACAGGAGCTCCAAAAGGAGACCACAGTGCCAAAACACTGGGCCCTGAAGGTCCTGAAGAGACTGATACACCAACCAAGGACAATGTATGGAGAGAACCTAAAACCCCTGCTTAGATGTAGCCCATAGACTCAGTTACCCTTATTATTTATTACTGTTATAGATTAATCAGTTCTGTCTGTTGATAATACCTATGGAATCATAACGAGTGATAGTGTTGACTTCTGTGGCTTGTTTGGGAGAAGTTTACACCATTTTGTATTTGATTTGTTGTGCTGTATATCAGGATAAAGCCAATGATGTAAGATGTATGAGCATTTCTTATTTTCTGTGTCCTTTCTTGATTTCTGTCTGTGAGTGCGTGCGTGCGTGCATGCGTGCATGTGTGTGTGTGTGTGTGTGATCTTAGGATAGCTTGGGGTTTTTCCTAGTACACAGTTAATGAGAAGACCCTGAGGACTGTAACAAAGTAAGGGTTTCCCGTGTCCCCTCAGGATAACATTATTCAGTTCTGCCTTTTGTTGATGTCCTATATTATCCAATGTCAATTATTTTCAGAAAAAAATAGAAGTTATATGGATTTCAATGTAGTTATAGTGAACATGTCCTGAATTAAGTGAAACATAAAATAATTGAAAAAGGTCTGGTCCACTCAGTATTTTATTTGAAATGCAAATACAACTGTGTATAAGGGTCTGCCAATAAGTGAATCATGATAGAATTTACTGATTGCCATTTTGTGGCTCTTCCTACAATGGGCAAAGTAAACTTTAAAAATTTTAAACAATGAGTAGATTTAGAAAGAACACAATTGGATTTCTTGAGTAGATAGTTGCCAGTGGATATCTTTGAGTTCTCGCTATCAATATTTTTAATACCTTTGCTTTACAAAAACGTTCAGGTTATTCATACTATTTCAAAAGTAAGAGAATATGAAAGCAAGTGTCAGTAAAATCCTTACCCACTATAGGATATGTGGGTATGGCGGTTCAGATAAAACTGTAAGTGGTGTTAATATAAAGTTCAATACTTAAAAGGCATAAAGCTCTGCTTTTGTATGAGATTTGTCTCTAGATTTTCAAATAAAAAGTATGGAAATATTTAGTTTTTTGATTCGGAGGCTCCTTCAACTAAAGATGAACTTCTGTCCACAAGTTCTGTGACCAGAGCCTCATCTCCTTGCAGCTACAGTAGAAGACTTTGCATAGTGTCTCTACCTACATTCCAGACATGTCCTCTGCTGGCAACATACACTGTGGGAAAATGTCACTGGCATTCACCACCACTGTGAATGTAGTTAAAGATAAAAGTGGGGGAGGATCTAAGACGATACAATCTGAATTAATCCCATACTCTTGTCTGTGATTGAATGGATGACATTTTCCAGGAATTTGAGCTACATTGAGTTTAAGATTAGGTTCCTTGAGATTTGCCTACAGATAATGTCACTAAAAATAGTACTATATGCTGTAATAATTAGCTGAACTTAGAGACAAGATTGTCGTGTTCACATGCACATTGAATTAACAGTCTTCATTTCTAATAATAAGTGTGCCAAACTTATGTATAGGTCCTAGAATAAATTTCCCTTATTAGAATAATAATTGTGCCTATTTTAAACTCAGGTCTGTCTCATTTTTCACCTTGTGGGTTTTTGAGTGTTTTTAGTTGTACAATAGGTTGCTGCTGTTCTTGGTGTACAGTTTTTTCACATATTAAGTAGGATTGGATTGTGCTTTCACCTTTCCAGTTCACAGTAAACTAATTTTGGAGTAGGTGGGAGGCATATGACTATGGCTTATATTTAGTTCATTTACCACATATTAATTGACCACACTTTAAAGTGTGAAGAATTTATTACCAGATTGTTTATTGAGTGTTTATGCTCACAGCAGGGATATGTTTTACCTCAATGGCGAAGGCATCCCCTTCATTTACTCCCTCCACTTCTCAGCTATACATTAGCAATATGCACCAACTGAATGCAAACATTCATTTTGAGGCATTATTTAGATGCCTGTGTGATCTGAAGGTTTCTGTTTGTGAAGAAATCTTTTTATACACTGAATTTATCATCTTCAAAAAGATTATTCATATTCATGAAAGCTTTTATGTATTGTGTGATATCTGTTCTTAACTTTTACTTCACTGGTTTTAGAACTTCCTTTGTGAAATGTTGGGTATTAGTGTAGGTGAGCTTTTAAATATCTTTTTTTTTTCATTTGGTAACCCTTTGCCTAGAAAGTCTAATTAGTTCCAGCGATATTTCAGTTACTGGGGATTCTATGTAAGAGTTAGGTAATAGCGGGTTCTTGCCTCCTTCTTGTGGTATATATACATATATAATGTGTATGTGTGTATATATATTTATAAAAACCTTATTTTGTTTTCTGATATATTGTGATAAGCTCCCACTGTAATTAGAATAAAATACTATTACATGGTAACAGAAAAATTAAATAATCCTGGGTAAACAAGCACCTTTGCCTTAAAACTGATTTAACTGAGCAAGTTTTAAATTTCCTGAATTCAATCACATAATACATTCGTGTGTGTGTGTGACTCTGAATATGTTGTGTGTACATATACATGTCTTGATTTATCTGCAGGTGTCAATACTCACCTTTATACCTTCTTTGAAGCAGTCATTGTTAAGTAAGTAAGGCTGGCTGCCTTGTGAGCTTCTGGATGGTCTGCTGTTTATCTCTCATCTTACCATAGGTATTTTGGGATTCTAGACATTTGTGCTATTAGGTCTAGATGTTAGATGATTTGGGGATATCAGAACTGATGTGGTCAGGTTTTCACGGCAAGTACATTTACACATTAATTTATATCACTAGAACCCATAGTAGACTTCAAAACTCCTTACTTGCTGGGGCAGATTTCCCCCTCTTTACTACAAATCTTGCATACTGGGACAAGTTCAAACAGGCTGCCTGTCAGCCAAAGTCCTCCACTCTTGGCTGTTGCTCACCCTGTTTTCACTCCCCCATCCTCCGAGTTGGCATGCCCTAACTCCTGCCTGGGCAGAGACTACCTGCTGTACCAGTGACCAGCCTGGGGTGGAAACTACCAGCTCTACTAGAGACTTCACAGACAGTGAAAAGTCCAGGCAGACTGCTTGCTCCCCAAGCTCCCCCACTCTCACTATATCTCTGTCCCCCCACTCGATCTCCAGTCTTGTGTCCCAGCCTCCAATAGAGGAAGCATATTTTAGGAGAAAAAAAGAGCATACTTTCATTACCAGTGACATTTAAAATGGAATTTATTAGCTGAAAGGAAAGACAACTAAAAGGGAGAGATGAATAAAATGATAGACAGTGTCAGAAAAATCAGTTGGTTGAAGTAGGGAGAAATCTAAATTAGGAGAATGCAGCTCTAGCTATCACAATATAAAATAGTTACTGCACTAGAGACTTGAATTGTTTAATGACAATTTTAGGCAAGTTTAGGCAACAAACAAACAACAACAATAAAAGAAGCTCAAAGGCCCAGCAAATGTTTTCAACAAAATCATAAAGAAGGTCATGCCTATTATGGTACAAGAAGCCTGAAAACCTTCAGCCCACCTTTTTTCAAAAACAAGTATGGGGCCATGGAGCTGTAGGACCCAGGAGGAGCGAGAGAGGAGCAAAAACGGGGTTGAGATGTGTCCAAATCCTGAAAATCTTGTCTTGAGATCAGCAAGAGGCACAGAGAGCCCTGTTCGTCCACCTTTTCTCCCTCCAGGAAATCACATAGCCTGGTAGCCAGGTTAAACTTTCCCTCTCTCTTAAAAGATCATGTCCAGCATCACTGAGAATTGCTCCTCATGAAAGTGAGGCATCCCCAGCACCCTGGATCTGGCTAATGATGTACACTCACCCCGAGAGCCCCTACCTCCCTGCCACACAGGTTTAAGTAGCCTTTGTTCCTCCCATTAAACAAGTTGCCTCATTGAAGCTGTCTTCTGAGAACTGTTTTTTGTTGTTATTGTTGTTGTTTTGGTTTGGTTTTTTTTTTTGTTTTAATGCATGCTCACAGCTACCTGAATCTATTTCACCCCTGCCTATTACTGCTACTCCCCCTGTTTTCCCTTTCAGTATCCACCAGTCCTGGGCTGATCACACTGTAATGGGCAGGGAACTGGGGCCTGAACAGCAGGTTAACAGAGGGTGACTGTTGAAGTTGGGGTCTAGAATACAGTGACAGATGGAGGGAAGGAGGTTACTAAAGTATAGTCTGGGGGATCCACAACAGTCATGGAAAGTGGTGAGAGAAGCCTTTAGCTAGTGTTCTGTTGCAGCTCTAGGGAAGAGACTGGGGAGTTGTATCTTGGGGAACAGAGAGCAAATTTTTTATTTCTAAGAGTAAACACTGATGAAGGGAACATATAATTGATTCAACAAGACCTAGGATCATGTGGTGCTAAGAAGGAGATCATAGAAAATGTTCACAGTAGAACTACAGTTGAAGACCTAGAGAAGTGAGAGTACCTCAGTCTGAATCTTCTTGGACTTTGAAAGCCCCTTTAGCAGATGTACTCAGCCTTTTGTTTTATGACCTTCAACTGACAGGTTGTGGTCTATATTTGCAAATGATAATCTTCTGTTATAAAGACCACTATTTAAATGTTTGTAAAAACCATAATACCTCAAACACACTTTCCTTGAGTGGTCTAGACAATTGTTTAACCAAGAGACTGAGCACAGTGGTTTGGATAAATTAGAACTCCAAATGAGTCATCATGGGGGTGTAGAAGGAGAATTAAACTGATAAAAATAAATAGAAAAGAAAAGAAACCAACAAACAAATGCTTATAGTAACTTTAATCAACTCTGAGCATGGAAAGCAGGAGTAAATTGAACTTGTATACCCATTGATATCATGCAAATTTTATCCAATGCCAGAAAACTACATTTATCAATACTGAATTTGCCTAAAATTCAAGCCTCTGGTTCAGTAATTACCTTATATTGTAATAGCTAGAACTACACTCTCCTTATTTAGCTTTTACCCTACATCACGGTGATGTTGTATATCACTTCATTCCTCTCTTCCTTTTACCTGTCTTTCTGTTTAGCTAATATGTAGACTGTTTTACATGTTACTGATAATGTATATATGTATGCCTTTTTCCCCTAAAATATATTTCCATTTATTAACTTAGAAGTGTAAAAGATGATTAACAAATAAGATAAAATAGGATACAGAATAACCAAAGTTTACTGAAGTTTAGATCTGTAGTAATTCTCAACTACAGGAATAGTGAGAAGCTTAACTATAGGAAAAGAAAACTTGAAGGAATTGATGGGTATTTACAGAATGGTCAAAACTGTAAGGAGATAGTTTATCCCACAGCTTTGCCATCATTCCTACAGTTTTGACAGTCCTAATGTTTAGTTGAGTTTTGGGTTATACTTCCTAACTAGTGACATAACATTAGCCAAAATTCTGCATGAATATTTGCTTTCCAAAAACCCAATCTTTGGTACTAAAGGAAATATCTTGCCTCACTAGGCAGTTCTTCCCCAAGTGACAAAGTTAACAACACTCTTTCATTCTCTTGACTTCCTTAAGATTGATGGATGGCTGCCTGTTTGCTTGTGATAACTACGGACTATTGTCTGTATGTTCAAACCTGTAGACAGAGCCAGGCATACACATTTCAGTATCATATTCTGTTTCATAATAAATTAGCCTGAGATGAGAACTGCATGTCCCCTGAAATTACTAGAAAAGACATAAATATTCTGTTTTGAGCTGTTTGTAACATTTGGTTGTAAAAAAGTCCAAAATATGCATCACATTATCTACCACCCTGTGAAAGTCTAGGATTGAATCTTGTAGCACTGTTGGAGACTGGTTCTGGAGGACATCATATAGATTCTCTTGTAGGAACCCGGGTAAAGCCAAATATGTTGACTGTTAATCTTCTTTGACAACTGTTTTTGAGATGTCATTCAAGCACATGCATAAACATAATAAAAAAACTTATTAATTTACTAGTGCTTAAGAAGGTGGCATAGATAGATGTGGCCCATGGTAGCTCAGTGTCCAAGTGGTTTTCCTAGTAAGGGGAACAGGGACTGTCTCTGACATGAACTCAGTGGCTGCCTCTTTGTTCACCTCCCGGTGAGTGGGAGCAGCCTTACCAGGCCACAGAGGAAGTCAGTACAGCAAGTCCTGTTGAGACCTGATAGGCTAGGGTCAAATGGAAGGGGAGGAGGACCTCCCCTGTCAGTGGACTGGGGGACAGGCATAGGAGAAGAGGAAGGGAGGGTGAGATTGGGAGGGAAAAAGGGAGGGGTCTACAGCTGGGATACAAAGTGAATACATTGTAATAATTAAAATATAAATTAATATTAAAAAATTTTCACACAGAAAAAAAAAGAAGAAAAAAATGGCATAGATCCTTTTCTGAGCAGCCGCCATGATGGCTAAAGTGGAGCAGAAGAAGAAGCAGACATCCTGCAAGTTTACTCTTCATGGTGTGGACCTGGACCAACTGTTGGAAATGGCCTATGAACAGCTGATGGAGCTGTACAGTGCCAGCCAGAGGCAACGCCTGAACCTGGGCCTGACAGAAGCAGCGCTCACTTCTCAAGTGCTTGAGAAAGCCAAGGAGGAGGCTCCAACCTTCAAGAAGCTCAAGGTGGTGAAGACCCACCTGAGGGATGTGATCATCCTGCCCTAGATGGTGGGCAGTATGGTGGGCATGTGCAAACTCAAGACCTTCAACCAGGTGGAAATCAAAACATAAATGATTGGCCAATACCTAGCCAAATTCTCCATCACCTACAAGCTCGTGAAGCATAGCAGACCTGGTATCTATTTTAACCCACTCTTCCTATTTCATCCACCTCAAATAGTCATGTCCAATAAAGACTCATGTTTAGTCCCTTGGGGGAGAGCCATCATACTAATTTCTAATGACACTTTCATTTGTGTCTATGTACTTTACATAATGTGGAATGAATATTGAGATTTCTATGTTCATTTTGGGAAGGAGAAACTTGTAGTTTCAATTTCATTTTTAACACAGCAACATAACTTTGATCAAATCATCAGACAGTTGAAATTTCCTGACAACTGCCTTAGCTGTATTCTAGAGAATGAAAAGCTCCTTCAAGAAGAATGTTTGAATGCCTAGAATAAAGTACAATTCAGATAACATTGTTTCCAAATTTCAAAAGCCATGTATAAAAGAGAATGAAACAATACAACCCTTTAGAGGGTGTCAAAAGAACAGAAAATCAGTTGCTTAGGCATCTCTGCACCATAGACCTCAGTGAATGGTTGCAAAGTTTATAAAGAATACTGATTGTTGTCCTTTATGCTAGAAGACTATCAGAAAAGAGCTAGTGTAGAGTGCACCCATTAGAAAAATGACAAGGAAATATGAAACTAAATTTTCCTTAGAGAGACTCTAGATAATGCCCAATGGGGCTGTGGGACAGGGTTGTCCCAGCTCTCAGAACTCTGTAGAGCACAAACTTAGCCTACAAATCCTAAGGGACCAAGATGCTAACTGGTAAGATCTTCCTCATAGGCTCATCTTAGCAAACTCATGGAGATGCATCTGACAGAGGCACAGTGTGCACACCACTATATGCAGAAGACATGAACATGGAGTCAAGAGAGGTGTTTCTGGAGGCTTAAGAGTGAATGCTTGTCATCATGTTAAGTTTTAGACTCATTTAGGTCACTTATGCCTCTCTTTGTCTCTATGTTTTTCTCTTTTCTAATGAAGATGTCTGTCCAGCTCCTCTTTAACCATTTTTTGAAAACACATAATTATTTTACGGACTGTCAGATGGAAGGAATTTGCCTCAGGATAAACCATGCCTTGAATTACATTCTATGATTTATACAAGTTGTGGAATTTGGGTTTCTGTGTTGGAAATGAGATAAAACTTTTAGTATTACAAAAATAAAAATAAATGTATATTGTATATGGGAATTCATGAGTTTGGGGGATCAGAGGCAGAAAATATGTTTAAATGCCTTCTTAAAATTCATTAATATTTTCTATTTTAACATTTCTGCTAGGTGGGAGCTTAAAGAATTGGTTAGGATGTGACTCTCACTTTTAGAAATATCTAGATTAATGTTATTGTCTGGAATAGTGCTCTTTATTAAAAGGAAGAGTTTAACCTTCCCTTGTGCTCTCTTGTCCTATTTTCACTCCTCTGCTATGGATGAGGAATGAAGGACCTTGCCATGTGCTAGATTTCCCAGTCTTTAGAATCTTCGAATCAGAAATAGGGGTTAATTATAAATTCCTCCACATGTGGCATTTTGTTACTGGAGCACAAATCAAAGCAAGGCTTTTCACAAAGTCAAATCACATAATAGTCAACTTTGTTTTAATCCACAACCAAAAACTTCAGAATTTAAATCAAAACAACTACCCTTAACGATAGCACTACCAATGAATAAAATGTTTCGATACAGATTTAACAATACACAGTCATATTCTGTATACAAGAAACTGAAGAACAAGTGAAAGCAAACAAAGAATTTCTCTGAAGAGATACTTCATGTTCGCACAGATTAGAGATTCAATATTGTTATGATGTCAATGAAATTCTAATCAAAATCACACCATGATTTCATTGTAAATATTGACAGAATGATTCTAAAATCTATATGGGAAAGGAAAACAAATAGAGAAGCCAAACAATTTGAAAAATAAGAACAAAATTGAATGACTGGCACTTTCTGATTTAAAGATTAATAATAGCATAATAATCAAGATATTGTACTATTGATGAAAATAAGATTGATTTGTGTTGATTAATGAGGCAGAATAGAGCTTTCAGACATCAACCCAAATAAATATTGCCAACTGCTTTTCATCACAAAGGGAAGAAGGCAAATTAGTGGAAAGCAGACAATGGTATTTTTGTTCAGTAATAAATTGTGTGGAAACATTGGATAGCCACATGTCATAAGATGGAAAAGCCCATTCATTTTACTTTATACACAAATAGACATACAACTAATGTAAAAGGCTAAACTATAAAAGCCGTTATGTTGTTTTAGGCAAAAGTAGTTTTTGGATAAGGAATTAAATTCAAAGTCCCTCAAACCAAGCAAAGAGACAAACATAAAAACATGGCATAATTCAAAGTGTTTGCTCTATAAAATTAATTATGAAAGAAAGAGAGATAAACTAAAGGTTGGAAGGAAATATGTACAAATCCTATTCCTGTCAAAGCACATTTATCAGAGTACACAAGGAATTTAAATAAGAATGATAAATCAAAGGACTCCCAAATCCTAGAAATAGGACAAAAATGTCAGTAGCATTTCATCAAGAACTACACAGATGGTAAGAAAGTTTTTGAAAGTTGCAAACTGTCCTTAGTTACTATTAAATGCAAATTAAACCCTCAACAATTTGCCATCATATCTAGCATATACAGGCTAGGGGATCAGAAAACAAACAAAACAAAATACCGTGGTGTGTTGGGAAGCATGTGGGCAAGTGCTCACACTGGTGGCACTGTAAAATCTGGAAATTAAGATTTGGAAGAATGTAGAAGATCCCTGAACTTTACATATTTATGTTAAGGTTAACGTGGCCTATGATTCAGCAATCTCATTGCCTATTATTTGTTGACCAGAATAAAAATGTACACGTACAACTAAATGAATAAATGACTGTTAGAGACTGTTAGGTTGTTAGAGTGTTAGGCCTAACTAAGGAGGAAAGACCTACCCTGAATGTGAGTAGTGCTGTTCTGAGAAGTAGAGTCTCAAATACAATAAACAAAACAAATACAAAGAAAGTGAGTATTTCTTTCTGCTTACTTGTGTGCAATAGTATGCAATGTGACTAACTACCTTATGCTCCTGCAGCTCTGCCCTCCTTTCAGGGTACACTGTCTTTTAACTGTTAGGCAAAGCGAATTCTTCTCTCCTGAAGTGACGTTTGTTAGACACTCTGTAACAGAAACAAGAACACTAAATAATACAATGTTTACAGTGTATTTGTTCATTATCATACACATTTTCTTCATATTATGAATGAGTAAACATAAGTTCAATAATCTTTAGTACTATAAAAAATAAGCTCTCTCTAGATACACACACATGTATATTGCATGTACATTCTGTCATTAATGAGTTTCAAATGTGTATATGTGTAAATGAATTAAGATAGAACCAATAGAACACAGGCAATTTAATTCCATTAACAAAATCATCAGTATGAAGACACCAGATCAACAGAGAACAAATTAACCAGTGGTGGCCAAAGGACCTTGACAGATATAATAGACATAGTATTTCACAATAAGAAGGAATTTAGAAAACGGATATGGAACTGTTCTCCATCTTAACTATGGTTGTTAGTAAATGACTGATATTTTAAGACCATAAACTTTATATCAATAAGGAAACTTTACAAAGTACAAATAAAAAATCTTTAAAAATTATCTATGAAAAAGTAATATGGATGTATCACTCTCATAATAACATATGTAAAAATATTCACTTCTAGTTACTTTAATGCCCCCAAATAAAAATGTTTGATATTATCATTCATTATGGCAAATACACTCTTGTATCCTTAGATAGCTTACATTTTCTTTAAGCCTCATTGATTTTTACAGACTTATTTTTTAACACCATTAACCTTTTGATATTTTCATCAAAAGTACTCAGGATAGAGTAGATTTTAAAGTTCTTCCTTAAAAGTCACACATTGTCAGCAACATAAATTAATATAAATTAAACAGCCAGTTTTTTTTTATCTTAGTGATAATTTCCTGGGCGTATTTATATTTATGAACAGTTAATTATTTGAAGTTCTCAATACAAAACTGAAAGCCCTAATATATAGTATATATACAGTACATATACACAATGAAACTATAGTGAAAATCATTAGATCAATATGAAAAATTAGAAAACTGTAAATTTTAAAAAGAAAAAGAAAGGCTCTGACAGGACATTATGAGACAAAGAACCTCCAATGATGCCATTGAGTTTGTTTTCTACTGGCCATCTTCTACTGGCTGCGAGACCTACACTTAAGAATATCTTATTTCCTTTCAGAGATTCCCGAGAAGGAAATGAAATTTTCATTTGCAAGTGGTCATAAAATGGCAATATGTCTTGGTTAGGAATGGGGCTTGCGTCAGCCTCTCCCAACTCTAAAATATGACATGGCATAGACCTTGCTCATGCCTCGTTTTCTGTGGGCTTCTTATGTGCATTGGTCCTGTTGTTTTTAGAAGGCTCTTTTTTAGCTTGATGTCCTCCATCCCTTTTGGCTCTTCCACTCTTTCTGCAGGTTTCTCTGAGCCCTGAGCTGAGGTTTTAGATGGGACAACCTGTTCAGGGATGAATGTTCCAAGGTCTCTCACTCTCTGCATATTGCATGTTTGTAAGTGTCTGCATTTGTTTCCATCTGCTGTAGGAGGATGCTTCTTTGAGGATGGCTGAGCAAGGCACTGATAAGAGAATAGTGAAATGTCATGAGGAGTCATTTTATTGATGTAATTCTTTACTGGAGCATCAGTAATTGTTTTTACTCCATGTGCCTGAGCTAGTATAGCCAGGCTACTTTATTCTGGTTCCTATATCTACCACCCTTCTCTACCCTAGTGCCTCCTTTACATTGTTTCCTCCCTGTCCAAAACCATAAACAACTTGCAACCAACTCTCCTAAATGATGACATCCATAACCCACTCACCAAAAACCATCCAGAACGCCTAGAGAATGAGACAAATCATACTAAGCAGTTGTGGACAGTCTGAATTATTATGCTAAGTGGTGATGTTGGGCCTTGTCTTTTCTGGATGTGTGTTTTATCGTGTGCTTTCTATTGCCCTGTCTTGTTCTTATTTTTATTTATTTATTAAAATTTACTTACTTTGTATCCCAGCAGTAGCCCCCTCTCTTATCCTCTCCTAATCCTACCCTCCTTCCCTCACCTCCTCCTATGCCCCTCTCCAAATCCACTGAGAGGGGAGGTCCGCCTCCCCTTCCATCTGATCCTAACCTATCAAGTCTCATCAGGACTAGATGCATTATCTTCTTTTGTGGCCTGGTAAGGCTGCTCCTCCCTCAGGGGTAGGTGATCAAAGAGCCAGCCACTGAGTTCATGTCAGAGACAGCCTCTGTTCTCCTTACTAGGAAAACCACTTGGACACTGAGCTGCCATGGGCTACATCTGTTCAGGGGTTCTATATTATGTCCATGCATGGTCCTTGGTTGGACTATCAGTCTCAGAAAAGATGCCTGTGTCCAGCTTTTTTGGTTCTGTTTTACTTCTTGTAGAGCTCCTGTCCCCTCCAGGTCTTTCTATCCTCCCCCTTCTTTCGTAAGAATCCCTGCACTCTGCCCAAAGATCATCTTGTGCAAGGTATCCCAGAAGCAGAAAGACACACATAGTATATACTCACTTATAAGTGGATATTAGGCATATAATATGGGATAAACATACTAAAATCTGTACACCTAAAGAAGCTAAGCAAGAAGGAGGACCATGGGTAGATGTTCAATCTGAGAGACCAAAGATTTAAAAATTAGATTTTTGGGGGTATTTGTTTAAAGTTTAAAGCATAAGCCTGAACAAAGACCAGCCAGGTATAGACATGTCCAGCCACCTGGGGAAAGGAACTAGCTTTATTGCATTCTTTTCCTGCCCACTAGAGATGCAGTTGCTAGGAAACAGGCCCAGATGGCCAGGCCAGAACCGCTTTTGATCTTGGCACCTAAAGTAAGCCAGTCATTTTAAAAGTAAATTTCCCTTACCCAATCATGTAACAACAAGGCATGAACTCCCTGATTCTGATTTTGTTTTGTTTTTTTCTCTTTAAAAACTTTGTTCCAAATGGGCTTTCTAGTAAGGGGAACAAGGGCTGAATCTGACATGAACTCAGTGGCTGGCTCTTTAATCACTTCCCCCTGATGGGGGAGCAGCCTTACCAGGCCACAGAGGAAGACTATGAAGGACAGTCCTGATAGGCTAAGGTCAGATGGAAGGAGAGAAGATCTTATCCTATCAGTGGATTTGGAGAGGGGCATGTGAGGAGATGAGGGAGGGAGGGCAGGATTTGGAGGAGACAAGAATGGGGCTGCAGCTGGAATACAAAGTGAATAAATTATAATAAATAAAAAATTATAATTAAAAAAACTCAGCAACCTTGTTTCCCTAAATGGAGGAGCCACATTTCTTTACTACATCCGCAGGAAGTTTTTGTGACTTGTAGCTCGAGCACGTATACAATAAATCCTCACACATTTGCAGCAGAGTCGATTCCTGGTGGTCATTGGGGGGGGGGGGATGTCTCAGGAATTGGGCATAACAAATCATCATTCAGAAAGGCAAATGGAATAGACATCAGAAGAGGGAGAAAACAGGGAATAGGACAGGAACCTTCCACAGAGGGCCTCTGAAAGACTCAACCCTGCAAGGTATTGAAGCAGATGCTGTCTTGTTCTTAAAAAGGTGTAGTGGCTGTGTGTTGCCTGCTAGGAAGTTCTTCTGGGATCCTGCCAGGTGTGAGCTCTGGGAGTTCAAAGTTGAATGTGTTTCTAGGTATTGGGAGTTGACACTTAAGGATGAAGTGGGCTATAAAGGGGGTTTCACAGGAGGAAAAAAAAGCAGGTTGTTCCAATCAAATCTGCTTAGTCCCCTGTAAAGCGAGTCAGAGAGTGAGAAGAGGCCATAGTGAGTAGTAGCAGGTAGTAGGTCTACAGCGTTGGGGTGAGACCAGGGGATTTTATTTTAAGAAGTGGAGGCAAAGTGAAGATATAAAGCCGACTTCCTTGCTTTGCTGTAATACCTCTCTGTCACCCTTGTCTGGTGGCATCCCAGGGAAATCCTATGGCTGTTGGGGGCTGGAACAATAAGGTGGGTGGGAAGGGAAAAGATCTCTGTGATCTTCAGGAAATGGAGGCAGAGAATAAGAGGCACGGTAGGCGGTCTGCAACAAAGCTGAGGTGAGACTGAGGAATTGTAGTTGGAGAAGAGGTAGACCTGAAGATCAGCAATTAGCCTACCTGCTCCCAGTTGTCATGGCCTGTGGGTTCCTAGGGAATCTTGATGAAAACATTTATGAGGCTCCAGTTCTTTGAGATTCTAACACTTGCCCATGGCATCATGGATCAAAGACCAATCCTTTAACATAGAGACTTTTGGGAAGCACTTATCCAAACAACAGATCTATCATATGACAAAATGAACTGCAGCTACACATATTCCTGAAATTAGGTCTATTTTACAAACATAATCTCACATTGCACCTGAGATTTTACTGATTTTTGTATGTTATTATAAAGAAAGCACATTTTTAAAGATTTTTGAATGAGTTGCATTACGTCCTTATTAGCAAAAATAAAAAATAAATCAATAAATAAAGTTTCCTCATAGTTCATCAGGCAGTGTGAGATGTACGCTGACATCATCCCTCTATGTCTCTAATTCTACAGGAACAGTTCAAAGTAGCCAGTGAGAAGCTGTGCACTATTGCTAGGGTACCTTGAATGAAGGAAGTGCTGAATATTTTAAAAGAATTTTCTAAAAGTCTGATCAATTATTTTCAACAGATAGATGCTATCAAGTAATGTATCTCCTTGGGCAGGAGACACTTCCTATAGCTTTCAAGTTGTTAGTTGCCTAAACTGTTACAATAAGAGTGCAAATTAAGGGCTGTTAGTACTTCTGCTGACATCTGCCAACCAGTATACCTTGTGAGGAAAAGTACTTAAAACCACTCTACAAATACTAATCGAAAAGAACTTTCACTGAACCACTAAGGTTTTTTTTTTATGATACTGTTTTCCAATCATAATTAAATTTCACAATGAAATGAGGACCATGCCAAGTGACTCAAACATTCTCAGTACTCATTGTATACATTTGGTGATTTTGCCAACACATTTCTTTTGAAATGCATCATCTTAACTAACTCTATGAAAGGAAAACTGTTATAAACCATTATCAGTCATTTGATCTTACATCTAATCTTAAATGAAGCCTCACAAAATACCTGTGAGTAATAGTACAACTGTCAGTAGGAGCCTCCAAATCAGTGGTGGAGAAATAGATAAACTAAAATAGTTGGCTGTAGCTGTTTCTTCTCTTTTTTTTTCAGATTTTCCATATAATTTATATAATCTATAGTAACCAATGGTCTCATTTGTCTTCATTTGAATTACCACTAGCTTGTTGGCTGGTCTTGCATTTCATTTTAAGTGATTACAAATACCCACAACATTTAAATCAGCATTTAATTGCTTTAAACCTAACATAACAACATTGGTTTTTGTTTGCTTGTTTGTTTGTTTTTATGAGTTTCTTTAAAAACTGAAAATAGGCAATGCGATCTGTATTTCAAATGTGTTTGCAGGTAGGGTATAAGGAGAGATAATGAATGTCGTCCTAGTAGGAGCTGGCTCAGTTTTGCAGAAGAATCTCCCCAATAATAGGACTAGCTCAAGCCACCTCCTCCAGCCTCCACACTATTTCCTGTCCTAATTCTTGTTACCAGAGGACAGAAAGAAGGCCTTTGCTCAGATGCTGTGCCTTTGATCTGGGGCTTCTCAGACTCTAGAAACAGGAGAAGATACTGTTGGTTTAGAAGTCACCTAGAGTGTAGCATTCTGCTAGAGCAGTGTACAGTAGACTGTGACTCTCTGAGTTCTTTGCAAACCACAAAGCTGCAGAATTGATAAAGACATGATAACGATATTTGTCAGGGAGTCTTGGCCTTCATAAGCTTTTCATTGTTTTATTTCTCATGCATGCTAAGTTTAATATTTTATTTATTAGCTAACAAATAAATATACTTCGGTTTTACATCATTCCTATACCTTGTAAATCTGTTAATTTTTGATTTACTCAAAAATTTTTTATTTTTTATTTTTTGCTTCATGTATTAGCCATCCTTATCTCATAGCTCTGGACATTTCTACCATAAGAACAGAGGAAATTGCTTTTCCAATTACCAAATCCTTAAAGTACCACACTACAACCAACTCTGAGCATTTATAACCAAGAGGGTCATCTGAGAGGTGTTCCTGATGCTATTTCTGAAACTGCATTTGACACAAATGCCATGTCTCCTGTTAACAAATTTTCATGGGATTTCCATCTACTATCACTGACATTTAGTGCCTATGTTTCCACAGCAACTCTGACTCTTGACATGACTGTAGGCTTTTAGAACCAATAAATATGGTTCTAAATTAAGGGAATGTGAAGACAAAAGATATAATGCCTAAATGTTTGAGGGATAATATAAATATATATCAACTTGCATTTAGAAGTATATCTATGAAATAGATGTTTAATGCACTCCTCTGAGCTTCATAAATAAGCACTGAGATAATACACGGCAGAAAGGAAGCCCTGAAGCCTACCTGTAAGTTCTCCTCTCACGTCCTCCTCTTTATTCATCTCTCCATACAGTGGATACTTGTTCAGCCACATCAGTGTAGATAACAGAGAAGAAGCCAACGGTTTAAGACTTAGCCTTTGAAATAATATAATATTTGCCATTTTTTAAAATAGTTTTTCTTGCCTCTAGATTCTGAGATCATTTCTAAATTGGAGTTTGCAGAGTCAAATCATGTCATTTACTGTCTTTAGTTGTTTTAGTACGGAACCTCCTATACCATTGGCTTCTCAAGACTTGGCTTTACCTCTAAACTGCCTTGCAAATATGAAAGAAGAAATTGTTTTTAAACACCGGTGCTGTGCACACCAAGGCCCTTTGTCTGGACTTGCCATAGCCATGCCCCTTTATCATTCTCTCCTTGCACTGACTCTTCATATTTAGTGAAGGACGCACCATCACAAAGTGTAAACCAGGAGAGAGTATTGATCTTGTAACTCTTGCAATTAAAATGTATTATCCAGCAAATTGGAAGTAATCATAAATTGTTAAATGAACTGTGAATGTATGTTTAGCAGTTTTCATGTGGTTGTCTGAAGAGCTGTCATAATTCAGAAATCTGCTTCAAAGCACTTGTTAAAATTGATATAGAGATTTTTATAGTAAACTTCCATGTGACATTTCAATAAGAAGTTGATTATTTGGTGATAAGTGATGCTTCAGTGCATATAACTAGATCTTTACAGTCTTTATTCTTGTATAACTTGAAGAGTTAATTTAGATTCAAGAGTAGAGGCCTTTTTGTTCTGTTAATACTTGCCACAAGAGTGTCAGAACCCTTCCACTGAACTTTGTCAAACTGAGTGCCAGATTGGTTTGTCTAAACGGAGGATGTTTTTCTCCTCTACCTTTTAATTGTGGATCATTCCTTAAGGTGTTTTATTATAATTGTTCACAGCTTGTGCTGCTTTATTGATTAAACCGCTGTGAAGCTCTTGGTGGAAGTGTGGCATAAACCATGTGATATGAGCCTTTTAAGGTTATTGCTATGCTTGCAGTCAGATGGCTGCAGCTCTGAAGGCTGTGATTGAAAAGCAAATGAAATGTTTTTAGGAAACTGTAATCACATCAGCCTTGACATTTCACCACTCCCCCCCGGGTAACTAATAAATTCAATTTTTAAAGGGAACTTCTAATTATATATAAAAAATCAGACCCTGTATAGAATTTCACCTTTTTATATTTGGATTTCTATTAGGATGGCAAATGACTAAAGTATATTTATATTCATATTTACTTAGGTATATTTACTTCCTGTAAGACAAGAAAGAATATTTACTTCTATATAAGCCTTTAGATCTTCTTAGAAAGCAGAACTAAAAAATGTGGTTGAGAATGGTTCTGTTATTGGTCATAATCATGAAATCATTAATTTTACTGAACTTGAAGAATCAACAAAAGAGATGACTGCACATTCCTTGGACTTTGAAGCACAATGGGGGTACATTTCACACCACAGAGTCTTCAGGAGAGTCTGATATTTCAAATTAACACCCCGTCACATACTTGTTTTGTAATCTTAGGCAAACTCTCAGTCTCCACAAATCTCTGTTTCCTCATCTACAAAAGGAGCAGTCATGCCCCTGTAAGGTGCACGATCATAGTTTTTGCTCTGCTCAACTCATTGCACATAGAGAGAAGACTCACAGGTACGTGGCCTAGAAGAAAAGACAGGCAATTTCTGTTCATCGGGCTCTTAAGTAGCTCTGGATGGATGAGACTGTGCTGAATGCAAACTTGTTAGAATTAAAATACTGGCATCATTTCCCTTGGGCAAGAAAAAATATCACTGGGAGCATTGCTAAGTCAATCGATGCTTGATGTGGTGCATATGAATAGTGCTTGTGTTTAATGAAAGCATTTAGATGGAGGAGGAGTCACCAATACTGATGCATAAGCTAAGGCTGTGGCTGTCCACTATTTTCTTGAGAATTGATGTTGCCAGTTGCTTTGTATTCAGAGATTATGGTAAGTGCTACTCTTGCAAGAAGAGCACACATCGACAACTCAAAAAAAAAATACTAATTTTCCCTGGTAGCAGAAGTCTCGATATACCATTATGGATGACTCTGACTGGCATTAATTATTTGGGCATTGTAACATCAATATCCAATTTACCAACATTAGGACCCTGCTCAGGAATGAAATAGCCATGATTTATCACTGTACATTAAGAAGGTTGAATGGCATTATCACATATACATAATTCATTTTAATTAAACACATATACTCGAATAGCTTCTTAATGGCTATCCAATGCCCCATTAATCTTAAATGTAACAACCTGAGATACTTCGAGAGGTCATGTGCTCATTCAAAACTCACGAACGTAATGTCCAGTGCAGTGTGTGTTAGGTGATCCTCACAGGTTAAGTAAATGTCAAATCTAATATTTGTTTGTGGTACAATTACTTCAAACAAATATTAATGAGATAAACAGTGTTTTTGTCATCACCATTTTAAAAATTCTCCTCCAAAGAACATTAAAATGTGCATCTCTGCCAAGTTACTTAGATGAGGTTTAGTAGCAGATTGTAAGGTGCTGGGTTAAACAAAGAAACAAAAAAAGAGTCAGCTTTCATTTGTGTATGAGTTTCTTGTACACCTTATAATATTAATTTATCAGCATCAGAAAAGTCTGTCTTGTTTACTTCAATAATATCAACGTGAAAAATTTCCCCTCATATATATGCATTTGATAAAAATTCCACAGAGGAAGGATCTGTCTTTAAATAAGCTAAAATACATTAGGGCTGTTAAAGTCTCAGGGATGAATCTTTCCTGTCTTAAGCATCATTCTGTGGCAAGTTCTGAAAAAGCCATGTGAGGAACATTTTTATAATCTCAAGTTAAGCCCTGCATCATATTCCCTAATGCAGCACACACTAATTGTGGGGCATCAAACTTAAAACTGTGATGAATAATTTTCTACAGATCTGCTACCATTACTAGTGAGGAATACATAGATATGACATACTACAGCCAAACAAGGAAGAAAGAAATATTATCTGTGTGAACTGTATGAACTGTCAATCCTAGAATAATTAGTGATTACTAATCTAATAAATACATTTTATGTGTTGACCTACTATCCTCTGTTGTTTTAAGATTGCAATATACTGTCTCTATCTCTCAGTATTTTGCCAGTTTGCTTTAAATAATATGCTTCTTAAGAGAGAACACACTGCTGAAGAAGGAAAATAAGTCCCTGAAGTTTGTGTCGATCAATCTAAGAGAAAGAGTGAGAGAGTGAAATAGTTGTGTAGCTACAGGCGTGCTTCTAGCAATGAGAGCAGGTGGAGGCTCTGGAAACAACCACACAAATTATATTGCTTTTGTTGGACTCTTAAACAACATTCACATGACTGTCAAGAAACATCTGAGGCATTTTGCTTTCTGAAGTGCTTTAACTTCCTTATTTAGGCAACATTCACAGCAGCTTAGTGGTTGGAGTAGAAGCATATCACCCATCTTATAGATGATAAAAGAGTGACATTCACATAAGCAATATATTCAAAGTAATAGCTTACCATGATAAGAGATTTCAGTCTCAAAAGTTGTGCCATTTTATGCTCTTAACAAAAAGAATAAGGGCTGCAGACAGAGAACTACTTATATTGTCTCCCTGTTTGTGTGTATATTTTTCACAATTGTACCTTTTCAAGAAATTTTCCTATTTAGTGTACAATTACACTGAAAATTCTTAGCATTAACTTAATCACCACATTCTCCTTGTATCTGAAGAACCTTTGACAATATCCCATGTTCTCATTCATGTATTGGGAATATCTCTGTCTCTCTCTCTCCCTCCATCTCCCTTCTTTCTCTTCTTTGCTCCCACTCTCTCTCTTTCTCTCCCTCCTCTTCTTCCCTTTCCCTCCTATTTCCTTCTCTCTCCCCCTCTCCCTCTTTCCTTGTTTCTTTTCCTCTCTGTCTTTCCCCCTCCCCTTTCTCTCTCTCATGCAAACAATTCCTTTTGTAGTTTTGTCATTGCTTGCAATACAACTCATTACTTTTGCTGACATTTCACCACTTTTTAACTTCCCTAATTATTATGAGTTATACTGTCAATTCAAAAGTTCTTAAAATAGAAGTTTAGAATATCAGTTTAGGAATCTTTTATTTAGTGATAAATCTAGCAATTTTATTTTATTTCAATATTTTTCTACAATTGTCTGTGTTCAATAATTGCTCACCTTGTCCAGTTTAGTCCTAATTCTATGGTAGGTTCAAACTTTTTGTTTTTGAAACTTTGCCTGGAATAAGAAGGTCTTTTTATTCTTTAAAAATTCTTTCCTATCATTAGCAGGTACTATTAGCCAATTTGTATGTAATCAACTGCATATAGAAATAAAAGAATAACTACATCTAGTCTTCTCTTTAAACACATTTATGTAAAATAACTGTTTCAACTGCAGATAATAACCCAGGGCTGGAGAAATACCTTAACAATCTAAGTTAGAACTTGTGTTGAGGAGCATCACGGGTTCATCACAGTCCAGGACAGTTGTTCAGCTTGACCAGTCAAGGATGCTGCTTTCTTTTACTGGGTCAGTCATAGGGCTTAAGGCGCCTGGAGTCGTCAGACTCCAGGAAAACTATATGAATATATGCAATGAGTAAACAGAAAAGGGAAGCATTAGTATTTGTAGGGGGAAGAACAGGAATAAAGGTCAGGACAATAGCTGTTTCACAATCTGTTTAGAAATTCTAAATGTGTCATTCCTTCTGTGGTGGCCGCCACCCATGGAGAGGCAGGGAAAATGGGAAAATGACAGATCCTAATAATGAACAGGTTTGTTTTCTATCTCTTTGTTTAAATTTTACTGTATCATGAAGTACCTCTTTTAAAAATGCACAGCATGATTATGACCATTTAACCCAGACATGGAACTACTCATTCGGCAATTTCACTAGATATGGATGACAATTTTACAAGATTTTCACTCACATAACTTTCTGCTTAGACACTCCATCTCAAAATGGATGTATACATATGCATCTCAAGATAGGGGTGACTTGTGTATATTTTTACATATAAACAATATGTGAAAATATATTATTTTTACTATTAAATATTAGGTGACATTTATTGTTAATGTCAGTTTTAGATTTTCATAAAATTTGTGATGTATGATGTAGGTTATTTCCATATGAACTAAACACAATTAGATATTTATGTGTGCTTCTATGGTGAGTGTGCATGTGTGTCTGTGTGTGTGCATGAAAGCACATGTATTCATAATACGTGTGCGCACACAGTTTTGAAGGCTAGAGGTTGACTTTGGTTATCTTCTTCTTTCATTCTTTTTAAAAATGTATTTAATTTTTATTTGTTACAATTTATTCACTTTGCATCCCAGTTGTAGGCCCCTCTCTCATCCCCTCCCAACCCCATCCTCCCTCCCTCCTCTCCTCCCATGCCCCTTCCACAGTCTACCTCCTTCATTCTTAACTTTGTTTTTTGAGACTGTATCTCTAATTGAACTCAAAGCTAATAGGCAAGCTAAATTCGATGGTCAATAAATGCTGAAGTTCTGCCTGTCTCTGCTATCCCTCATAGGATAAGAATTACAGGTACATGCTGCCACACCTGTATTTTTACTATTGCCTTTACTTTTACATGTGTGCGGGAAATCTCGACCCAGGTCCTCATGCCTACATGACACTGCTCTAGACACTAGGTGTATTTTTAACATTGAGTATCAGTGCAAGGTATTTGTTAGGTCAAGAAGAGTTTAAGCCCACCATTTATTCACATAAAAATCTATAAATACCCTCCCATCCGAAGACTCAGGGATCATCCTGAAAAAGGAGACAGAAAGATTATAAATGCTAGTAATGGCAGATAACTTCAAGGAAACAGAACATTCTGAACACAGCAGGGCAGCTGCACCCATAAATTCAAAAAGGTTGCAAGAGCATGCACAGGACCTCTGCAAGTTCATGCTAGACCATGTACTTTCATCAAGAGGAAATGTAAACACAAATTCCCTACTATAAATGAGGTGCTACTGGCCATTCATAGCTTCTGGGAAAGACAGTCAGTTTTCTTAAAAGTGTAGCCATA
>CM053766.1:58873305-58926754 GCA_028658305.1 Pachyuromys duprasi
AAACTGAGCCGGGCACAGGGGTCTTGTAAGAGACGGATTCTACAATCAAGGACCATGTGTGGTTGTGGAATGGAACCCCCGCACGGATGGGGCCCATGATAACTTGGTGTAGGGCTGAAGACCCTATTCAGGGAAACAGGGACTGTTTCAGTCATGATCTTGATGGCTGACTCTTTGACCCTCCCCCATATAAGCCGGGGAGTGACAGACTGGCTAGATCCCAGAGGAGGACTTTGCAGCTAGCCTTGAGGAGACAGAATAAGCTGGGGTTGGATGGAAGGGAAGGAGGTCCTCCCCTGTTGGTGGACTTGGAGGGGGCGGGGAAGAAGGAGATGAGGGAGGGAGTGGGAGGGTAGGAGGGAATGGGGCAGGGGGCTATGCCTGGGATTCAAAGTACCTAACCTGTGATTGAGATAAAAATAAATTAATTAAAAAATAAAATAAAATACAGAACCATGGAGCCCAGTCCCATTAGATCTGCAAAACACTCTCAGACCTAAGGTCAGGGCATAAAGATTATATGAGTCAGAAGTTCAGGGAGTTTGCTGTAATATTCTGTCTCCTAGTAACGTCAGAATGTACCCCCCATCAAGTTTCCCCAAAATGACTGCCCAAACATGAACAAAACAAGGACAATAATCATCCTAAAGTTGACAGGGGAAACCTCACAACACTACTCAACTCAAAGAACTACTGTCAACTAAGGGATGCTAAGCACTAGAAAGCAGGAAGAACATGCCAATTGGTTGCCCAGTACCAACTGGTCAACTCTGAAAACCTACATACAGTGATTTGAAAAGGAAAGCCTTATAAAGGAAAAGAAATGTCCTTCAAAACTTCCTCATTGGGGTATGGTGTCCTTTTTGCTGCTTCAGTAGTGATTTAGCTAATAGAAATGTTGGACTGCATTCAAAAACAGAAAGTGACAATTTTGTTAGTTTTCAAAGATAAACTCACTGTGTACCTTAGAGGCCTAGAATACAAAATCTTCTATCTCTGCCTCCTAAGTGCTGGGATTAGAAGCATATGCCACCCTCCCCTTCTCAACTTTGACTATTTTCTAATTCTGATAATACTCAGGTGAGACTGCTTCCAAATTCAGGTAAACTGTGGAGAGGGCAGCATGGAGTTGGTGATTAATAACCCAGTAGACTTTTCTCTGCAGTAGCAAAACTTAATTCTCTGGAGCTGACAAAAAAACTCTTCGGGGCCAGCTAATGAAAAGGGGAAAAATACATCCATACATACACTTGGTGGATGAAGCAAGCTCTAACAAGCTCCAACAACTTTATTTTTTCTTTTAGCCTTTTTGTACCATCTAAAACAAAATTCCCTCTGTACGAAAAGAGATAACCTCGTAGTCACAAGTCACAGATTCTCCAAAAACAAAACAAATTCTTCAAAAAGAGATTAAAATCATTACATGAAAGAAAACTGTAACTGAATTACTGATTATATATTCTTTTGAAAGTCATTCCTAACTGTTGTTAGAATGAAAGAATGAAAATCCCAACCATTCCATTTTAGCAATAAAGACTCAGGAGCCAGATACTGGGGTGAAAATCTGCAAGCTCAGAGAGGCAGAGAAAGCACTTAGCTGACCTTCCTTCTCAGCTCACATCCTGATGTTACAGAAAAGGCCCAAAAGGCTGACTAGCACAGCTGACAGCCCAGGAGAAAAAGGCCAAAAAACCAAGGCCAAAGGCTCGCTAACTCAAAGCTCAAAAAGCCTCAAAAACCGGAGAGCTAAAGCTTCCTTCCCTCCCACATGCTGTCTTAAATACCCCTCAACTCAAAGTCCCTTTTGCTCTTTAATCTCTGTCAGCTAGTTTCTTGCTCTGCTTCCTGATCCAGGGTTCATTTTACTAAATCTTGTGTACAGAAAGCTCTTAGATTAAAGGTGTGTGCTAGGGCTGGCGGAGCCACACCATAATCACCTGTTTACAATAAACAGAAAGCTTTTGGATTAAAGGTGTGTGATAGGGCTCAACCACACCAAACAAAGAAGAGGCTATTGCAGTTCACATTTTGGGGGTTCACACTGAGATCAAATATCCTGAAACACCTAACTAAACATTTCCATCTATCTTTATCGCCACAAATTCACTGTAACCTCAAAACAGCAATACTTTTTTAATTGAGTAACTAAGTTTAAACAAGCCAAGTCTATAGTAGCTTGTTTTTCTCCATGCTTAGCTATGATAGTTTCTATTTACCAAGAAACCGATAATCTATTTTACTTCTTATTTTTGAAGTCTTGTTCATCTAAACTGGCTAATCATCTATTCTTAATTCTTAAACTCATAATGGAATTATTTACTCTCTGTGCATAACCCTCCTTTTCATGATGCACACTGAACCCTGTGACCACATCTCTAAATCATAAGGGAGCTTGGATCCAACCTAGAATGAATGTTTTCTTTGATAATTAACTTGTCTGAAGCCTTTTTTTTTTCTAAGTAAAATTACATGCTTCTAAAGCAGAAAAGCTCACTGTATCCCTTTTCTAACCCCCAAAATCCTTACTATTGTACAAGGAAAGGGTTACATTCTACTCTCAATTCTAACTTTATTGTATCTTTCTGGTAAAACAACAACAACAACAACAACAAAAAAAAAAAACTAAACAATCTTCCTTCTTAAACTTTCAATTAACTACCTTAACTTTCTGAAAGTATTGAAATCAAATCAGGAATTCTGTAAAAAAAATCATTAATTCAAATTAACAGCATTATTTCATAAAAGTCCATCTTCATATTAATCTGTAGAGAAATTTCCCAATAGAGTGGGCTATCTCCCAGGAAGCAATAGGCAGTGAAGGGCTCCCCACACCAAACCGCATCATGCTATGTATTTCACATGGAAGAATGGATATGTTGAGTTTCCTACAATCATTTGAGGTTACCACTCATATTGATTTGGTCACATGGTTACTGAAATGAGTGAATAATTTTTCTAACATGGTTACTTATGTTCTAATTATTTGTTTTTTATTTAGTTTGGATACAAATATTTTGTCGGATATTCCAGTTTTAAGTGTTTTCTTGTGGGTTTTGACTTTCTTTTCATTCCCTTAACTGTGTATAACTTTCACAGAGATTTATTTTATTTAAATCTCAGCTTCTAACTTTTTTTGTTTTATGACTGATTCTTTGGTGCTATTTCTGAGAATGTATTGTCAGCCTCCAGGTTTGTCTTATATTTTCTTCTAGAAGTTCCATAGCTTTCCATTTTTCTGTAGGTTTATGATATGTTTTAACGAGCTAATTGATCTTTATTTATTCTTATTTTTAGATTGCAGGTAGATATCCAGTTATGCCAGAAACACCTGTTGAAAAAAACTGTCCTTTATTTTTGAATTTTATTTTTTCTATCTTTGTGTTTCAATCTCTTATCTCTTTTTCTGTTCTTCTAAAGTCATTTGATTACACACTTGATTATATTTGTATAGTTTTATCTCTTTTTCATATTTCTATTTTGTTCCATAGATCTCCCTGCCTATTACTTCATCTAAACTATACCACCTTGCTTACTCCATATTTACAGCAAGCTGTACACTGTGGCAATGTGAGTTCTTCAACTGTGTTCTTACAATTACATTAGCTAGTTTGGCTATTTGTGTAAAAGTAGCTTTTATACACATGTTTCAGTTGTTATCTTGGGGGCTTACTGACTCTGTCTGCTAACCTGGGCCTAGTCTTGGAAGCTTCTAGCCTCTATACAATCTAATCTAGGCCTAGAACATTTTCAGCGTCTGCGACTTACTCTTGAATAAACTCATTTTTTCTTGTTCTTACTGAGCTCTGGGCTGGCTGGCTGACCTTAGCTTTTTTTTTTTTTTTTTTCCTACCAGCTAATTTATTCAATGTGGTTTCTCTCTACATCTCTGAATTGCTCTGTGTGGCCTCAAATTAACTCCAGTAATCTGTTGTAATCTCCTGGCTTCTTCTCATTCTCTGCCTCATTCTGTCTTCAACCTCTCTATAAAACTCTCCCAGTAAAATTCTTTCTCTGCCTCTCTGTCTCTGTCTCTCTCTTTCTCTCTACATTGCCTCTTAAATAGCTTCTCTTTCCTCTCTCTTCTCCTTGAGAATTGGACATATCCTATTCTCTCAAATCTCTGATTTGTCACTGTTTCTGACACTAAATTAGACATCACTTTCAAACATGGTGTTTCCTTCTACAAATTATATTTACCTTCATTGTTTGGGATTAAAGGCATGTAACCCCATGCCTGGACCTAAGTTTTTCTTTATCTGATACTTGCTCTATACCAGGCTGGACTTGAACTCAGATCTGCTTGCCTCTGTCTCCAGAATTAAAGACATGTTTGTGTTTCAGCTGGATTATAAAGACCTAGATCTTTGGATGTGGTCTTTTGCCAGAGCAGCCATGTTCTAAATTAAAATACCTCTACAGTCTTCTTTTTTAATCTACAAGTTAACTTGCATTTTGTTTATGATTGTGTTATCTTTAGAAGTCAGAAGCTGGTGATTTGTATTTTGGTATTTTGACATTATTTCTCATATTTGCTATGGGAAATTTTTAACAGACAATGTAAACTTGGAAAAAGAGAAGAAGTCTCACAATAAGGTGGGCTTGGAATAGGAACTATGGCATGTAGGTGGTACTTCCTGCACAATTTCAAAATTGTTTCCCATCTCCAGTTTCAGTCTCTGCAGTTCCATATTTACACGAAAATTTTTATGTGTTCTGATACACTGCTGAAAATTCCCCCAAAATATCAAATCCAGAATCACATCAACTATGGACAGAACTCTGTTTTTGTATTTTATTGGCTCAGACACATAACTTAGAGCTGTAAATCATCTACCTCCCAAAAGTAAACAGCCAGTGATACATTTTTATAGTCATTTTAATTTCAGTATTTTGACTGCCGAAACAGAAAGATTCTATTACTGAAAGTGGTCCATCAGGAAACACAAAAAGACATGCACAAACTCACTGGTTCTAAGCATGCCCTAGTTTTTTTCTCCCTTACCCTCGGGAGTCTCTGCCCCAATAACAACAGATTCTATAAAGGGACCACAAGAATAAAAGGCTTGCACTCTCTTCATAGTGCATTGTGTAGCAATAGGGCCCTTTATTCTCACAGATGCAAAAGCAATTCAGGGATTTCCATAGTAGTCAGTGCCACAGTGATATTAAAAATTCTGAGTGCAGTAAAATGCCATGTGGGTGCCCCCAGGATAATGGAAGAGTGATACTGTGTCTAAGTACTAAACTCTTCCAGCAGTGGCAGGGCATATGTGGGTGTGTGAGCAGGTCAAACTCTTCAAAAAAGACATTCCCACCCTCAAAATGAGTCATATAAGTCACAGATAGACAAGTAGCCAAGCTGCTACTTAATAAGCTTACATTTAACTTCAGAGTTTGTGTCAGAACTGCACATTTAGTTGTATATTGAACTCTTTGGGCAAATCAAATCTGAAACGTGTGTTCACATAGATTTTCAGTTTAGCTTTGAGGAAGCAACTGTATTCCTTCTGATGTGCATATTCTAAAAAGAAATTAGCCACCTTAAACACGCAAATAGAGAGTACATGGATAAATTAGATTCTTTGTACTTCATGCGTATTCTTATTTAATGGCATATGGGCAATTAAAGTTTCTACTCTCATTTGACTTTTATTAAGCTGATAAGCCTAAAAATATTTAATATAAAACATTTCTCATAGTCAAAGAATGAGACATAAGTAAGTCGGTCTGACTATCTTAGATGAAAAACTTTTTTTAGTGACTATGAAATTCTTCCCATTTATCAGGAAATTAAGTTACCTGTGAGATGTTTCTTAAAGTTGCTCTAATTAAGGCCAGTGTGATGAGAACAGCAGCTAGAAACTGGTTAGGTGGTCTGAGGGCAGTGATTGTAAAACAATGAGTCCTAATTCTTGTCCTTGGCCAGAAGTTGTAAAACAAACAAAAACTTTGGCTCTGTTTTGGGAGGAGGCAAGAAATGTTAGAAGGTAACTGTTTTCTTATGGTAATTATTCTTATCTTTCTTCCCCACTTTCCTACTCTACCTGTGTCACCCTGTCTGAAAACTCTGAAGAATTCTGAGAGAAACCTGCCACCTTGTGGGAGATCCCATTGGAATGGCCGGCGTGTCTTTCCATGTCTAGCCCCAGTTTCAGCCTTAAGTTCTACAAAATGCACCCAACCAGTGAGGCTTGAAGTCCAATACTTGCTAGCACATGATGCCTTTACACTAGGTTTCTCCCTCTTTCTCCTATTTTTTTTTACCTCCAATCCTGAAAAAATATTCCTGTCTAGATCCACCTCCCTGTTTATGATTTTTATCAGACAAAAGATCTGGAAGCCACCTTCCTAGTGTTGCTTTGATGTCTGGTGAATTGTCTGAGACCTGAGCATTCTACATTGCACTCACAGGAAGCCAGAGATAAAGCTTCCATTAATTTCAAAGATGCCACTCTACCTCTATCAAAAACATCAATCAAAAATAAATTATTTAAATGATAAAATGAGAGGAAATGAGTTATAACTTTTTAGTAATATAGCTTGCATGTTTCTAAAAGGGGTCAAATTATTCCCAAGATTGCGGTGACAGTTTTTATGAAGTACTGATTGCTAGATAGGTCAAGTGAACATGAAATAAAAATAGAAAGTAAACATAATTTTAAAATATATGAAAGAATTCTTGGATGGAGAAGAGAATTGTGATGAGCCTCTCTGTGTTCGGAAAAATTTGAACAAAATCATGCAAATTTCCAGAAAGGACCTCATGCTTATCTTGGGTTTTAACCTTAGATTACCTTTAAGATTTCTGTTGCAGAATATATCTTTTAAATTTTTTTGAAAGAGATTTGCTTGTATGACAAGTTTTCTATCCACTTTCATATTAGTGTAACTAAGAATAGTAATATATACTTTCTGACCAGTCCTATTTTTACACCTTTGTTTCTTTACAGGATAATAAAATTTATTGTTACAAGATAATAAAATATATTGTACTTCACTTTACATTCCACACAGGGATCCTAAAAGGTAGGGTTGACCCACAAACAACAGCATGGCCAAATGAAAATAACGTATTGAGGGGATCTCTGTTAACTTTTAAAGCCATTTCTGTTTCCAAATTTGGACAAGAATGTATTCTTGGATTTTCTTTGGATGAGTGGGACTCTTGATTCCTTTCAATTGATATTTATTTAGAGACTGGGAATGTTAAGCAGGTGTGTGAAGGAGGAGTGAAGTTGGAAAAAGATCAGACACTCGAAAGAATATAAAGGGGAAATGTAAGAGCCTTGATTAAGTAAAGCTGGTGGTGTCACATTGATGATAACTATATAGTATTACATTTATGTTTCCATCATGAATGAATGTGCATCCTGGCTCTTTATACACTACTTTGCAAGCTACAATGCTAATGGAAGAACACAGAAAAATCACTTATTTAAAACACAGGAAGAATCATTTTGTTTTGATCATCATGTAGAAACATGAAAACTGAACAAAAAGGATATCTGAAAACCACTATTACTGGTTGATACTAGCCTTCATCAAACCTTCACACAGAAGGCAGGCTTGCTTCTATCTATCTATCTATCTATCTATCTATCTATCTATCTATCTATCTATCTATCTTGTCTTTTTTTATTTTATTATTCTTTCTTTTGGAATCAACCTTTCCTGGGAAGGACTTGGATTAATTAATTAATCTTTCTGTAGAGATTTCTGTTTTGTATAAGGTTCTTTATAAAAGCATCTTTTATTCTCCTGTAGTAATTGATGCCTTGGAGGCTTACTGCCTTTGTCTGCTAATGTAGGGCAAGTGTTGGAAGCTTCTAGGCTCCATACAATCTAACCTGACCCCAAAATCCTCTGAGACTGCTGAATAAACTCACAGTTTTTGTTTGTTTGTTTGTTTGAACTCTTGCTGGCTGGTTCAACTCAACTGTTCTGGCTAAAACTCCTCTCTGAGCTGACTGATTCTCACAGCTTCTCTCTTGGTCTCTGACTAAATTGCTCTGCTTGGCCTCATACTAACTTTTGCAATATGTTCTAATCTTCTGCCTCCTTCTCATTCTCTGGCTCATTCTGTATTCACCTTTGTCTAGCTTGTTCCTAGTTCTACTAGTTTTTGTAAAAATTCTCCTGGTAAAACTTCCCCTGAATTACACTAACTCAACTGCACTGTACTGCCACTCAAGTCACTGACTCAACTGAATTGCCTGAACAGAACTGATTACAACTCAGATGCCTTTGTTTCCTGAGTGCTGAGATTAAAGGCATGTACCACTAAGTTTAGACCTAAGCCTTTTCTACTTGGAATTTGCTCTGTACCAGCCTGGCTTTGAACACAAATGTTTGTTTCCCTCTATTTCTTTAGAGGTCTGTTTGTATTCCAGCCAGGATATTCATGTTGCTGGATTAAAATTCATCTACAGTTCTTTCTATTGATCTTGGGACATGAACATAGTTTTGCCTCTGAGTGTTCATTTTCGCCTTTAGAATTCCAGTAAATTGTGGCCATGTTAGGTGATTCCTTCCCCATATGAATGCTACTAAGAAGGGACAATTTATTTTAAAATGTGAAAACCCAAATACTATTGCTAAAGTATGTAGTATTGGTTAGTTTGTGGTCAGCTGACATCTAGGTTGATTTGGAAAGAGCAACCATGACTGAGAAAATGCCTCCATCAGCCTATATACAAGTCTGTGGGATATTTTCTTAGTGATTTATCTGGGAAGGTTCAGTCCCTTGTGGGTGGGGTCAATGCAGGAAGGAATGTAGAGAAATTTTTTATTAAATTCTTATTTTTATATTATTTACAGTTTATTCACTTTGTATCCCAGCTGTAGCCCCCTCCCACATTCCCTCTCAATCCTGCTTTCCTTCCCTCATCTCCTCCCATGCCCCTCTTCAAGTCCACTGATAGGGGGAGTCCTCTTCCCCTTCTATCTGACTCCAGCTTATCTGCTCTCATCAGGACTGGCTGCATTGTCCTCCTCTGTGGCCTGGCAAAGCTGCTCTCCCTCTCAGGGGGAGGTGATCAAAGAGCCCACCACTGAGTTCACTTCAGAAATAGTCCCTGAAATTTTAATACAGAAATATGTCTGCTCTCACAGGAGATCACATCCAAAGACCTTTTATATCTGTGTGATCTGTCTGGAATGACACACGTTTAATCCTTCTGCCTGGAATACAGACATACCCTTAGTACACATACTTAATGCTAAACAATGAAGATAATTTTAGTTTGTGAAAGGAAGCAGTCATGTTTGAATGTGACAATTAATTGAAGGGCAGACAAAGTGATGAGTCAGAGAAAGATTTGACAGAATGAGTCAAAGATCGGATGAACCCAACTCTCATGAGAACAGACTGGAAAGAAAGGCGACTTAAAAGAACAGTTCAAAGAGAGGCAGAAGTGAATCAGTTCAGGCAATTTCAAGTTCCAGCAGTTCAGTTGAACTCAGTCAGTTGGGAGTCAGGTTAGTTGAGTTCAGGCAATGACTCAAACAAATCAGTTGAGGTCAGTTCACCAGTTGAATGCAGTTTGAGCAATTCAGTGAGAAGCTACATTGAGATAGTCAGCTTGGAAAGGAGGTTGAACCAGAACAACTGAGTGGAACCAGCCAGCTCTTGCTGAAAGAAATAGAAAACATCCAATTATTCAGTAGTAAGACTCCAAGATGACAATTACATCCAGTGAACAAAAGTTATATTTACACAGGTGGCCCTGAATTGTGTTAAAAAGAAAGAAAGAAAGAAAGAAAGAAAGAAAGAAAGAAAGAAAGAAAGAAAGAAAGAAAGAAAGAAAGAAAGAAAACAGGGTTGAGAAAACCATAGAGAACAGGCCAGTAACAACATTTCTCTGTGATCTCTGCTTTATTTCCTGCCACCAGGATCTTGCCTTGAGTTAGTACCTTGAATTCCATGAATGATAGCCTGTGACTGGGGAATGTAAGCCAAATTACTACATCTCTTCCCAAGCTGGTTTTGGTCAGTTTCTGGCCACTGCAATTTGGAGGCAAACTGGAACAATGTGCAAAAACCAAACAGAATCTTTGAGCCTAGTAGAAGAAATCTATTTTGTAATTTCACATTTGGACCTTTAAGAGTTATTCTGAATAGTATCAGTGATGTTCCAGAATGTAAATATAATGCTAAGGTTGGGGCAATCAATGGAAGGTTTTAGAGAAGAACAAAGAAGTATGGTGTCTGTTGATTGCTCTGTGTAGATCTACATAGTCCCTGGGATCTCAGAGAAGAGAGAGGATAGGACAGGATCAGGGAGGAGAAATAACACTATCAAACTACATTGTGTGAAAGCAATGCAGGGAGCAGGGCTACAAAATGAATAAATGTATAAAATGATAATAATAAAAATGTTTTAAAAATGAGGCATATCTTCATTTGTCAGAAAAGGAAAACTGAAATGGTCAATCAAGAAATAACAACCTGAGCAAATTTCAGTTGCAGGAACAAACAACAAAAATGTCAGAACAAGGTAAAAATGTTAGGCACTTGTTCCAAAGGTTTATTAATTTTAAAAAGGAATAAGCTGGGATAAGGTTGGTTTTCTTTCTAAATTGTTGTTATTGGATGAATTGTTTTAATAAAAGCTGATTTGAATTTTTAAAAACTTGTAAAATGAACATGGGAATTTTCTAGTAAAAATTTTACTCTGGATTAAATATATAAAAAATACTATCTGAAAAAAAACAGTTTTAATTAAAATTTCAGTTCATACATATATTTCATTATGTTTTTCTCCTCCCTTACCTCTTCCCAGAGAAATCTTACTTCTTTATGATAATTTTTAAAAGACTGTTATACATTGTGTTTCACACAATCTGGTTTCTTCAGAGTTCAGTAGTAACCTTGACTTAATGAAAAGCTCTTTGAGAGACAGTTTATATAGGATAGAGGCAGGATTTGTATAAATTGTCCCTTTGAAGTAGACATGCCAAAGCATATGGGGAAAAACCGATGAAGCCCAACTCTACACAAAGCATGAGAGACAATAAGGAATGCTGAGAGAAGAACCTTACCCAGTAAAGAACCCACCAATCTGTTATCCAATACCAACTGGTCAACCCTGAAACATGAATACAACTAGCATACAGATGTAGCAGGCTGTGTATGTATTAGCGTGTGAATGTATACAACAGATACATGTATGCATATAATAACAATATAAAGTGAGGCCATAAATTTGAACAAATGCAAGGAGTGGCATATGGAAAATTTGAAGGGACAAGAGGGAAGGAAGAAAAATGTAAATATATTATAATCTCAAAAATTAAAGTGCTGAGTTGTTAACTGTGAACAGAGAGGACATTTTGTATCATTGTAGGTCCCTGATTCTTCTTTACAGTTTGGGGCTGAAGAATTTGCTCAGCTTTTAAGAGATATTGGTGCTCCTGCTCAGGGCCAGCATCCAGTTTCCAGCATCTGTGTCTGGTGGCTCACAATCACCTATTAACTCCAGTGGCAGAGGAATCTGATGTACCATGCTAGCTAAACCCAAACACACATTAGTAAAAACACATCTTTAAAAAACTCATGAACTATTTAATTTCTCTTGAGCTAAAATGGTATGATTTTAATATATTTCAAATTTTATGATTGTATCCTTATATTTCCTAATTTATTATCAGTTAAAAAATAGTTTGTATTTCACTTTTCTCCACAGAAGACTGGTTAGAAACTGTTATAAGTTGCTCACCATTGCTGAGGTAATCACTTTAAGCTTAGGTGGGTCTTTAACTGATCTGTTTGGTTTGAGGTACATTTTTTAAAAAAAATTAAACACAAAAATTAACAAAGATTGCATCTTTTCTACAATAAAAATGAAATATTTCTGAGGGATGAACTTCACTTTTATTTTTGGATCAAAAAAACGCTTCTTGAGTCTGTTTTATTTGATTATCTCCTTTTCTAGAACTCATGTTGAGAAAACAAGATACAACTTATTTCTTACCCAGAAGGCTTATGGAATCCAGCAAAGTGGAACCATATTGCTACTTGTGAGCAAGTGGTGTGTGTATGGGATGGAGATTAAATTTCTACACATGGACAGTAAAGTAAGAATGAATTAGTTTTGTTATTCATATTTTACTTAGAGATACCTTTGAAAATATTTTCTAAATCTCAGAAAACATGCCAAAAATTGTATTTTGAACATCCATGTATTACAATTTAAATTACAGAGTCTAGTATCTTGTCATTTATGTGAATTTATGCTGGTTAGCATTCCTCAAATGATTTAAGAATAGGTTTTGCTATAGAATTGCTATAGAAGCTATAGAATTCACGTAAATTATTTAGCTCTTTGTTCTTAAAAGCATTTGCATTCCCTTTATATCTACAATGGTTATATGCATTATTATAAGAAAATTTAACCTTGGCATAGAATATTGTTTTTGAAATTATAGACCATATTTATATGTCAAAAATTGTCTTATTGCAAATGGATTAAGTATTTTCAGCTACATTTGTAAAATAATATCCAAGGTCTCATTAATGATTTTATATGGAATTTCAGTGTTATCTTTCATCTATGTCTGTTAATCTAGAGCATCACCCTCCTATTGCATTACATTGGGTTTGTGTGGAATCGTAGAGCCGGATGAGTGGTTTTTCTTTGTTTTTGTTTTGTTTTGTTTATCTGAAGAGTTTTCAGTTTGGATGTCCTGATTGTTACATATCTATCATATATATACTAAATATTTTTGAAAAGATTATTTTTTAAATCATGTGGTCTTCCCAGTGTGTCACTAAAGGCATCAGATACATTTCTGAAATTCTGTATCACATGTGAAACATTCAGTGGAGGGAATCTCCAGAGCATCAGAAATGTGGGAATTAGGTACATGTTGGGGTTGATTCAAGGCGCACTGTGTTTTACATTACTTAGTTATCCAGGAACATGGGTATTTTAAAATGCTAGAGTGCATCAATAGTCATCATTTAAGCTAAAACTAGACCTGCATAACAAACCAATAGGATAGCTGTAAAGTGACTCACATGATCTTTAGTTGGCCTTTAATTAAATTGTTTTGTGGTGAGTGGGTTTTTGGTTACCTTGATCATATAGGAACATGTGCAAGGATCACAATAGCTTTCTTCCTCCTTACATCACTGAGTGATAAAATGTTTGCATGTTTGAGAGGATCAAACATGAAATTATGAAAAAATGTTAAAAGTTTGTGGATGTCTAAAGTTTTTGGTAGGTGTATCTACTGACTAATACAATTACAGAAAATTAAAGCTGTTGTTCTGGTAGGTTGCTTATTTAAAACAATAATACAAAGTACCCGAATACAATAACATTTTTCTTTAAAACAAAATTCTTAGAACCCCTGTACAAATGTAGCCCATGGCAGCTCAATTTCCACATGGGTTCCCTAGTAAAGGGAATAGGGACTGTCTCTGACATGGACTCCGTGGCTGGCTCTTTGATCACCTCCCCCTGACAGGTGAGCAACCTTACCAAGCAACAGAGGGAGACAATGAAGACAGTCCTGATGAGACCTGATAGGCTAGGGTCATGGGTGGACTTGGGGAAGGGAATGGGAGGAGATGAGGGAGGGAGGTTGAGATTGGGAGGGGACAAGGAAGGGGGCCACATCTGGGATACAAAGTGAATAAACTATAATTAATAAAAAATATTTAAACATTAAAAAACTTAAAACAAAACTCTTTCTGTTCAAGTGTCAAGCCCACATGTTTTCACGTCAGGGTCCCTCAGAATACTTTCTATAATCTGTGCCTTTCTTCACAATCTCCAGTTCTGCCTTAATGCTAGCCTATCTTATATCAACAACATTTTTCAGGATTTCAGTGACCATAACCACTGAACAGTGATTTCTTTTCCTATTATCACCCCCCCTCTCTTTTTTTTTTCTTTTTTAACTAGTCATGTTTCTAGGACTTGAGTGCTCCTTTTCTGAAGCATATCCTTCCTTTTGCTTTTGGGAGATATTTCTCAGACCCTTTCTCCACACATCATTTTTTTTCATATTCTTTATTTTTGACACCTTCCTTTCTGATTTGCTATCTGCCCACTTTCACCAATGCAGTCTTTCAGTTTACAACAGATTGTTATCATCTCCTGACTAAATAAAACTGCAGTTCCTTATGGCCCACATACTTCACCCTCCAAACTAAATACTGAACACAGCTCGTTAATCTCAGAATAAACTTATGCTCAACGAAGAACTTGCAAAATGCCACATCTTCTCTTTAAGCCTCCTGCTGACTATGTTGTAGACTCCTAGTGACTCCTTTGCCTCCCCAAGAGCCCAAATTCATTTCTAAGTCATCCTTCACACAGGCTATTTCATCTGCTTGGAAGGTTTCTCAGAACTTCTCAAATGCCTCTCTTCCTCCTCTTTCTTATTCCTTAACTCTCTTCAACTGACAATTGATTACTTTTAATACTCTCAATAGCTTTCTAAAATAGCCATTATTCTTGTTGTCATTTTACAGACAGGGAAATTGAAGATCAGATCAGTTCATTAAATTCTGCAAGGCAAAATGCCTAGCCAGCAATTTTTTGGGAGTTCTTTACAGGAACGATTCCTAACACTGCATCCCAACTGAAACTACTAGCTATAAATGTTATCATAGCATCTTGTCTTTTTTTGATGATGTATTTCAACTACTTACTATCTCTCCTTTTGCTTACTTAGTCTACTTTGCTTACTCCATATTGAACATAACTTCCAAGTCTCTAAACTTGTTGAGTGTCCTTCTTGACCACTAGATATAATTAATAATACCTGTAAAATGTCAACAAAAATTAACAGAAGGAGAATTAATAAGGAACAATGTACCAGTAAATTCCAATTACATAAGGAAATCTAACCAAAAGGTAATGATGAAGTTGGGAAATTAAGACATTTCAGATATGCTGATTGCAGCATGGGAAAGGAGCATTGAGAAAACTGGGTCTATGCCAGGCTGGTCACTTTGCTAGCTTCATTATAAAGATGCAAGGGCCAAGGGCCACTCAGCGCACCTGCCTCACATTACATGTACTGTGGGTACTTTGAGCTAGCTACAGTGAGAATTCTGGACAAGAAAGATTTGTGTAAAATAGAAAATTAGCTACTAATTACATACAGCATTCTGAATCTTAAAAGCATTTTTATTTGCAATTTTATTGATTGCTCTTGTTTATGATAGGAAACAAAATTGTCTTTATCTTAATGATACCAAAGTAGAAATCACAGAAATTTAGTAAGTTGATAAACTTCTTTAGACACTGGTATTCAAACATGAGTCTTCTGTTTAAAAATTCTGCATTGCCAATTTCTGTTATTATAGGACTACTTTCTCATGACTAATTTATTTTGTGTTGTTTGCATCTAAGCTACCTTTTCATGATTTCCTCAGTCAGCATTGCAGCTAGCTTTCTGTAAGTTTTATTTTTCATTAATATTTATTTTTTCCAAATTAAGTTTTGTTAACTATTCACAAAGTTTTATACCATGTAAGTGATAATACAATCATTAGTTGACTTATATTAAGTCAAATTGTACTTTAGAGTGTAGATTTGGCAAAACAATTATGTTCTGACAAATAATGTGGAAATATAAGAAAGTTTTTTTTTAAAGCAAAACAAATGTTCACAAAAGAGCAGAATGTGATAGATAGCTTGGCAAAACATGGTCACAAAACATTACTATTTGTGGAATAAAACTATGAATATTAATTTCCGATGTATAGCTCAACATTAATCATACTCCACAAATATACCTGTTTTAAAACATTTTGCAGAGAAGCTATATTACTATATATTTTAAACATATTTTTATTGATTGTTGGAAAATTTCACATAATGAACTCCAATCACCCTTACTTTCCAGTCCTCCCAGGTTTGCTCTCTCTGTTCCTTTGGCCTCTCTCTCCAGAAAATACCAAAACAAACAAGTAAACAAACGTGTCCAATTTGTGTCATCCATATAGTCACTGGAGCATGGTCAAACATCTGGTGGCCAGCCCCCTTAAAGAAAACATTTGAATTCCTTACCCCTAGCAGAGCTGCCTTGTTGGCTTCAGTGAGAGACAATCTGCTTAGTCCTGCTGTGACTTGAGGTGCCAGGGTGATTTGGTACCACTTAGGGACCTCTTCTTCTCTGAGAAGAGGGAATGGGGGTGAGGAATGAGGGCAGGACTGGGAGGAGAGGGAGGAGAGGCCTGAGACCAGGCTGTAAAGTGATTAAATAAATAAAATTCAAAAGAAGAAGGAGAAGGAGAAGGAGACGGAGTAGTAGTAGTAGTAGTAGTAGAAGAAGAAGAAGAAGAAGAAGAAGAAGAAGAAGAAGAAGAAGAAGAAGAGGAAGAAGAAGAAGAAGAAGAAGCAGGATGAGCAATAGCAGCATCTGAGTTTAGTGACACGAGACTGTAATCAGGTAGGCAGAGGCAGGCAGAGTTCTGTGATTTCAAGGCCAGCCTGATCTACAAAGCTAGTCTAGGACTGACTACACAGAGAAACCCTGTCTCTAAATAAATAAATAAATAAGTGAAGGAAAGAAAGAAAGAAATTAGGAGATGCCAGGGGATTGAACCTGGGTCCTCATACATGCAAAGCATGTCTTAGAACAAACCAAGTAATCCAATTAAGATCACCCTGGGGGAGCAGCCTTACCAGGCCATAGAGGAGGACAGTGCAACCAGTCCTGAGACCTAATAGGTTAGGGTCAAATAGAAGGGGAGGAGTGGACTAGGGGAGAGGCTAGAGGGGGAGAAGAGGGAGGGAGGGGGATTGGGAGAAGACAAGGGAGGAGGCCACAGCAGGGACACAAACTGAATAAATTGTAATAAATGATAATAAAAAACACAGGGCTTAGTGCTAAACAGAGAATTCTTAACAGAGAAATATCGAATTGCAGAAAAACACTGAATATCAAGTGGCAGAGAAACACTTAAAGAAATGCTTGACATCCTTACTCATTAGGGAAATGCAAATTAAAACAAAACCTTATACCCATCAGAATGGCTAAGATCAAGAACTCAAGTAACAACACATCCTGGAGAGGGTGTGGAGAAAGGGGAATCCTCCTCCATTGCTAATGGGAATGTAAACTTTTACAACCACTTTGGAAATCAAGTTGGTGCTTTCTCAGACAATTAGGAATAGTGGTACCTAAAGATCCAGCTATACCACTCCTAGGCATATATCCAAAAGATGCTCAAGTACACAACAAGGACATTTGCTCAACTATGTTCGTAGCAGCTTTATTCATAATAGCCAGAATCTGGAAACAACCTAGATGTCCCTCAATTGAGGAATGGATACAGAAATTGTGGTATATTTACAAAATGGAATACCACTCAGTAATTAAAAACAAGGAAATGATGAAATTTGCAGGCAAATTGTGGGATCTAGAAAAGATCACTCCAGGTGAGGGTAATCCCAGAAGCAGAAAGAAACACATGGTATATACTCACTTATAGGTGGATACTAGACCTATAATATAGGGTAAACATAGTAAAATCTGTACACCTAAGGAAGGAGGACCCTGGGAAAGGTGCTCAATCTTCATTCAGAAGGGCAAATGGGATAGACAGTGGAAGAAGGTGAAAATAAGGAACCAGACAGGAGTCTACCACATAGGGCCTCTGAAAAACTCTACCCAGCAGGTTATTAAAATGGTTGCTGAGACTCATAGCAAACTTTGGGCAGAGTGCAGGGAATCTTATGAAAGACGGAGGAGATAGAAAGACCTGGAAGGTTCTGGAGCTCCACAAAGAGAGCAAGAGAACCAAAAAATCTGGGCCTAGGGGTCTTTTCTGAGACTGATACTCCAACCAAGGACCATTCATGGAGATAACCTGGACCCCCTGTATAGAGGTCATCTGTGTCAGATCAGTCTCCAAATGGGCTCCCAAATAAGGGGAGCAGCGGCTGTCTCTGACATGAACTAAGTGGCTGGTTCTTTGACCACCTCCCTTTGAAGGGCAAGCAGCCTGACCAGACCACAGAGGAAGACTATAAAGGGCAGTATTGATGAGACCTGATAGACTAGGGTCAGATGGAAGGGGAGGAGATCCTACACTCTCAGTGGGCTGGGGAAGGGGTAAGAGAATAGATTAGAGATGGAAGCAGGGCTGGATTGGGAGGAAACAAGGGTGGGTTACAACTGGTATACAAACTGAATAAATTGTAATAAATAAAAATTATATTTAAAAAGTGAATAAAAATAAGAATTGTTCAACAACCTTAGTCATCTGGAAAATGGAAATCAAAACAACCCTGGATTCCACCTCACACTGATCAGGATTACTAAGATCAAAAATTCAAGGGATGATTCATGACAGAGAGGTTCTGGAGAAAGGAAAACCCTTCTTTGTTGCTGGTGAGAATGTTGCCTTACACAACCACTTTGGAAATCAATCTGGTGCATTCTCAGAAAATTTGGAATAGTACTACCTCAAGACCCAGCTATTCCATTCCTGGGCATATGCCCAAAATGTCCCACCATTCAAAAAGGATATTTGTTCAACTATGTTCCTAACAGCTTTATTCATAATAGCCAGAATCTGGAAAACACCTAGAAGTTCTTCAGTGGAGGAATGGATACAAAAAGTGTGGTATATTTACACAATAGAATACTACTCAGCAATTAAAGACAGGGAAATCATGAAATTTGCAGGCTAATTGTGGGAACAAAAAATATCATCCTGAGTGAGCTAACCCAATGCAGAAAGACATGAACTGTATATGCTCACTTATAAGTGGATATTAGCCATATAATATAGGATAAACATACTAAAATCTATAGTCCAAAAAAAGTTAAACAACAAAGAGTACCCTAGGAAAGAGGCTGAAACTTCATTCAGAAGAGCAAACAGGATAAACATTGGAAGTAGGAGAAGACAAGGGACTGGATAGGAGCCTTCCACAGCTAGCCTCTGAAATACTCTAACCATCTGGGTACTGAAGGTGATACTGAAATTCATAGCAAAACTTTGGGCAGAGTGCAGGAAAACTTAGGGAAGAAGAGAGAGACAGAAAGACCTGGTTGGGACAGAAATTCCACAAAGATATCAATAGAGCCAAAAAACCTTGGCCTAGGGGGTCCTGCAGAGACTGATACTCCAACTAAGGACTATGCATAGAGAGGACCTACAAACCTTGTTCAGAGGAAGCCTGTTGGCTGCTCAGTTTCCAAGTGGGTTCTTTAGTATGGCAGCAGGGACCATCTTTTACATGAACTAATGGCTGGCTCTTTGATCACCTCCCCATGGACGGTACAGCCTTGTCAGGCCATAGATGAAGAAGATGGAACTACTAGGGTAAGATAGAAAGGGAGAAGGTCCTCCCCTATCAGGCCACTAGGGAAGGGAAATAAGGGAAGAAGAGGGAAGGTGGATGAGACTGGGAGAAAAGGGTGGGGCTACATTGTGGTTACAAAGTGAATAAATTATAATTAATTAAGTAATCAAAAAATTTCCAGAAAAAAAAGGAAAAGAAGGAAAGGTGAGGCCTTCCATATCCCACCCCTGCTAGTCATCATGGATTGTGGATAGCTAAACTTCAGCATTCTTATCATAATTTTAAAATATATTTATTTATTTTTATTTATTACTATTTATTCATGCTATATCCCATCTGTAGCCCCCTTCCTTGTCCACTCTGAATCTCATCCTCCCTCCCTCTTTTCATCCTACAACCCTCCCTGAGTCCACTGATGGGGAGGACCTCCCCCACTTCCATCTGATCCTAGCCTATCAGGTCTCATCAGGACTGGCTGCATTGTCTTCTTCTGTGGCCTGGTAAGACTGCTCCTCCCTCAGAGGGAAGCAATCAAAGACCCAGCCACTGAGTTCATGTCAGAGACAGACCCTGTTCCCCTTATTAGGGAACCTACTTGAGCAATAAGTTGCCATGGGCTACATCTGTGCAGGGGTTCTAGGTTATCTCCATGAACGGTCCTTGGTTGGAGTACCAGTCTCAGTAAATACCTCTTTGCCCAGAGTTTTTTGGTTCTGTTGGTCTCCTTGTGGATCTCCTGTCCCCTCCAGGTCTTTCTATCCCATGCTTCTTTCATAAGATTCCCTGAACTCTGCCCAATGTTTGGCTATGAGTCTCAGCATCTGTTTTGATACAGTGCTGGGTAGAGTCCTTCAGAGGCCCTCTATAGTAAGCTCCTGTCCTGTTCCCTGTTTTTATCCCCTTCTGATGTCTATCCTGCTTGTCCTTTTGAATAAGGATTGATCATCTTACCCAGGGTCCTCCTTCTTGCTTAGATTCTTTAGTTGTACAGGTTTTAGTATGCTTATCCTATATGTCCAATATCTACTTATAAGTGAGTATATACCATGTGTGTCTTTCTGCTTCTGCGATACCTCACTCAGGATGATTTTTCTAGTTCTCACCATTTGCCTGCAAATTTCATGATTTCCTTGTTTTTAATTGCAGAGTAGTATTCTGTTGCGTAAATGTACCACTATTTCTATATCCATTCCTTAACTGAAGCTTATCACAAATTTTATGAGTTTTCTTTGAGCATCTTACCCAAAGTCCTCTTTTTGGATTAGCTTCTTTAGTGTACAGTTTTTAGTATATTTATCCTATATTATATTCTAATATCCACTTATGAATGAGTAAATATGCTGTATGTCTTTCTCCTTATGGGAATAGGACTATCTCTGACATGAACTCAGTGGCCTGCTCTTTGATCACCGCCCCCTCAGTAGGGTGTAGTCTTACCAGGCCACAGAGGAAGACAATGCAGCCACTCCTGATGAGAACTGATAGACTAGGATCAGATGGAAGGGAAGGAGGACCTCCCCTATCAGTGGACTGGGGGAGGGGCATGGGTAGAGAAGAGGGAGGAAGGCTGAGATTGAGAGGGGAGGAGGGAGGGAGCTACAGGTGGGATACAAAGTGAATAAACTGTAATTAATAAAAATAAAATAAAATATATCTAAAAAAGGAGTTTTCTTTGATGGCTTCCTGTTTTGGTTGTTTCTTTTGAGGGAGCTATTACAGAAGACTTCTCTGACTCTCTCAACTGTGAGACTGCAGCCATCCAAACCATTGCAAAAGAAACTTTCTTGCCCAGTATAGTCAGCAAGAACAAGGATCATGGACTTCTACATCTTATCTGGTGACAACAATGTCCATTGACATCTACCTGTCCTCTACCATCAGTATGTCCCATGGACATGAATATGCCCCTGTGGCAGTACATGCTGTGGACACCAGCACGGTTTCCATTTGCAGACAGGCCCATGGACATCAACAAGGCTTCAGATGGCATCACAGATCACAGATATTTTCCGGGCCTTCAGTGGTAACACAAGCCATGGATATCATCACAGCCCCCATCTTCATCAGTACCACAGGCCAAGATATGTTCCTCTGAGGCAGCATGTAGTAGGGACATCAACATGGTCTCAGGACGAAGCACAGGGTACTCACATCTGCATGGTCCCCACAGCATCACAGCTCACAGACATCAACTTTCATTTCAAGCTAATGAATCTGATAAGGACCTTTGAAGTAAAAATAGACATGCTAGAACTTTATAGCATGACAGAATTTGTGATTTTTCATTAGTGAGTGGAAATCAAAGATCCCCTTTGCCTGCTTCATGGGTATTGCAACAATGATGTCAACATTTCTTTCTACATGTTAGGCTTATGGTGAATGTGCTCATTCTGTGCACAACTTCATTCTTGTTAGAGACAGCATAAACATGTGAGTATTACAGGCAGAGGTTGACTTTTAATTCAGCTAAACCAGACTTAATTTGAAAACGATTTCTATCTTTCAAGCTTGCTGACTTCCAGCTACATTCTGAACTTTGCAGAGATTTTTTTCCATTTGTGGAACAGTGGACATAATATTATCTCAAATGCTTCTTGAGGGAATGACTAAAATAATGAAAGTTACAAACACTGTGCTTGGAGCAAGCTTGGGACAGCAAGTTTTCTGCAAAAGAAAGTCAAAACGATGCTCATTATCCACCATGTGCAATGCTCTATGACTATGAGGATTTTCTGGTCAGGAAGTAATTTATGGTCCAATCAGAATCTTTATTGTATTATTTATCTGTGTATCTACTTATTTATTTATGATATATTAATCCTATTTATCTTTAACATTTTTATTATCAAGCAAGATAGTATTTGTAAGAATATATATATATATATATAATGTTAGTGAATAATTAAACTCTATAAATTCCTTAATTGGTAACTATAGAAGCAGACCTACCTGACACTGTGAAGCATAATTTGGAAACTACTAGGACAAATTAGTTTTAGAAATTATGTATCTTTCTCAATAGACAAGGCTTCATAACTATACTTTCTTGGGCCTTATATGTTTCCAAGTACAAGACCACATTATCATATTTTATTTGGTTCGGTTATCTTACTTTTGGTGTCTGTGTGTGTGTGTGTGTTCATGACAAAATGAGAGAGAGAGAGAGATAAATAATTTCAGTTATATGTCTCCACATGCTACCCACCTCAACCCTCCTTTGAGATAGAATTTATCACTGGGCTGGAACTACATAAGTACACTCAACTGATGGCCAGCAAGTTCCAGCAGCTTTCTTTTCAGCCAGCTCTGGGATTATAAGTAGCTGCTCCGATGGCTGATTTTTTTTTAAACATGGCTTCTGAGACTAGAACTCAGGTCTTTTTTGCTTGCAAAGTAAATACTTTACTGACAGATATCACTGCAGCCTACTTGTCCTACTCTTTTAATGGAAGATCTTGGTACTCTACCAAGTCAACTTCCATAGCCAAACTTTGGGTACAGTGCCGGAATCTTTATGAAAGAAGAGGGAGATAGAAAGACCTGGAGGGGACAGGAACTACACAAGGAAAACTATGTGGGCCCAGGGGGCCTGAAAGGACCAATACTCCAACTAAGGATCATGCATGGAGAGGACCTACACCTTGTTCAAAGGAAGCCCATTGGCTGCTCAGTTTCCAAGCAAGTTTCCTAGCAAGAGACACTGGGGCTGTCTTTGACATGAATTCAGTGGCTGGCTCTTTTATCACCTCCCCCTAGGGGGGGTGCAACCTTGCCAGGCCACAGAGGAAAATGATGTAGCCAGCCTTAATGAGACCTGATAAGCTAGGGTCAGATAGAAGGAGAGGAAGTATTTCCCTATCAGGGGAATAGGGAAAGGGCATAGGGGGAGAAGAGGGAGGGTGGGTGGAACTGGGAGGAGACTGCAATGGGGATACAAAGTGAATAAATTGTAATAAATAAAATTAAATTTAAAATAAAAATAAAAATATAAACTATTAATTCTCACAAAGTGTATTAGATGAAGTTTTTCAAAGGAGCGAAACTGATCATATATTATATATGAGAGCGCTTTGCAGAAAGACAGTCTGTTATTTTCAATCATGAGTGGAAGTACCTGATTCATGGAGACTGCAGAAGTGATGGGGTCAATGTTTCTTTTTCCATATTCTATTTGGGGGGTATGCATAGATATGCATGTATGTGCTTTATCAGACTACAATAAGGAGAGACTGTATAATTCATGCTTGCCCATCCTTACATAGGACAGGCAATTAATTCCTAGCTGCTCAACCCCCAAAGATGAAGCCTCAACAATACAATGCAACAGTACACAAAAATGACTATGGCCAGTTAGGACTCTGTAGTCTACCTCTCCCCCTCCCACATTATGTTTCCTGTACCCAGAAAGCATTTTAAGACCTCTTTGTATGTGAAAGCCTAGAAGATGCCGTAGGGGAAATGCTCATAATTTCCTGTAATCCTCATCAAAATATACTAAGGGTGGTAAAATAGTTTATAGTTCACAAGTCCTGCGGCATTTTTGAAGGGTACAGAAGTACCGTCAATTAAAATCTGTTTAGTACACGTTTTTCATATTATGATGATGAAGCATGAGACCAGGTAACATTACAAAAAAAAAAAGTTAACTTAATTCATAGGTCTGATGCCTGAAAGACATGCTGTTCGCATCTGTGCATCATTGCAGATGATATCAATCCAGGAAAAGGCACAAAAGCTAGAGTTTACAACACAGTTATTGAGCTCACAAGCTGTGCAGGGTCAGTTTCATGTTTTTACCAAAGCTGAGGTCTCCAATGACCTATGGATCATCTGTGGAAAGAGACTATATGAAGTTTCATTGTTCCTACCCCCATAACACCAAACTAAGGGTCAATCTTCCAATGCATGGAGGCTTGGTGTAAAGCCATATCTACACTAAAGCATTCCAAAATACCTTAAAGTGAGGGTATCCTTAAATGGTGAAAAATAGCTAAATCCATGGTGTAAAAAGAAGCGTGAGCATGTATATAGAATATCACTATGGTAATATGGTAAGCTACATGACAAAAAATGGAGCACACAGAGTCAGCAGTGTACAGGGGTCAGAATGGAAAGTCTTTCATTGACACTACCTGGAGACTATATCCTTTTCATGATTTAAAATGTTCAAAATCCTGGAGAGAAGGATCATAATAGAGTGAGAGTTCACGCTTGAAACATCTTGTAATAACTGTTTTCCTCACAGATAACAAGACATTGAAATGGGAATTTCAGTTCGTCAAGATGAATTATTTTGACAAGCAATTTGACCATATCAAGTATCATTGACCTAGACACAGTAAACTGTACCTGGAGGAAACAAAGTTATTTAAGAACTGATGAAGTGATAGCAAAAGAATCTCAGAGAACGAACATAATTCCACAACACAGTACTCCCAAAACAACTTTTCCTACTGCTTCCCTAAAGATTACCTTCTACAGGGGATCATTCATTCTCAGCAGAAACCCTAAGTCTCCCAAGGCCACCTGTGTGGAGTCAACAGTGCTCCCTCATCACTCTCTAAGTGAGACAAGGACTGCATAGAGCAGCGGGGAAGCTCTTGGCACTCTGGAGATGAGACATCTTTCCGTTTCTACTCAGATAGGGAAGAGCTGTGGCAAGATTGCTTCTGCACAGTTTATCGGATGCATTCAGGCAGTTATTTTATTCTTAACAGCATGTCCCTCATTCTCTCCCACAGTACAACCATCAATCCATATAGCACAAAGGCGGGTCTTGAATTGATTTAAATGGCTTCGGCTGCATTCAAAAGTATTATTACTAACTAAAATATTCTTGTTAGATACAGTCCTTCATGCTCACCTCCTTTCCAGGATCAATTTTCTGAGAGGTCTCTCAGACACCTTCGACATGTTGCAAATTTGCCAGTCTTAGATCTTAACTAAATTTAAATAGAAACAACAAATGCATCTTCATTCTGTTTGGATATTTGGAATTATATAAGAAAGTTATGACTTTAGGTCTGTATGCGAAAAGTTTGTTGGTGTGTGTTGAAGTACCCTGGATAAAGAACTAAAAAACACTTCTTTCATAGTCTTGTGTGTTAACAGTGTAACATTTAAGAAGTGATGCATCTACGTGGATTTTAATATATTCATGTAATGGAATAAATAAAGTTTCCTATATTCTGTGCAGGTAGGTTGAAGGAGAATACCAGAGTCAAAATTACGTGAACACAGTTGTCAAATGAATACACACACACAAATTGTTCATTTCCCAGTATATACTCATTCGACACATGCCAATCTAAATGGGTTCTCTCCCAGAGACTTGAAGGCATTGCGTACGTGTGATAAATTCCAGAAAATGTACATTTTCTTCAATGAAATTTATATATAATTCATTCCAATAACATAGGTGATGCTTTTTTATCCACTTCTTAAATTTTTGAAATTCCATTTAAAATTCTTCACACATTTTCACAGTAAGGATGAACTAAAGGAAATATTTTTGTTGTGATTTTAAGCAATTATTTTATATTTGTTTTCCCTGCAATTTGAACATTCATGAGCCACAAGACTACCAAAATCCAGCTATGCATTATAATAGCTTTTTAGAAGTCATATTACTAGGCAGTACTGTAGTGAATCTTGGTTCTGCTTGGAATGTTACATTTTTATGTAGTTTTCTATTGTAATAGAATATGTGCACATTACAATTTTTCCCACAATAAAAACCAGGAAATTCTGCCTCATTTTCTTTTTGGTCAAATGATGTCTATGAATGGGGATCCTACTGACTTAAAAATTCATCCACAGGAGGCTGCATTAGATGAACTTCCACCAAACAGACCTGTGCTTTAAAGACATTATTCACAATTTGTTCTGTTACTTTTCCTATCCTGCCATGTTTAATGGTAAAGAATATATTTTAGCATGCTCATTAAATTGTGAAGTTTTCAGAAAGTTTTCAGAGACAGCTTCCACATTGCATCTGTAACTACTTGGTCTCATGGACTTCAAAACGAGTTTAGGAACTGCAGAGCAGGGTTTATCTATTGTGATCACGTGTAGAATATCATGGATGAGCATTGCAAATTCTTTTGTGGACTTTCAAAAACAGCAGACAGTGGCACAGCTATTTCCTTGCATATTTCCTTTAAAATTTTATCCTTTGAGGATTTAATGCATATACACAACAAAACATAATAAATGTACTCTTAATTTCTACCTTCCAACTGCCCCTGGATATTCTAATATGTCCCTTCCCAACTCCATGTATTTTTCTTTCTCTTATTAAAAATAACTCATTAAGTCAAATTAGTACTGGCATTAGTGCATGATGGCATTCATTAGAACATGGATAAGCTATCAGTGGCAGCCTTCAAGGAAGACTGATTCTCCTACACTGACAAGTATCAAATGCCATTCTTTCCCTGCTAGGGTTGAGGTTTCATGAGCTCCCTACTCATGCTTGATAGATACAGGTAATACGTATTGCTGTGGGTTCATGAATGCAATATCCATTTCCTGTCTAGGGGACAGCATTTCACAGCACGACTCCTCTTCCTCTGGCTGTTAATTTTTTTCTGTCTCCTCAACATCAGTGTTCCTTGAGAACTAAAATGAGTACTAGAAACCAGGGGTGGATTAAAGGATCTCACATAGGACCAAACACCTCTGTGCACATCACTTGACTTAATTATGTGTTTCCACATTACCTGCTGCTCACTGTGAAAAACAAACAAACAAAACAACAACAACAACAATAACAACAACAACAACAAAAACCCTTCTCCAACTAAGGTTGAGAGTAACCCAGCTCTATGGGCAGAACATAAAATTAAGTAATTTTAAGCAAAATAAGAATATCAGATTCTATCCTAGGGTCTATGTTGTTCTCAGCAGTGAGATTTTGACCAATATTACAGTAACAGGCATGAAATTTCCTTCTCTGGATCAGGACTCAAAATCAAACCAGAAAATTCTTACTTAAACATTAACAGGCAGAAATAAGCCTCACTCTGTGAAAGAGATTTACAACTGCATTACTGGCAAAGGACACTCCAACAGACTGCACCCTGTGCTCCACACTCAGATTTTGTGACCCGCCCCCCATGCTGAGGTGGGCTAGTGAAGCATCTGTCTTTGAGTCATTTCTGCAAGTAAACAATCACCCACATTCCTGTATGTAACCCTAATTAAACTCATTTATTCACCAATATAAATTTTGATGGTATCTGTACTGTTGTCTTTTGTGGGCTCTGTATCTGGGGTGAACAGATGTGTGTCACATCTCTCCAGGAATTTTGTCACAGAACCCTGCTCTTCCTCTATGCCCTTCCTTGTCCCCATCCTTTCTCAAAACTGTAACCTTCCCTCTTCTTTCATATCACATAACATTCCCTTATCCTTTCCATTATATATTCGGGTTGCTTTTCTCTTAATTTTCATTTTTCTTTCCTTTTTTAAAATTAATCAAAAGACGTAGATTCTCAACTTCAATCTCTTAAACTAAAGTCTCTGAAATTCCTTGAAAAACAAACAGCATACAGGATGTGCCATTTCCAACTTCCAGCCTGAACACACCAATTGCCATATACATTAGCAATACTGGCATGCTGGAGAATGAAAGGCTGCGTGGGGCGGAGCTGCATTTTCCTTAGCTTACACCTAGATGGAGAAGCCAACTGCAGATTAAAGGATGGGCCAAATGAAAATCAGGAGAAAAAGGACCAGTTAATAATTACAATCATAAGTCACTGTGTTACTTACTATACAACCTAGAGTAACAAATAAGCACTGTTGAAGGATGATAAAATATCTTAGAAGGGTTATTCCTAATGAACCTGACACTATAGTTGAAATTTTATATTAAAAGCAAAGTTGCTATATTAAAAAAAACATTTAAAGATTTGAAAACTTTAGGAGTGAGAAAACAGCATGAAAAATGATTGTTTATTCATTTGAGAGTAGTCAGTAAGACAATGCCAACTAAGTGGATATCTATCAGTCCTTGATTATAAAATTCTAAGAGAAATAACGTAACATCATGGGAAGTTTACTCTGCTGTTCCCTGCACAGTAAACTTGTAAGATATAAGGGCACTCTCATTATATTAGAGCAATGTCTAATATAATGCTAATTTTGACTTTAAAGAAAACTTTCACACTTTTCTCTAATACATGAGGTTCCTGTTTTCTAAAATCAGAAGTTCATCCTAATTAGTATATAACTGATAAACAATGTAAATTTATTATACTATGTTCCATATGAGTTTTTTTCCATAGTTTTGACTATAAAGCTTTGGATTACACTACCAGGAATTATAAAAGTTACTTGAATTATAATGATTATTGAAAAAGTTAGTGCTATGTTGAATTACTTAACATGTCATTCACTCTCAAGTGCTGCTAATGTGTTTATATATCATGATGTGTTTGATATTGTATTGGTCTATTTTCATACTGGTTTGATATAGTCTGTGCAAAAAAGAAGTATCAAAGTATCAACGATGATTCATGTGCAAGAAGAAAGGAAGAAAGAAATGAAAGAAGAAAGGAAGGAAAAAAACATTTGGCCGCAATTATGATGTTAATGAAGATATGGTCATTATAGTTCTCAAATAATAATATTTCCATGGAAAAAGTTACTAACCATGTCTTATATTTCTTGGAACATTTTTTTCTTTTTTCTATTATGTAATATTGTTACGATATTGAATCTAGGATCTCATATATACCAGGTAAGTACTCTACCACTGATCTTTCTTCTCAATCCTGAATTTTCTTAGCCTATTTTTTCTTTTATGTAGAACTTTGTCTTTGAAGAGTCAATGGAGCATTGCCTTTAGATATTTAGGTATCACATATTTATACTAGATGTTCACTTTTTAAAGTCATTATTATCTTAAAGCTATTCCTAAAAGAGCTAGCTCATAATGAGTCACAAGGAAAGGCTTTAGTAAAAGGAGGTTTCTTGAGCGAACTTTTTCATCAGGTATTTAGACTGTTGTCATTACCTCCTCTCCCCCTCCCCCAGTTCATGGACATCATGAAAGGTTGACTGAAGATACTGACAGGGAACAAGTTCCAAAAATAGCATTTACACCTGAAAGAGATCCTGGTATGAGCAGAAGATTGTGATTCCTAGAAAAATATATGATTAATTTAGCTGTATCTTGATAAAGCAAAAATCATTCAACTATTCTATATTATGAGGCTACTCCAAAGACTAATGAAAATTTAAACATTGTCACAACTTCCTTGCCGGTTACTTTTTTAGACAACCTTACCTCAGTACCCAGTTCCCTTTTCATAGCCCTGTTTGTTAATCTATTAAAAGTGCCAGTTATGGCCTAGTTCCCAGTAAGCCAGCATTTTTATATGTAGCTCTCTTTTGGGGATGGGTGATGAGGCTTCAGATTTTATTTTTATAAATCATTATCTTCTATTTGTGTTTGCTTGTCTTTTTTTTCCACATATAACATTCACTGATGTATAACCAGATTTGGCATTTTTATGTATCGGCAAATGAGACATTTTTACATTTTAAAGTGGTCTTCCTTAATTCTGTGTTGAACCTATTATTCACTTCATAAATATCTACAGATATGAAATGAATTAACCTGTGACTATGAAGATCTGTCCAACAAACTCTAAGCTTCATTGGAAAAAAACACTCAAATGTCAAAGTACACATTGGTTGAAATGGACCAAATGTAACATTTGCATACAACTTGTGATATTCTAATTCAGGAGTTATGGAGTGAGGATGACATTCTTTTCTCCAGTGTTTCCAAAGGATCCGCATGCCACACTTAGCTTAAGAAAGCCTTGATAATGTCGTAATTTTCCATATGAATAGGAAGAAAATATTCATAAAGAAAATGCATGATAAAAAAGCATTGCATATGTTTACCACAGAGAAATCTTTCTTTCTTTCTTTCTTCTTTCCTTCCTTCCTTTCATTTACTTTCAAACAGCATAGAATTTATAGATAGAAAATGCAAACAATGTTAAGGAAAAGAAAAACAACAAAAAACTAAGTCTGTGTTATGGAGAATGGAAAAGCTTGCAGGGAAACATGCATACCTGACGAAGTCAGCAATGAAATAAACTCTCTAAAATCGTTCTAATGAATGAGAGCTGTAGTGCGTGCGTGCGTGCGCATGTGTGTGAATGGGTTTTAAAAAATTTTTTTTGGTTTTTTAAAATAAGAATCCATTGTGCTTTCTCTGAATTGTAAGTGGAGAAAAGTTAAATGAAAAACGTTTAGACAAAACATCAAAGGGAAGTCAGACATACAGTTCCTGAGGGATGAGCTGCTCAAATTCAGTGTTGCTATTTAGCATCCAAAGGGAATTGTCAGTTCACTGCATCGTAGTGTGTGAAGCCATTGTAGCATTACTCTTTTCTACCTTTCATGAATTTAAATTCTTGAATTTAACAGTTTCCCTTAAATTTGGTTCAGAGAAATATTTTGTATTGTTTTTGTACCTATTTAATCACGGCAAATGTAGATTTATATCCGGTTTGACCTTGTTGGCTGAATAAGGGGCAGTTTAACCTTATAAATAAACAAACCAGTACAGAATCTAATTCACTTAGTAGTTCAGTAAACAGCTTTATATGTACTTTAGTTAGGTATCAAGAGCAGAACAAATATATGAGATTATTTCAGTGTTTGATTATTTACTTCTGGTTAAATCATTGAATGAAAATACTGGTCGGAGCATCTAGGACGGATTGCAGAAATGCAGGTATCCCATGCTGAACTCCCAAACCTCTGGACTGAGGCTGGCGAGTGAGGGACAGATGTAGCTAATGGCTGTAATTCACATGGAAATTCTAGGGTGACTGCCCGCTAGGAAGCTGTCTTAGTGGTATTTGCCTAAGCCTTTCAATTTAGATAGTGAAGGGAGCTCAAAAGAGAGCTTTATATTGGTTTTCATTACAGAATCAAAAAACATTTTTAATACTTTTATTTTTAAATTAATCTAGCCAAAAACTCTGAAATTTCTTTCAAAAGTAATAATAAGCCAGATTTTAGAAATCATTTTGTCAAGAGTCTTTGCTTTGGTATAGGAAGACAAAAGTTAAGTATTTTGGTGAATTTCCATTAAGTATGTTTGAAAGGATGTATAGAACAGCAAAGGAATAAAGAATAAGTCAGAATGGATAGAACAGGTATAATCTAGACTATGTGTGTTACACTGAGGGGCTAGAGAGATGGCTTAGTGGTTAAGAACATTTTCTGCTCCTGCAGGGCACCAGGGTTGGGTTCACACCACCCAAGTCCAGAAGCTCACAACTTCTTGAAACTCTGTTCAGTAGATCTAACACCCTCTTTTGACCTAAACACACACACACACAGACACACACGCACACACACACAAAATAAAATAAATGTTAACAAATAAAATGAACTCACATTGTTGTTTAATAATTTGTAATTTGCAGATTTCAAAGTGTGTTTCATTCAAGGTATCTATTTAAATTATCATTGTGGAGTCGTATGAAGATAAATTATTGATCATATATACCTTTCTTTGAATTGATATACAAATTAATAATAATTTCTTATTTCTTCCTTACTCTGTGCTCCTAGGAGCTGTGTTTGGGAGGAAAATAAATATTAGAGTCAGGCTGACTTCATCAAAGTGTATGTATGATCTTGGGAGAATTCTTTGAAATTTGGTACTTGAGTTTTTAATTTGTGAACTACAAATAAAAATGGCCTTCTAATATTTTTAATTTTATACTTTATTTGGTATTTCTTTTTATATTTTCATTCTGTTTTTACATGTTATGGGGTAGATTATTAAAACTTGTTAAATTAATACAAGTGAAGATGACATCTGGGTAATTAACATTTCCATCTACCCAAATATTAAGAGTGACATATGTTGGAAACTCTCCAAGTCTACATTAGGAATGTAGAAATACAAAGATTCCTATAGGTTGCCCACTTGTGCTTTTGAGCAGCATTTAGATGTTAATTTACCTCTTTGATTACTCCCATCACACCTTTCTAGTCTGCAGCAGCCTCTATTCGAATGTTTAATTCTATGTGATCAACATTCTGGCTTCTATAACGATTGTGAACATATGAATTATACGGCTTCCTGTTTCAAGAATAGTTATCTTAACATAACGCTCTCTGCTTCCATCCATGTTGCCTCAGTGACAGTGATTCATTCCTTTTATGGAGGATTAACATTCCCTGGCATGTACGCCACATTTGTTAACCCAATTATCTATTTTTGACTGGATGGATGCTCATACTTTAGCTATTTTGAATTGTTCTGCAATAACCAGGAACATTGAGAAATCTCCTTGACAAAATGATGTCATCTTGTTTGAAGAGCACTTCCATACTTAAGAGTTTTAGATCTTGCGGTAATTCGAAATTCAACATTTGAGGAGACTATACTGTTTTCTAAAATAAGTGCACAAATTGTTTATTTTCCAACATTTGATAATTATTTTTGTTTGCATTCTTTCCATACTTAATTTTGATACAGATCATTATAATTAGAATGTGATATTTCACTGTAGGTTTTGATTTATATTTCATGGGTGATTGTATCATTTGCATATAATTTTATGGTCAATGTTTATTTATGCATTTTATCCATTTTGAATGAGCTTATTTGATTTTCATATATTTGGGTGTTTTGTTTGTTTAATTTTTCTTATTTATTCAAGCTTACTTGGCAAATTACTACTTTGTCACTTGAACAGTTAACAGTTTCTCACATTTTACAGATTATATCTTTTGCTCTGAAAAAACACTTAGGTTGATGTAATACTACTTGTCTGAATTTATTTTTATGTCCTGTGCATTAGAGGGAATCAACCAAAACAATAATTGTTGATCTTTCTTTCTTCAAGCGTTTCTTAATAGGTTTCTTCTGAAAGCTTCACACCTTACACTCATATCTGTGATATATTTTGAGATAGCCTACTTTAAAGTAGCTAAACATAGAATTTAGTCTTTCGCATATACAATATGTATACCCAGTTTGCCTGGCGTCACTTCTTTCCTATAATATATCACATATTGTTTTGGCTGAAAATCATTTTGCTGTTGATACATGAACTGATTTCTGGATTTTTATTTCTATTCCATTAGGTTATGCACTTGACTTCAATTTGTTTTCCCCGCTACTCCCTGGACAAGGGACTGCCCTATAATGTGATTTGTACACTCAGTGACACTCCATTGGAGAAAGTTAAGTTTCTCTTTAGTAGTGGGTATCAATTGCAGATAGCTTCTTGGTTAGGAGTGGAAGCCAGTGTCCACTTCCCCTTTCAGTGTTTGGGCTCATCTAGCTTGAACCAGTCCAAGTCTTGTGAGCATTGGCACAGTCTCCATGAGTTCATCTATACTTCAGTACCCTTATCTCTTTAACACACTGTTTCCTTGGAGTCATCTATCACCTCTGGCTTTTACAATCCTTCTGCCTCCTCTTCCCCATAGATCGATGAGCCTTGAGAGGACAAGTTTGATAAAAACATCTTATTTAGAATTGAGTGCTCAACAGATGGAAGGTCTTGTGATCTGTCTTGTGTTTTCAGATGCTGATTCCAGTGCCCTGAGATCTGGTTACCTCCAGTAACCTACAAAACAGCCTGTGATGTGTGGAGGGTTTCACTGAACCCCTACAGCCAATGGATCAACAAAATGTAACCCTTCCTAGCACAGGAGGTGCTGCACATTTCTCATTTTTGCGACGCTCTTTCCAGATTCTGGCTATTACAAATAAAGCTGCTATGAACATAGTTGAGCAAATATCCTGTTGTATGGTTGAGCAATTTTGGATATATGTGCCCAGGAGTTGTAAATCTGAGTTTTGAAGCAGCTTACTACTTCCAGTTTTTTGAGAAAGTGCTAGATTGTTTCCAAAATGGTTGTATATTCCCACCAGCAATGGAGGAGAGTTCCCCTTTCTCTATATCCTCTCCAGCATGTGCTGTCACTTAAGTTTTTTTTTTAAATTTATTTATTTTTATATCAATCACAGGTTAGGTACTTTGAATCCCAGGCGAAGCCCCCTCCCTCATTCCCTCCTACCCTCCCACTCCCTCCCTCATCTCCCTCCTCCCCGCCCCCTCCAAGTCCACCAACAGGGGAGGACCTCCTCCCCTTCCATCCAACCCCAGCTTATCCTGTCTGTCACTTAAGTTTTTAATCTTAGCCATTTGATGGGTGTAATGTGAAATCTCAGAGTCATTTTGATTTGCATTTCCTTGATAGCTAAGGATGCTGAACATTTCTTTAAATATTTCTTTGCCATTTGATATTCCTTTTTTGAGAATTCTCTGTTTATCTATGTACCCCATTTTTAAATTGGATTATTTGGCTCCTTGGTGTTTACTTTCTTGAATTCTTTATATATTCTGGATATTAGCCCTCTGTCAGATGTAGGGTTGGTGCAGATATTTTTCTAGTCTGTAAGCTATCCTTTTGTTCTGTTGACAGCGTCCTTTGATTTACAGGAGCTTTTCCATTTCATGAGATCCCCTTCATAACAGCCAGAATCAGGAAACAACATAGATGTCCTTCAAACAAAGAATGGATACAGAATTTGTAGTACATTTACACAATGAACTACTAAACAGCTTTTAAAAACAAGAAAATCATGGATGGAAGTAAGTGGAAGTAAATGGAACTAAAAATCATCATCCTGAGTGAGGTATCCCAGGAGCAGAAAGACACACATGGTATTTACTCACTACTAAGTGGATATTAGCCATATAATGTAGGATAAACATACTAAAATCTATAGTCCTAAAAAAACCAAATAGCAGGAGAACCCTAGGGAAGTTGCTTAATTGTCATTAAGAAGGAAAAACAGGATGGACACTTGAAGTTGTAGAAGTGAGGGAACAGTATAGGAGCCTATCACAGATGTCCTTTAAAGGAATCCACTCTGCAGGGTTCCAAAGCAGATGCAGAGACTCACAACCGAACTTTGGACAGAGCACAAGGAGTCTTATGGTAGAAGTAGGACATAAAAGGTCCAGAGGGGACAGGAGCCACATAAGGAGACCACTAAAACAAACAAACAAAATGAACAAACACAAAACCAAACCAAACCAAACCAAGGGCCAGGTGTGGGAGTGGGGACTACAGAGACTGATGTATCAATCAAAGACCACACATGGAAAAGACCTAAACCCCCTGCTCAGGTTTAGCCCATAGACAGCTCATTCTCTGTGTGGGTTCACTAGTAAGGGGAAAAAGACAGTCTGTGACATGAACTCAGTCACCTGCTCCTTGATCACTTCTCCCTGGTGGGGCAACCTAGCCAACCCACAGAGGAAGAGAGTCCTAGCAGTCCTGATGGTACCTGATAGGCTAGGGTCAGACAGTATGGGAAGTATACCTCCCCTATCAGTGGACTAGGGGAGAGGGATGGCGGAGGGAGCAGGGGGAAAGGTGGGACAGGGAGGAGGGGGCTACAACTGGGATACAAAGTAAATAAATTGTAATTAATAATAATAATAACAATAATACTGAAAAGGGCCTTTTTTCTAGCTCTTTCTAGAATTATGTGTTATCTTGGTTGCTTGAGTTTGATTGTTGACATGCCAACTGAGGGCTTTCTTTGATGATATGTACCTCATGTTAATTAAGCTTCTTGACATAATACTTATATTTTTCTTAAGTTAACAGCATTTTCAACTATGTTTTCATTTTATGTTCATGCACAAAACCGGATCTTGTTAATTTAAGGTTTAAGTCTCAGAACTTTTTGTCTCTTCTTCCTTTGCTTCCAGCTTCATCACCTTTTTTGGCTGACTGGGCATTCTGAAAGAGCTTCTTTAGGTTTCCAAAGTTCTTTCTAGCCTGGAGAGATTATTCAGTGGTTATTAACTCATCCTGTTTTTCAATATAACCTGAACTGAACTTCCACTACTCACATCAGGTTGCATATAACTATCTAAAGCTACATCTCTAGGGGAATCCCACTTTGTCTCCTGGCCACTGGAAACCCCTGTACTCACTTCCAAACATCCTCCCACAGACAAACATGTACATATAACTAAATCAATAAAAATATCACATGCTTAGCCTAAACCGTTGTTGAGTTTTGAAGACTTTATGTGGCTTTGTAAATAAGTAATTCTAAAATTTATGTTTATTTCCCTTTAATTGAGATCTACTTCTATGGTGTATTTTTATTCTTACTATAAAAAATTCCCTTAAATTTAGTGAACTATTTATATTCTTTTTATCTTATGCAGTTTTATTTTATATTCTTTTCATGTTCTTCAGCCACATTATTTCATTTCTGTCAGTCACTACAGATCTTGTTCCTTTGGAAGTTACAGTTTTTAAATACATGTTTTGTTAATAGTTTATCTGGTACATCTGGTGTGACTACTCATTTATGGAATGGCTTTTGCAATAAAAGTTTTGTTTTTTTTTCCCTAAAAGGTGTGTATTTGGGTGACACTTTGAAAGGTTGTGTTGATTTTAATTCCAATTAGATGGTGTCATGAAGTCTCCTTATTGTTTCTTCAGTTGTAATTAGTAGCAGTGGGGGCAGGAGAATAGGGAGGGAGTGCCCTCATTTCCTCTTGGTGGGGCATGAGATCCGACATAGCAGTTGGTGACATAGAAGTGAATATACCTCTTAGACCCTGAGGCCATGTAGCACAGTCCCTTAATTCATGCTACATTAAGTCTCCTTTTCCTTTTGGCACAAGGCACTTGAAATAAGTTCCCTTTGATTTGTCTTTATGTGTGTGTGTGTGTGTAGCACCTTTAGCCACACATTTTAAAATTCTTCCAAACTGTGTTAGAGGTAAAATTTGGAATTTGAAAGTGCTTACTCTATTTCCTGATACGTAGAAAATATTCAGTAAGTATTGGGACTTCCTGAAAGTAAGTGAGCATACCTGTTATTTTGAGTAGCACCATGCCATTAACTAATATTCTTCAAGCCATTACTTTATTGATAAAAGTCTGGAAGTAAGAGAAAGACTTGTTCAAGAAACAGATGGATTCAGTAGGAGTAGGAAAGTGCACGAGAGATCTAAATGATTGAATGCAATCAAGGTACTTCACACAACTGTAATAAAAAGAAATAAAAATCTATATAGATAAACACTAGAAGGTAAATAATTTTTTCTAGTTTGCCTACATTCATAGTTTCCAAGGAGTAGTTATTGAGTGAATGATGTTTCTGTTAAGACTTCTAGATGTTATATTGTCAGGATAGAATTTTTTGTGAACCTTGTCCATGGTGCACTGTGTGGATGGTTGTGGTGGAGCTTTCACTACGGTTGTCATTGGTGGTGGGGCCTTCCAGGCTATTAAGGGTTTTCTCAATGTCCCTGTTGGAATTTGACACTGGTAGTGTCAATGCTGTAAGGATCGGGGCACCCCGGATTGGAGGTAGTTTTCCTGTGTGGTGAGGCCTGTTTTCCACCATTCACTGTGGCCTAGTACTTCTGCGGGGCAAGGAAGACCCTAGAATTCCATCACCAGTGGGGAATTGGCTGCACGCAGCGGTCCGCCGGCCTTGGTGGGCTCTGCGATGATGGGGACCATCCTGTTGGCCCCCATCAAGGCTGCCCGCATCTTCTTAGTTGGTATATTGCCCAGCAGCTCCACAATGCACCTCCATTCTTGGAGGACCCCAACCAGCTAACCCTCCACAGGTTATCCCAACTACCAGCAGTACCACAGAGGAAGCCTCTGCGGGCCCCTGCTATCATGGGAGCTGCTCCTCAGTTCTCTCCTGGGTGATCTAGCTCCACGGGAGGTCTGGCTCCTACATAGCCCTGAGACCTTCAGAGACAGGCTCTCCTCTACTCTCTTGTTCTGTGGTAGGGGTGGGAGCACCCCAGCACCGTTGTCACATGGGCTCCGCCATTTCTGTCTCTCAAGGTACCTCATCCTCACACATGTAAGAGTCTCTCACCCCTAGATCCTTCATATGGCACCCTGATGCATGTTTAGGGCCAGTTTTGGAAAACAAAAAACAAAAAACCCCACTTTTCATTTTTGAGGTTTAATATAATGATGTCATTTCTCCTTTTTTCCTCTCCCAAACACTTCCATACACTCTCCTTGCTCCCTTTCGAGTTCATGATTTCTATTTTTTTTATTAATTGTTGTTACATATATTCGTGTATGTATGTGTATATGTGTGTATATGTATGTACAGACACAGAATTTTAAACACATAAGCTACAAAATTATCTGGAACGAAGATCTGAAGTGCCTTAGTGTCTTCTTAATTCATTCAAGCTTCCTTCAAATGGGAGAAAGAACTCCAAACAAGAAAACAGTGTTTAAGCATTTGAGTCAGGGATGTGGCAGCTCTCAGGAGACAGAATAAATCTTGACGATGACTGAAAATAAAGTGCTTTATTCTTGTTGAAGATGAATGCAACTTCACATTTTAAATGTGTCCCAGTGTGGAAAACAAAACCTGAAGAGGTAAATACACTACTTACAGCTTACTTTCAAGGTCAACATGACGATATTTTTCAGTTTCTCTCTAACCTGCAAAATTTATATGGAGAAAACCTGTAATGTAAGAGACCTTTATAAATGCTCTGTAAGATACTATGATCACCGCTACACACTCTTCTAAGTACCAGAAGGAAAAAGAGATATATTTTTAAAAATGTGTTGAAGTCTCAACTGTATACACCAGGAGATCTGAGTGAACTTTATGATGTAAAAATTACATCTTACATTGCAGTAGAATTTTTATTTTTTGTAAATTTGTAATGTGTGTGTGGTATTTAAGATTGTTTTATTTATATCAGAACTTCACTTTAATTAAGTACAGGGCTTTCATATAGGATGGTTTCTTTTATTAATTATTATTATTTATTACGTTTTTTTTCATTTTGTATCCTGGCTGTAGCCCCCTCCCTCGTCTCCTTCCAATCCTACCCTCTCTCTCTCTCTCTTTTCTCCCTAATGTCCCTCCCCTAGTGCACTGATAGGAGAGGGCCTCCTCCCTTTCTATCTGACCTTAGCCTGTCCGGTCTAATCAGGGCTAGTTGCATTGTCTCCCTCTGTGGCCTTGCTAGGCTGTACCCCCCAGGGGAAGGTGATCAGAGAGCCTGTCGCTGAGTTCAGGTTAGAGGCAGCCCCTGCTTTCCTTTCTAGGGACCCCACTTTTAGGTCCTCTCCATGCATGGTCCTTGGTTGAGGTATCAGTCTCTGCTGGGTCCCCAGGGCTCAGAATTTTTTTTGGCTCTGATGGTCTCCTTTCAGAGAACCTGCCCCCTCCAGGTCTTTCTATCTCCTCCTTCTTTCATAAAATTACATGCATTCTGCCCAAAGTTTGGCTATGAGTCTCATCCTCTGCTTCAATACCTCAATATGTGGAGTCTTTCAGAGGCCATCTGTAGTAGGATCTTGTGCTGTTCCCTGTCTTCCTCTACTTCCAATGTCTATTCCATTTGCCCTTCTTAATGAGGATTTAGCATCTTCCCTAGGGTCTTCCTTGTTGTTTAGCTTCTTTAGGATTATTGATTTTAATATGTTTACTCTATATTATATGTCTAATAACTACTTCTGAGTGAGTATATACCACGTGTGTCTTTCTGCTTCTGGGTTACCTCACTCAAGATGATCTTTTCTGGTTACTACCATTTGCCTGCAAGTTTCATGACTTACTCGTTATTAATAGCTGAGTAGTATTCCATTGTGTAATTGTACCACATTTTCTATATCCATTCCTCTGTTGAGGAACATCTAAGTTGTTTCCAGATTCCGGCTATTATGAATAGAGCTGCTACAAATATGATTGAGCAAATATCCTTGTTGTATACTTGAGGATATTTTGGATATATGCCTAGAAGTGGTATAGCTGGATCTTGAATTAACACTATTCTTAATTTTCTGAGAAAGCACCAGATTGATTTCCAACATAGTTGTCCATGTTTACATTCCCACCATCAATCGAAGAGGGTTCTCTTTTCTCCACATCCTCTCCAGCATGTGTGGTCACCATGACCAAATAGGCTTTATCCTACACATGCAGGCGTGGTTCAATATAAGGAAATCCATCAATATAATCCACCATATAAACAAACAGAAAGAAAAAGAAAAACACATGAGCATCCCCTTAGATGCTGAAAACGTACTTAACAAACTCCACCACCCATTCATGTTTAAAGTTTTGAAGAGATCAGGGATACAAGGCATACACCTAAACATAGTAAAGGCAGTATAACCTATATCCAACATCAAAAATAAATGGAGAAAAACTTAAATCAATCCCACCAAAATCACGGACAAGGCAAGGCTACCCACTCTCCCTGTATCTCTTCAACATAGTACTTGAAGACCTAGCTAGAGCAATCAGACAACTAAAGGAGATCAAGAGGTTACAAATCAGAAAGAAAGAAGTCAAAGGATAGTTTCTATAAGTTTTATTGTATTGTTTTCCGTATGTTTTAATTTAGAATAAGAGTTATTGAGTATGAAATATTTAGTCAAGCAAACAACACCACATTATAATGTTTCTATCTTAATCCAATTCTGTAAACACATTGTGACAAAAAAACATAAATTGGGATTTAGAAGTACAGATCCTATGCATAAATATTAGGGTTTCTGGTTTTGAATTTTGTGGGATTCCTGTGTATGTGAATGAATGTCTCTGCATCTATATGAATTCCTTTTACTTTTTCTTTGCTCAGTTTGTCCCATTCTGATTTGGTTTTGTTTTATCTCATCTAATTTTATTATTATTATACTTTAGATGTTTGTTTGTTTTCCAAGGAAAGAGAATAAGGGTGTGGATTCTGCTAAGAGGGGAAATTCAGAGGATCTCAGAGGAGGTGACTTAGCAAAAACTTTAATCAGAGTATACTGTGTGAAAAAATCTATTGTCAATATAAGAAAAAATAGGAATAAATAAATGAATGAATATTTTAAAAGAAAATTAAACTGATGAAAATATTATAAAGAACAATGATAGTGTTTCACATCAACAAAAATGTGTAACATAGTTAATTGGTACATGAATAATTTAAAATTATTAAGAACAGAATTAAGATTTTGTACAGTGATTTATTACTTATTGTTTCATTCACGAAAATATTTTGTTAAACATGAATATGGATTTCTTCATGTAGGAAAACTCTAAAAACACTCAATGTAACTTATATTTTAAATATGTGATCATGAAAGTTTTTCCCTAATATACAAATTAGAAAAAAATAGATGTATATGAAAGCTATACATTTATAAATACCTAACAATCATAATATATAAGTTGTAAGAAAGACCATTTAAATTACTTGTCCTTTTTAGGTTAAATTTAAATTTTAGAGGAATCAAGGCATATTTAGTAAAGAATGTAAATACTGAATATAGTTTTTTGGAAGTAGTACGTTGTTTATCAAGGTATTATTTGATAGTGGTAAATGCTTATCATTGTAGTGATAAATAACAACTTGAAGCAATATTTTAAAAATCTGGACCCTGATAAAAAGTAGGCAAGGTCATTTATATTTAATGTTTTAAATGGTTTAACATGATTATTAAGTACATGTAATAACTTGAAATAATTAGGATTTATCTGGTCAAATCTAATATAACCTTTTTTTTCTGTATCTCATGGAAACACAACTATTCACTTTTGTGGGCAGTTCTCATTGAAATAGGAGCTTGTAAGTTTTATAAAATCTTTGAAATCCTTCATAGTGTTTTGACATTGAACTCTACAGCATTTATACTAGTATTTTACAGAGAACAGAAAACTTTGAGCTGAGTGTGTGTGAACTTAACAGTTTTTGTAAGTTTTGTTTTATATTTTTTGAAGTTTTACAGAATAAATATAATTCATTTCCTTTATTGATCATTACAGTGAAACAAAAAGATTCATAAAATTTGCCTGGGGTAAATACACTGATATGCAACAGATTAGAAATAACTTGATGGATTTCCAATTTTGATACTGTAGACAGCATTCCTAATAGCTCTTTCCTAGAGAAGAAGCTAATAAAACACTGGTGAAAATATGATAGTCATAGGAACTTGATAGAAATAACATGCCTATCCACAGGGAAATAGATAGACAATGGTATGTCTAGACAGAAGAATCATTATTCAAAAATGATGCTATCACACCACAAAGAAAAAATCATGAAAGAATGTGAAAGAATATTAAATACATGCTGCTATATGAAAGAAGCCAGTCTGAAAATGCACTATACTAAAATTGCCAATGAGAGAGGCAATGCTAGGGAACAGCTAGCAAGATAAATGGTTTCCAAGAACTGGCGTTGAAGACAGAATAAATACAGAGGTAAATGTGGGGAGTTTGGAGACAGTTACAATGCTTTTTATAACTTTGCAGTAATTGACACATTTCATTATATGCTTCCTAAAACCACAGATTATATGACACTAAAATGAACCCTAATGTAATTATGGACACTAGTTGACTGTGACATACATGTTAAGAATTTTTTGGTTTGTTTGTTTGTTTTTGTGTGTGTTCTATTCTTTTTTATTTAGTTTTTATTTTAAGTATATACCATGAATTTCAGTTGTTTCAAGTATCACATTGCCTGAGTCTGGAACGAAAGACCAGGCTTAGACATTCTAGGGCTGCTGGATAATATTTTGAAATATTTATTCGTAGGTGATCATGCTGCCCCTAAATCAAATCTGCAATTGTTTATTTTTCATTTTTTATTAATTACACTTTATTCACTTTATATCCCCCCACAAACCCCTCCCTTCTCTCCTCCCAATTAATCGTAGTAAGTGCTATTCTTCCAGAGGAAGGATCCTAGGCACACCCACAAACAACTGGCATTTCGGTAAGCTTTTTATTTTCTCTCAAATCCCCAACTCTAAAACTATCCAAACAAAGTATATTTTAAAAATAAAATATGAAATGTAAAAAAAAAAGTGTCAGGCTATAAATTCAAAAACCTGATAAACCAGGGCCTGATGAAAGGGGAGGAGATCCTCCCCCCAGTGGACTTGGAGAGGGGCAGGAAGTAGATGAGGGAGGATGGGATTGGGAGGGAATAAGGGAGTGGGATTCACCTGGGAGACAGAGTTAATAAAATGTAATTAATAATAAAAATAATTAAATATACTTAAAATAAAAGAAAATAAGCTTCCTTCATTGTCTGTGAATCTTTAAGTCTATTCTGATGACGAGTTTTTAACTGGCTATGCTGTTCATACTCTTAAATTTAGAAGCTGAAGAGATTGTAGAATCACAATGAGGCAGCTTCTCCCAGAGACCCTTTGGGTCCCAGCAAGCCACTCCATCCATGAAGGAGGAAAGAAATTAAGTTCAACCATTCTATATTCCCATGCACTTCCTGACTGGATGAAATGAAATGCTTGCAAATGAGTGACTGAAAACCTTTCCTCACAAGAATATGTGGCCTTTCTTATACCACATACACAAATAGAAATACTTTACATGAATAATTTATTCTAAAACTCTGGTTTCTTTGAAACGGCCCTGGGTGCTGAAGAATTTGATAAAATTCTTCCTGGTAGGTGCAATATCAGTTGAAATTCTAAAACTACAAAAGCACAGGATGAAATCAGGGAACACACAACCTAACAAAGCACTATGAGGGCAAATCAGCAGGTGTGGCACCACTGGACTGACACCAGCAGAAACACGGAGTAATGAAAACTTAGACCCCCTGTTCAAATGAAGTCCATTGGCTATTCAGTTTCCAAGGGATACAGGTGTTTTCTCTGTCATGACCTCAGTGGCCAGCTTTTTGATCACCTCCCCCTGGAGGGTGCAGCCTTGCCAGGCCACGGAGGAAGATGATACAGACAGTCCTGATGAGACCTAATAGGCTAGGTTAAGATAGAAGGGGAGGAGGACCTCCCCTATCAGTGGACCAGGGAAAGGGCATAGGAGGAGAAGAGGGTGGGAGGGGTGGGACTGGGAGGAGATGAGGGAGGAGGCTGCAGTGGGGATACAAAGTGAATAAATTGTAATAAATAAATATATACATAAAAATAGGTTTAAAAATAAAAATTTTAAATGTAGAATAACAGTAAATATCTTTAAAATATAAAATACATTTCAAAGTATGAATTTAGTAACCTAAAAAACAATTTATAAAAAAATAAATGTAATTCAAATAATGAAATATGATTGGCATTAAAATTTAAAGAGATAAGTGAATCATCAGATTAAAAATGCATATAGGAAGAATTGAAGAGGACAGAATCATAACTCAACCAGCTACTCAGCAGAAATAAATGGTGAGTAATAAATAATAAATAAATAAAACAAATGCTTTTAATAGGAAAAAGTCCTACTGGTCACAGATGGGCAACAGGGATGGTGTATTCTCAAGAAACAACCAGAGTTACAGCTAAAAAAATGATAGTCTTGAAACTTCCTGTTGATTTCTGGAGTATTTTTTATTTTTACTTTTGTAAAACATGTATATAATATATACATATATATATATATATATTACAAAGGTTGGTGAAAAGTGTTTTACTACAAGTTGAGTGATTGGAAGTTACACAGGAGACGGTTATTTGATGATATCATTTCTTTCATTATTTAATGTATGTGTGTGAGGGAGTATATTTGTACATATATGGTGGTATATGTATTTCTATGTTCAAAAGCCAGAAGAGAGTGTCATGACTCTTGGAGTAGGTGTTCAAGGCATTTGTGACATGGCTCGCTATTTCTTTAGGTGCTAGGATATGAGGTCCAGACCTCTTTACTGTGTGGCAATCTTGCCTAACCTGAGACATCTCTCCAGATCTAAAGCTGATTTTATTATAGCATCCATTAATGATAAGTGACAGACTGCTGGAAATGCTTATGTCTTGGGTAGGAAGTTAAATGATGAAGAATAAAATCTGAAAGGAGTGGTAAATTCAGTCTAAATCGGTCTTCTGTTTAATGTTATGATTCACCTGGTTCCTGGAAACATGCAACTCAGCAAATATGAGGCAATCTCAAACCATGTAGCTCAGTGCTTCTCAAGCCCATTTGCATAGCAGAATATAACATGATAACTTTTGAGAAGTTGAAATCCTTGGGCAGCCTCACACATCAATTACGTCAGCATCTTTAGTGAAGGCATTAGGGAATGCAGCCTTCTTAAGACCTTATGTTTAGTTTGGGCTGACTCCTTAGGTAAGAACCATTACTTTAGGCTGGAGAGATGACTCAGAGGTTAAAAGCACTGGCTGTACACCCAACAGTCCTGAATTCAACTACCAGCAACCACATGGTGGCTCATAAACATCTATAATGAGATCTGATGCCCTCTTCTGGCATGCAGGTGTACATGCAGGCAGAATACTGTATAAATAATAAAATTAAAAAAAAAAAGAACCATTGCTTTATCAAAAGATATGCTTAATTTGGTTGTTATGGTTGCTAAATTAAGAGTTGACAGAATTAGTGATATATAAGCCATGTGTTCTCTTACATGGGGCTAGACATACTGGAGTAGAAGTGTTTATAAGCATTGCTCATCAATCCTGTATCGCCATAGAAATAGTGTCTTCCCTGTGATTACAACTAATTAGAAGAGAATAAGATAGATTTATCGTGTAAAATGTTAATAAATATCTACTTTGTGATGAATAGTCCAATAGGACAATAATTGAGGGTGTTTTGAACTTTGCTTATTTCCTTTGATTCATAAAAGTTTCAGCCCCAAACTGGAGACCACAGGGAGAATGCTCAGTTAGTGTTCTACCTTCACTCTCTCATAGGCAGCTCTTCTCTACTACCAAAACATGACCTTGTGCAATGAGATCTTATCAGATCAGCCTGAATTAGTATTTTCTGATATCTTGAAGCCACAGCCATACTATTGTTACTGTAGTATTAAGTATCAAACTATTGGAGAGTCCAAAACAAAATCCAAATACTTATATTCTGTTTAGTAAAGAGAGGGAAAAAGCTATTGCTGTTGGCCAAAATGAGAACATTATGACAAGGTTCCTGGAACAGAATTATTTCAGTGCTCCATTGGGATCCTTCATTCTCCTCTCCTTTCTGGGTCAGCTCACTGGGGTATCTTACTGTGTGTGGCTGACACCCAAAAATGTATCTGCTTTTTCCTCAAAACTGCCAAAATTGTAAATCTCTTTCTGGAAGACAAGCTCTCCTTTAGGCTGGCCCAAACATTACCATTTTCTTCGTCCAGTTTTAAGATTCCTGGAGAAATTCCAGTCTCTTGGTACACAATGTTTGAACGGTTTGATAATCAAAGTGAGTGGTACAAGGTTTTCTCAAAATAATTAGCATACCTAACAGAAATACTGACGAAACATCTTCTGGTGAGATGTGGTTTCTAGACTAAGGAACATCTGGGTTTGTCAGAACATCTGACTGTATTCTCAGGTTGTAATATAAGGAGAGATAAGGTAAGATACTGCACTTGGGTTGTAAGAAATCAACTCAGTAATAATTAATCCTCTCTTGGTAGAACTGTATCTATTGTATTAAGGCTAGTTATTAAATCTAGATGTCACTAATGTGTGTTCTAAACCAGGGAGTCTCAAATTACCTAAAGTTGTGAGCCTTTATACAGTTTCTCATGCTTCGGTGACCCCAACCATAAAATTATTTTGCTGCTATTTCATAACTGTAATTTTGCTACTGTTATGAATTGTAATGTAAATATCTGATATGTGACCCTAAAGAGTTTGGGACCTGCAGTTTGAGAACCCCTATAATTTAAACAGTGGTTTCTAGGGAAATCAGATGTTAGACCTGTGAGATGGTTCACAGGTGCTTGCCAGTAAAGTTGATGGCCTTAATTAGTTCCCTGGACACACATTGTAAGAAGGAAAGAACCTACAACCAAAACTCATTTTCTGACCTCCACATGCATACCACATCATGCATATGCACTCATGTACTCATGTATGCATACACATATACAAATACTAAATGCATGCTAGATACATACATAAAAATAGTATTTAACGTCTTTTTTTTTACTGTATTCTACAAAGATTTTTCAAAACATAGTTTATGAGAATTGACTTATACAAATTTTATTATTTTTTAAGAACCACCCAGGCCCAGATCCAGGATATTGAGTCGGCCCACCCCAACACCTACTTCATCTATGAGCATCTGGAGCATGTGAAGAGGTCATTCTTGCGGAATCAAAGTTAGAGAATTTCCATGATTCAGGGTAGCAGCAGGAAAACAAAGAGAAAACTAGGTGCAGGTCCAGGAGCAGAACCCAGAGGCCTTGAGACCAACTACTGTCTCACTGCGAACGAACATTTGCAAGTAAAGCTCTTTAGGCAAAAGGATATATACTGTGTGACACACCACAGCTTCCAATGCCACTATGATGAATAAACTAATACGTGATGAAGAGGTAGGAAAATGGAGGAGCAGAACGGCATATGCACAGTAGAACTGGAGATGCAACAGCTGTGAGAGAAGTCTGAGCTTGATAGAAGAGCAGATTGCAAGATTTTTTAAAATTTAAACTTAAATTTAATTTTAATTTTATATTTTATCTTGCAGAGGGTTTACAAAGATGCAGGACAGATATGGAAGGACTAGAAAATAAGTGGGATTGGGATGCACCATGTGAAATTACCAAAAAATCAATAAAATATTATGTTAAAAAAAGAAACACTGAAACAATATTGTGAATCAGAATGTTTGTGATCTAGACATAACATAAAAAGGCCTTACCTGTGTGGTATTTTTACATTGATTCCTATGTGTCTACCTACATTTGGATACAAATTCAGTCAAAAGTGTCTCACACTCGCTGAGAAATCTGTCTTCATTTGGTTTTCAAGCAATAGCATAGTCCAAGAGTAATTAGATCCTATGAATTCAAATCTCAAAGTTCACCATTATCAATTGTTACCATTGAAGAGTAGGTTATATCAGTCTGTTTACAATGAACATAAAAAGTTTATCTATTTCACTGTGCAGTTAGTTCTAAAAGCCCAATGAGAAACAAATGTATATTTCAAATTGTCAATGTTACTCACTCAATTGTATTAACTGAAATATTAAATATACTTAAAGTTTAACTGCAAACCATGTTGGTTGTATGACCCGTCTCCCCACAAATCCACAATATTTTGTTAACAATGAATCCCATGATGTTCCCAGGAGTTTTGTCAGTATTTCCTTCAATGTTAACCTTCTCCAGTTTCCCCTTATTGGGAAAGATAATTTCTTTTAAGTAGTAACATTTCCACTGTTCACTCTCAGTCTGTTCATTTATTTATTATTAGATCTGGAATTCTATTATTAGAAAAGAAATTTTAAATAAACTTCATGACCTATATGGGTTGTTCCCAGTAAAATTTTATTAACTCTTTAAGCAAACTCAACCCTTCAAAACATGGCTGGGATTATTTTGTTGGTTGTATATATCAAATAATATGAATGTTTAGATTAACCAATGCTCTGTCTCATGAATATTATTTCTATAAATTCATAAATGAAAAGTTTCATTTTAACCATTTATTAATCAATAGAAGGAATATAAGCAATTACAATTACACACATGTGAGTTTTGGGGGTGAAGCAGTTTATCTTTCTGAAAGAGCATTTAGGTATTTCTCACTATGCAGCTACTCTTTTCAAATAAATTAGATAAAATGGAAGGGTTCTATAGTCGAAGGTGAATCTCCAAGGTAAAGCAAGGTCCTCTTAATTGGAACTTAATCTTGATGTACTTAGCGCCTTCCCAGAAATACTTTAGTTTCAATGAAATGAATGAGGGAAGTAGTTTCATTTTTCCTTCAAAAACATTCTGCTCTATTCTTTCTGAGTTGAAGAGAAGGGAGATATTAAATTTGCTACTCTTCGTGTAGATGAAGAACTAGGTTGACTTAGATTTGGGCAATTAAATTGCTTAGTAATATAATTCTTGGGTACAGGTAGATTTGGAACATTCGATTATGGTGGATATCCAGAATATAGCCTACTTCTAGGACGGTTTAATTTTGTCACAAAAGACATTCTTGCATGTCAGCAAGAAGCATTTCTTCATCTTTCTCAGACGTTTGATGAAAATATTCATGCCCATTAATGTCTTTTTCATTTTCCCAAGAATAGGCTATTGTGTTCATACTTTTCTGTATCCATCAATAAATTTAGAGTGAGTAATATATCAAAGTACTGATGCACAGAGAATTTATATATAAAGCAGAAAATTAAAGACAATAAATCTCTATTTCAAAGCTGTCATAAATTGGGTTGTTAATAATATGCATATCTATATTCAATTATATGCAATTCCTAAAGGTCCATTTAATTAAATGCAATACTTTCCTATCAACAGCACATGTGAAAATCAACAAAGAAATATTTGCATATTACCTTTTAAAATTAGAGGTTGGTGTTTGTTTTCTTAACTGATAACAACCATAACAAACAACAACAATTTAATTTCTTTAAATCTGAAATTTTGTCAATGTGAAATAATTACTTTCGTTCATGAAAATCATATGCCAAGACAGTATACTGATTTAGGTTAACCTATTGTGATCATATGTTAACAATAATGTCTTTGAAGAAGTTAACCTTTTATTTACTGGTGTCCTTTAACTCCAAACGTCTTAATGATTTATCCTATCCTGAATAACAGGAGGAACAACAACAAAAAATAAACTAACACTGATAGATGTTCTAAGCATTTTTTCCATCTGTAATGTGTATTTCATACCCTGCTTATCATTATGAGTAGATCTTAAATTTTTTCATTTTTATCTTTGTGATGATTTCATACATATATTTATGATTATTTTTTACATATATTTTCATCATTTTGTTGCTCCAGCTTATTCCATGGGGATGGGCAACTTACCAGGGCAGTTATTCCTGATAAAAAGTGACTCCCTCTTCTTACAGTGCTGCTGCTTGTAGCATTTTAAATAGGTGAGACTTTCTCCAATACATGCTAGGATGACCACTAGTATCAGGTATGATAGTATGTTTTTCTCAGGCAAACACAGTGTTCGGAATTCATGGGTACAACATTCCTATCATATCCAGAAGATACCATCACTTCTGTTGCTCTTTTGGTTCTCAAAACCTTTCACTCCCTCTTCCTTGAGATTCTCTGAACCTTCAGTTCTGAAGTTGAATTTTAAGTGTCCCATTTGGGGATGGACACTCTACATTTTCTCTTTATTTTGAACAGTTGTTCTCTGTAATAGCGAAAATAGAAAACAACATACAAAGCATGTTCCCTATGTGTGAAAGAGTACATTCTTCTAAGCCATCCTGGTGCCCCGGTGTCAATTGCTTATTGTTACTTTCAAGTAGGAAGACTGTGTACAAAAGATGAATTTCACACTTGTACCAAAACCTTATTGTCCTTGATACAAGAAAATGCAGCAGAAGGTAACTGTGGTTTGATAGAATGATAACCATTTTCTGGAATTGGTTTGTTCTTGTTCCTCATTGTGAAATCCTAGCAAATGAATGATGTCTAAAAATCTGTGGTGATATCAGAAGAAAGATTGAACTCATAATGCCAAATAATGCCTGTGATTATCTGATTGGTGTTTGTATTGCGCTCATTGCACAATTGCAGTTTTGATATATGTAATCCCAGCATTAAAAAAGTCTACAGAAGGATTTACTGTGTAGTTTAAGAGTGAGCAAGGAAATTTATAACTGTTCTTTCTGATTTTTTTTTTTCAGAAATGCCCTTACAAACCATGTGAGTGTTTAGAAGTGGGCCCATTCAGGCAGAAAGGGGAAATACAAAGGAAAATAGCTTAACAACCTACTTCAGAAATAACAAAAGCTCAGGGTTTGAATGTGTCTCTAAAAGTGGGCCAGGATCAGCAAGGGTTCTCATTTTATCTAAAATAGGTTCCTTAAAGCTTAAGTACTTCAAATGTGTCAAAGATTCCATGGTTTTCAAAGTTTTTTTTTCTTCTTTAATAATGTTTAAAAGCCAAGAGGTACTAAAGGAGAAAGTTCATCCTGGGTGGCCTTAATTAAATTCTGTGGTATGCTTTATATGGATAAATACTTAAAAAAAATCTTGCTTTAACAAGAAGTATTGATCTCTCAAAAAATCTCCTCTAACTTCTGTTGCATTTTTTTTTTCTTTTGACAGGTATTGTTAATAAGCAGTAGAGTTTTAAAGACTAAAACACATCTAGTCTGATCAGGAATCTTTTAGATTGTATTTGTATTCTTATTCTCAATGATAAGTATTTCTGGCAAAAGAATCAATAAATAAAATAAGTACATTGACTTATTTATTTTTTTACATTGACTTATTTTTAATAACTGTGTTTTCATGGTTATAGTGGATTTGTTCAATTATATCTTAAAATTAAATCAAATGATAAAACACAGATAGAAATGTTGATAAATTAGTTATTATAAAACTTATTATGAAAGGAAAATGACATAAAGATTGGAAAAGCAAGTACCTTATGCTATGATTTCTGTCTTAGCTAGACTCTGACTTGGAATAATGTGCATTCTGCCCTCTGCTCCACCCCATCACCACCCTATGAAATCTGATTCAATTCAGCCTGGTTTTCTAGGATATGAGACAATGGTCAGTGACCCCATACCCAAGAGAAAATACAAAACTGGTCATTTGCACTATTTTTTTTTTGAACAATTGAGAAGTTCAGTCATTGAAAACCACTGTTAGAAAATAAAGAACAGCAGTGTCAGAAATAATATTCTATTTCCCCTTCCTTAGGTAGTTCTTGTGTTCTTATGAGATTCTGTATGTGGAAGAATGTGTGTCTTAGTATCTCTACAGGATCTTGTACTATTTCTTTGGCTTTTTAAATTTTTGTTTCTTTATTTCTATTCCAGTTTGTTTGTTTTTTAGATGCTGCTTTTTTTTCTAATGAGAGCGAGAATAAATGAGTATGAATTTGGGTGGGTGGAGAGTTGGGAAGGATCTGGGAGAAGTTGTGAGAGGAAAACCATGATCATAATATATTATATGAAAAACATAAATTTTAAATAAGAAAAATAAAATAATCATGACAGCTTTTTGATTTAGTAAATATGATAAGGTATTCAGTTTCTGCCAAGAAATGACAGAAGTTTGGAAATAACATTATAATTGATTTTTTAAAATAATTTTTAATTATTTTATATTAATCACAGGTTATTTACTTTGTATCCCAGCTGTAACCCCCTCCCTCATTCCCTACCAATACCACTCTCCCTCCCTCATCTCCTCCCTGACCCTTACCAAGTTCACTGAGAGGGGAGGTCTGCCTTCCCATCCATTTGACCCTAGCTTAGCAAGTATCTTCAGGAATGGCTGCAATGTCCTCCTCTGTGGCCTAACAAGGCTGCTACTCCTTCAGGGGGAGGGGGTGGGGTGGGAAGCCAAAGAGGCAGCTACTGAGTTCATGTGAGAAATAGTCCCTGCTCCTCTTACTAGGATACCGAATTGGACTGAGCTACCATGGGCTACATCTAAGCAGGGGTTCTAGGTTATATCCATACATGGTCTTTGGTTGCAGAAACAGTCTCATAAAAGACCCCTGTGCCCTGATATATTTGGTCCTTGTGGAGCTCCTGTCCTCTCCAAGTCATATTAACTCCCCCTTCTTTCACATTATTCCCTGTACTCTGCCCAAGGTTTGGTTATGAATCTCAGCATCTGCTTTGATACACTGCTAGATAGAGTCTTTCAGAGGCCCTCTGTGGTCAGCTCCTGTCTTGTTATTTGTTTTCTCCTACATCCAATGTCCATCCCATTTGTTTTTCTAAGCAAGGATTGATCATCTTACCTTGGGTCCTCTTTCTTGTTTATCTTCTTTAGGAGTACAGATTGTAGTGTGTTTATCTTATATTATAGGTCTAATATCCACTTATAAGTGATAATATACCATGTGTGTCTTTCTGCTCCTGGGATACCTCATTCAGGATGACCTTTTCTAGATCCTACCATCTGCCTGCAAATTTCATGATTTTCTTGTTTTTAATTGCTGAGTAGTATTCCATTGTGTAAAAGTACCACAATTTCTTTATCCATTCCTCCATTGATGGAAATCTGGGTTGTTTCCAGGTTTTGGCTATTACAAATAAAGCTGCTACAAACCTGGTTGAGCAAATATCCTTGTTGTGTACTTGAGCATCTTTTGGATATATGCCTAGGAGTGTTATACCTGGATCTTGAAGAAGCACTATTCCAAATTGTCTGGGAAAGTGCCAG
>CM053766.1:58927254-58958650 GCA_028658305.1 Pachyuromys duprasi
AGTTGGGAAAATTTTCTTCTATGATTTTCTTAAAAATATTTTCCGGTCCTTGGAGCCTGGAGTCTTCTTTTTCATCTATTCCAATTATTCTTAGGTTTCATCTTTTGATGGCATCCTTAATTTCTTGGATGTTTTTTGCTTGGGAGTTTTTCGATTTTCTTTTTTCCTTGGGTGAGGAATCCATTTCAGCCAGTGTATCCTCAGCTCCCGAGATTCTCTCTTCCATCTCTTGTATTCTATTGATGATGCTTACCTTTGTGGTTCCTGATCTTTTCTCTAAATTCTCCAGTTCCAGGTTCTTCTTCCTTTGTGTCTTCTTTATAGTTTCTAATTCCATTTTCATGCTTTGTACCGTTTCCTTCAACTGATTGACTCTGTCTCCTGTTTTGGTTATTTCCTCTCTGTTTATCTTGGATTGTTCCTGTATGTGGGCAGTTAATATCTTCTCCATTTCTTTGAGGGCCTTGTTCATTTCCTCTTTTTGTATCTCCTTTTGTTCCTCCAATATCTGCATAATCAAAGCTTTAACATCATTTTCTTTTGTCTCCGCTAAATTAAAATCTCCACTGCTTTTAGGTTTTTCTGGTTGGGCCATGGTGTCCTGATTTTTGTTGGGTGAGTTCTTTCTCCCATTTCTGGGCATTTGTTTTTATATAATCAGGGAGCTGTTTGTGCTTTAAGGCTGTTCTTCAGTCTGAAACTGTCAATCTCTTGTGTCAGGAGTATTCTTCAAGAAGATCAGGATATCCAGTGGTTTGTTAGTGGGTGTTGGGGTCTCAGTTGAACTCTGTTGTGGGCTCTGTGTGCCAGGCTTCGTGCTCTGTGCTAGAAGCTGTGACCACAGCAGGCTGGTTACCCTTCTGGTCTGGAAGCTTTGCTCCTCACTCTGTGCTAGAGTCTGAGTGTCCTGGTGTGAGATGTCAGCTGGGGGCTCTGCGCTCCACCCTGGGCTTGCTGCTAAGGGCTCTCCCCTGGACTGGAGATTTATTGCCCCCTTCTGGGCCAGGGGCTGTGCACCACAGTCTGAGATGATATTTGGGGCACACACAGTGGCTTTCGGTTGGTTGCAGTCATTGCTGAGCAGTGTGCACTGGCTGTATGCAGGCCTGTCTGAAATGGTGCCCGAGGCCTTCTCTGTCTGGCCCATGGACACACAGGGACTGAGGATTTTGCTGGTGGATGCATGCAGTTTGCGCCCGCAGTGTGCAGTCTGGTCAAAATGGTCCCCCAACCCTCTCAGCGTGAGGTGGTTCTGGCGATCTGTGTGTGCCTGCTGTACACCCTTGGGTTGAAGCAGAACCTGGTTCCTTCCCAGACTTGCCTGTGGACTCACACATGGACTGAGGTTTTTGCTGGAGGACGCCTGCACTATATGCCCGCAGTGTGCAGGTCAGTTAAAACGGTACCATGTTCCTCCTCAGACTGCCCGGGAGACTGAGTGATCCAGTCTATTATGGCGGCTGTGGGCGCCCAGCGTGGCTGCTCTTTCATATCAGAGCTGTGCGCTGCTGGTCACCCGGAGATTTTTCTGGGGAATAACTGGCTGTCCCTAGGGTTTTACCACTTTATTTTCTCACCGTAGGAGTTCTGCTCACCTGGCAGTCACAAATGCTGGTGTTTTAGGTCCCAGAGTTCAGTCTCCTGGTCGCTGCATTATTTCTGCTATCCTACTCCTCAGACACAGTGTCCTCTCGTGGCAGCCATCTTGGATCTCCCCACCTGTGTTGGTATTTTGATGGGAATTGCATTGAATCTGTAGATTGCTTTTGGAAGGATGGCCATTTTCACTATGTTAATCCTATCAATCCATGAGTATGGGAAATCTTTCCATCTCCTGATATCTTCTTTAATTTCTTTCTTCAGAGACTTAAAGTTTTGTTTTGATTTTTTCAAACAGGTATTTGACCTGCTTGGTTAGAGTCACCCTTGCTACTTTATGTTATTAGTAGGTATTGTGAAGGGTGATGATTCCTTGATTTCGTTCTTGACCCTTTTGTCTTTGGTATGTAGGAGGGTTTCTGATTTTTTTTGAGTTAATTTTGTACCAGTCACTTTGCTGAAGGTGTTTATCAGCTGAAGGAGTTTTTTGGTTGAATTTTTGGGGTCGATAATGTACACTATTATATCATCAGTGAATAGTGAAACTTTGAACTCTTCCTTTCTGATTTGTATCCCTTTGATCTCTTTTCCTTGTGTTATTGCTTTAGCGACTTCCAGTACTATGTTGAAGAGATAAGGAGAGAGTGGGCAGCCTTGCCTTGTCCCTGATTTCAGTGGGATTGATTTAAGTTTCTCTCCATTGAGTTTGATGTTGGATATAGGCTTGCCGTATATTGCATTTACCATGTTTAGGTATGTGCCTTTATCCCTGATCGCCCCAAGACTTTAAACATGAATTGGTGTTGGATTTTATCAAATGCTTTTTCTGCATCTAAGATGATTATGTGGTTTTTCTCCTTCTGTTTGTTTATATGGTGGATTACACGGATGGATTTCCGTATTTTGAACTACCCTTGCATGCTGGGGATGAAGCCTACCTGGTCATGGTGGATGATATCTTTGATGTGTTCTTGGATTGGTTTGCAAGTATTTTATTGAGTATTTTTGCATCAATGTTCATAAGAGAGATAGGTCTGAAGTTCTCTCTTTTTGTTGCATCTTTGTGTCATTTATGTATCAAGGTGACTGTGGCTTCACAGAATGAGTTTGGTAATGTTCTTTCTGTTTCTATTTTGTGGGATAGTTTGAAGAGAATTGGAGTTAGCACTTCTTTGATGGTCTGCTAGAATTCTTCACTGAAACAATCTGTCCCAGGGCTTTTTTGGAAGGGAGACTCTTGATGACTGCCTCAATTTCCTTGGGGAATATAAGACTATTCAACCTCTTTGCCTGGGTTTGAGTTAATTTTGGTAGATGGAATCTATCAAGAAAATTGTCCAGTTCTTTTAGATTTTCAAATTTTGTGGCATATAAGCTTTTATAGTATGACCTAATCAAATGATTGTTTGGATTTCCACAATGTCTGTAATTATGTCCCGCTTTTCATTTCTGATTTTGCTGATTTGGATAGTTTCTCTCTGCCTTTTAGTTAGTTTGGCTAAAGGTTTTCTGTCTTGCTGATTTTCTTAAAGAACCAGCTCTTGGTTTCATTGATACTTTAAATAGTTTATTTATTCCTAATGTATTGATTTCTGCTCTGAGTGTGATTATTTCTAGGCCTCTGCTCCTCTTAGGTGTATCTGCTTCTTTGGGTCATTAAGTTACATGTATGAGATGTTACAAATTTATTCTTGAAGACGCTTAGTGCTATGAATTTTCCTCTGAGCACTGCTTTCATTGTGTTCCATAAATTTGGGTATGTTGTGCCTTCATTTTCTTTGAATTCTACGAAGTTTAATTTCTTTCTTTACTTCTTCCTTACTGAGCTGTCATCGAGTATCAAGTTGTTCAGTTTCCATGTGCATGTAGGCTTTTTCCTATTTCCATTGTTGTTGAGGTCCAGCTTTAGTCCATAGTGGTCAGATAGAATTCAGAGGATTATTTGAATCTTGTTGTATCTTTTGAGGCTTGCTTTTTTACTAACTATATGGTCTATTTTGGAGAAGGTTCCATGAGGTGCTGAAAAGAAGATATACTCTTTTGAGTTTAGGTGTAAAGGTCTATAGACATCTATTAAGTCCATTTGAGTTAGGGCCTCTGTAAGTGCATTATTTCCCTATTTGGCTTCTGTCTAGATGATCTGTCCCTTGGTGATAGTGGGGTGTTGAAGTCTCCCACTATTAAGGTATTGGAATTGGTGTGTGATTTAAGCTTTAATAATGATTCCTTTATGAATGTAGGCACTCTTGTATTTGGGGCATAGATATCCAGAATTGTGATGTCCTCTTGGTGGAGTTTTCCTTTGATGAGAATGTAGTGCCCCTCCTCATCTTTTTTGATTAATTTTGGTTGAAAGTTTATTTTATTAGACATTAGGATAGTTATTTCTGCTTATTTTCTGGGTCCATTTGCTTGAAAAACATTTTTCTAGCCCTTTACTCTGAGGTGGTGTTTATCTTTGTTGGAGAGGTGCGTAATTTGGATGCAGCAGAATGTCGGATCCTATTTCCGCACCCATCTGTTAGTCTGTGTCATTTTATTTGAGAGTTGAGTTCATTGATGGTGATAGATAGTAGTGACCAATGAACATTAGTTCCTTTCAATGTGGAGTTGGTGTTCTTACTGTGATTCATTGCTTGTTTTCTTTTAATTTTTGTAGGGAAATTATCTATATCCTATGTTTTTTTGGGCATAGTTGTTTTTGTTGGATTGGAGTTTTCCTTCTAGTATCTTCTGTAGGGCTGGTTTACTGTGTAGAAATTGCTTAAATTTAGTTTTGTCATGGAATATTTTGTTTTCTCCATCTATGTTGATTGAAAGCTTTGTTGGGTGTACTAGTCTGGGTTGGCATCTGTGGTCCCTTAAAGTCTGCATGACATCTGCCCAGGCCCTTGTGGCTTTCATAATTTCTGATGAGAAGTCTGGTGTGATTCTGAGTGATCTCCCTTTATATATTACTTGGCCTTTTTCCCTTGCTGCTTTGAATATCTTTTCTTTGTTCTGTAGATTTAGTGTTTTGACTATGATGTGCCTTAAGGAGTTTCTTTTCTGGTCTATTTGGTGTTCTGTAGGCCTCTTGTATATTTATGAACATCTCTTTCTTTAAGTTGGGAAAATTTTCTTCCATGAATTTCTTGAAGATATTTTCTGGACCTTGGAGTCTGGAATCTTCTCTTTTGTCAATTCCTATTACTCTTAGATTTTGTCTTTTCATGGTGTCCTTGAATTCCTGGATGGTTTGTGTTTGGGACTTTTCTGATTTTACTTTTTCTTTGAGAGAAGTATCAATTTCTGTGCATGTATCTTCAGCACCAGAGATTCTCTCTTCCATCTCTTGTATTCTATTGGTGATGCTTACCTTTGTGTTTCCTGCTCTTTTCTCTAAGTTCTCCAACTGCAGGGTTTTCTTTGTTTGTGTTTTCTTTATTGATTATAATCTTAATTTTATGCCTTGCACCATTTCCTTCATCTATTGAATGTGGGTTCCTGTCTCTCTATGATGGCCTTTATATTTTTGTTTGTTTGTTTCTTCTCTATATGCCACTAATAGTGCCTCAACTTGTGTTTCTATTTTTTTTAGCTATATTTGCCTGTGTTTCTTTGAGAGCTTTGTTCATTCCTCTTTATTTGCTTTCATCTGTGTGGCAATTTCTTTGAGAGATTTGTTTGTTTGTTCCTTATGTGTCTGTAATAACTGGATAAGCATATCTTTAAAGTCATTTTCCTGTATTTCTGATGAATTGGAGTATCCATTGATTTGGGGGTTTGCTGGTGAAGCCACGATTTCCTGATATTTGTTGGATATGTTCTTTCTCCATCCTCTGGCCATTTGCTTGTCTGTAACCTTCAGTGTTTGTTCTTAGATTCTGCAGTTCAGACTGGTGCCATCTTTCTCTGGTGTCTGGAGAATTATTCAGGAAGATGACAGAGGTCCAGTGTTTTCAGCGTGTGCGTTGGTATATCAGCTGTACCTGTGGAAAGAAGGATAAATGCAGGCAAGCTTGTGCCTGTGTGTGTGCATGGAAGTGTGCCCTGAGCGACAGGGTGCTAGCGAATGTGGAGGTCTTCAGTGTGTTTGTGTGGGTGCCTTCTAGGCACCAAAGGGGCTACAGGCATTAAAGGTATTGCAAGTGCTGGTGATGATCATGGGCAGAAATTCCCTGAGTATGTCAGTGGCCTACAGGCTACTGGTATTTGTCTCTAACTGAGCTCCAGGAGTTATTTGCCAAAACTCCACTGGTAGATCCGCAGAGCCAGGGCTTCAATGTCCCAGGAAACCTTCTGTTTCCCACAGGATGTGCGGGTGGGAGATTTCTGATGTCTGGCTGGTAGCTTAGAACCACCCTGGATCTGGGGCTCAGTAGGCACTTGAGGGCACACTCACTCTTTAGTAGGTCAAATTGTAAAGCACAGGGGTTCCTCCTGTTCTACTGGCTGGTTTGGATCTGCTGAGTAAAATGTGGTAGGTTGAGCTCAGTCAGCTCAGTGATGCTGCAGCTGCTGGACTAGGGAGCCCAGCTGTGGCTGCAGAACTGAAGTGTCCAGGTGCCTGCTTTGAAGTCCTGGTGAGCCACAAAAGTGGTCCACAGACCTAGGTTGCCTGGCGCCTAGTGCACTCGGGTGGTTTTGTAGGTCTGCTGGACTCTGGTGGCTGTACAGCTGGCTGGCTGCCACTGAGGGATTGGGCAGTCAATACAGTCACTGGTTGGGAGGCCCTGCGGAGTCAGTACTGCAGCTCTTACACTTGGGACCCTAACTAGGGCAGAGTGTACAGCTGGCAGACATGGTGGCTGAGGAGCTAAGAGCCCCACCTCTGCTGTCTAGGTCCCCAGGCGGTGAGCTCTGTGCTCAGTGTCATTGGTGTTGTGTGTCAGCTCTCCTGAGGAAGAAGAAGGCCCAAACAAGGGAAGTGCCCCTCTCCGTTCCCAGAAAAGTCTGCACCTGATCTGAATCTAAATGTTCTCCACTCCTGTGATGTCCTCTCTCTTTCAGGAAGCCAAAACGTTGATTTTCTGGCTTCAGTTGCCCCTCCACTCACCAATTTAGGAGTTTCAAATCCTCTGCCTCTCAGACACGGTACACGATGGTCACTGCCATCTTGGGTTAGAGTTGAAATTAAACATTATATATTTAGTCCTTAAAACATACAATATATAAAACTAGTAAACAATGTTTCATGTTAAAAAATGAAGATACTAGCTAGAGCAATAGACAACTAAAGGAGATCAAGGGGATACAAATTGGAAAGGAAGAAGTCAAAGTATCACTGTTTGAACATGATATGTTAGTATACATGAGTGACCCCAAAAATTCAACCAGAGAATTGTTTCAACCAAGTAACACTTTCAGCAAAGTGGCTGGATAAAAACATTAACTCAAAAAAATCAGTAGCCCTACTGTATATGAAAGAAAAAAAGAGCTGAGAAAGAGATTAGGGAAACTACAACTTAGTCAATAGCCACAAATAACATCAATTACATTGGTGTGACTCTAACCACACCAATGGTTAAAGACCTGCTTGAAAAAAACTTCACATCTCTGAAGAAAGAAATTGAAGAAGATATCAGAAAATGGAACGATCTCCCATGCTCATGGATTTGTTGGATTAACACAGTGAAACTGGCCATCCTGCCAAAAGTAATCTCCAGATTCAATGCAATTCCCACCAAAATACCAACACAATCATTTAGAGACCTTGAAAGAACAATTCTCAATTTCATATGGAAAAACAAAACCCCAGAATTGCTAAAACAATCCTGTACAACAACAGATCATTTGGAGGTATCTCCATCCTTGACCTCAAGCTGTACTACAGAGCAATGGTAATAAAAACGACATATTACTGGCATAGAAAAAGAATACTGGATAAATGCAATCAAATAGACAACCCAGAAATAAACCCATGCACCTATGGATGCTTGATTTTAGAAAAGAAGCCAAAACTCTTCACTGGAAAAAAGACAGCATCTTCAACAAATGGTGCTGGTCTTACTGGGTGTCTACATGTAGATAAATGCAAATAGATTTGTATTTATCACCCTGCACAAAACTAAGAACTAAGGGGAGCAAAGACCTCAACATAAAACCAGACACACTAAATCTGTTAGAAAAAAAAAGTGTGGAGGAGCCTTGAACTCTTCACCATAGGGGGCAACTTCCTGAACAGAACACCAACAGCACAGGCTCTAAGATCAACAGTCAATAAATGGGACCTCATGAAACTTAAAAGCTTCTGTAAAGCTTTATTCATCATAGCCAGAATCTGAAACAATCTAGATGTCCCTCAACTAAGGAATGGATACAGAAATTGTGGTTTATTTACACAACGGAATACTACTCAGCTATTTAAAAAAAAAGAAAGAAAATCATGATATTTGCAGGCAAATGGTGAGAACTAGAAAAGATCATCCTGAGTGAGGTATCCCAGAAGCAGAAAGACACACATGGTATATATTCATTTATAAGTGGATATAAGACATATAATATAAGGTAAACATACTAAAATCTGTACATCTAAAGAAGTTAAGCAAGAAGGAGGGACCTGGGTAAGATAATCACTCCTCATTTAGAAAGGCACTTCTGGGATGGACATTGGAAGAGAGAGAAAACAAGGAAGAGTACAGGAGCCTACCCACAGAGGACCTCTGAAAGAATCCACCCAGTAGGTTATCAAAGCAGATGCTGAGATTCATAGCCAAACTTTGGCCAGAGTGCGGGGGAATTCTTTCTTTCTTTCTTTCTTTCCTTCTTTCTTTCTTTCTTTCTTTCTTTCTTTCTTTCTTTCTTTCTTTCTTTCTTTCTTTCTTTCTTTCTTTCTTTCTTTCTTCCTTATTAAATTTTATTTTTTAAACTAATTACAGTTTATTCACTTTGTATCCCAACTCTAGCCCCCCTATCCTCCCTCCTTCATCTCCTTACATGCTCCTTTTCAAGTTTACTTCCCTTCCATCTGACCCTAGATTGTCAGGTTTTATCAGGAGTGGCTGCATTGTTCTTCTCTGTGGCCTAGCAAGACTGTTCCCCACTGAGGGGGAGGTGCTCAAAGAGACAGCCATTGAGTTCATGGCAGAGACTGTCATTGTTCCCCTTACTAGGATACCCACTTGGATACTGAGCTGCCATGGGCTACATCTGAGCACGGGTTCTAGCTTATCTCCATGAGTGGTCCTTGGGTGGAGTTATCAGTTTAGAAAAAGACCACTGCACCCAGATTTTTTGGTTCTGTTGCTCTCCTTTTAGAGTTCCTGTGCCCTCCAGATCTTTCTGTCTCCCTCTTCTTCCATAAGGATTCCAGCACTCTGTCCAAAGTTTGGTTATGAGTCTCAGTATCTGCTTTGATATTCTGTTGTGTAGAGTCTTTCAGAGGCCCTCAGTGGTAGACTCCTGTCCTGTTGTCTGTTTTCTTCTTCTAATGTCTGTCCCATTTGTCTTTTGGAGTGAGGATTGATCGTCTTATCCAGGGTCTTCCTTCTAGCTTAACTTCTTTAGGTGTACATATTTTAGTATGTTTATCCTATATTATATGTCTCATATCCACTTATAAATGAGTATGTACTGTACGTGTCTTTCTGCTTCAGGGATACCTCACTCAGGGTGATCTTTTCTGGATCCCACCATTTGCCTGCAAATTTCATGTTTTTCTTGTTTTTAATAGCTGAGTAGCATTTCATTGTGTAGATGTACCACAATTTCTGTATCCATTCCTGCATTGAGGGACATCTGGGTTATATCCAGTTTCTGGCTATTATGAATAAAGCTGCTAAAAACATGGTTGAGCAAATGTCCTTGTTGTGTACTTGTGCATATTTTGGATATATGCCTGGAAGTGGAATAGCTGATGTTGAGGAAATATTATCCCTAGTTGTCCTGGAAAGCACCAGACTGATTTCCAAAGTTGTTGTATAAGCTTACATTCCCTCTAACAATGGAGGAGGGTTCCCCTTTCCCAACATCCTCTCCAGAATGTTTCTCACTTGAGTTTTTTTGATCTTATTTATTCTGATAGGTATAAGGTGAAATCTTATGGTCATTTTGTTTTGCATTTCCCTGATGACTAAGGACTTTTAGGTGTTTCTCTGCTATTCAATATTCCTCTACAGAGAATTTTCTGTTTAAGCCTGTACCCCATTTTTTAACTTGATTTTAACTGGATTACTTGATTAGTTGTTATTTACCACTTTAGTTCTTTATATATTCTGGATATTAGCAGATTTCACAGTGCAGGGAATCTTATGAAAGAAGTGGGAGCGAGAAATCTGGAAGGTACAGGAGCTCCACTAGGAGAACAAAAGAACCAAAAATCTGGGCACAGGGGTCTTTTCTGAGACTGATACTCCAACCATGGACCATTCATGGAGATAACCTAGAACCCCTTCACAGATGTGGACAATGGCAGCTGAGTCTCCAAATGGGTTCCCTAGTAATGAACTCAGTGATTTCCTCTTTAATTACCTCCCCCTGAGGGGAAAGCAGCCTTACCAGGCCACAGAGGAAGACAGTCCTGATGAGGCCTGATAGGCTAGGGTCAGATGGAAGGGGAGGAGGATCTCCAAAATCAGTGGATTTTTGGAGGGTCATGGGAGGTAAAGAGGGAAGGATGGTGGGATTGGGTATGGATAAGGGAGGGGCCTACAGCTGTGATAAAATATGAATAAACTGTAAATAATAAAAATAAATTAATTTTAAAAATAAGATATTATTTAGAAAAAATGCGGACACTGTTCGTTACTGTGACACATATCTTATTTTAAAGGTACATTACACATTTTGAATATATGATTGCATGTGAAATTTTGATGTTTAATTACTGAAGAGAATGTTTGTTATCCATTTATAAATACATGTGTTTTTTTGTTTTTTAAATGTAAGTATAATTTTTATTTTTATTAATTACAGTTTATTCACTTTGTATCCCACCTGTAGCTCCCTCGCTATACCCCTTCTAATCTCACCCTCCCTCCCCCTTCTCCACTCATGCCCCTCCCCCAGTCCACTGATAGGGGAGGTCCTCCTCCCCTTCCACCTGATCCTAGTCTATCAGGTCTCATCAGGAGTAGCTGCATTGTCTTCCTCTGTGGCCTGGTGAGGCTTCACTCCTCTGAGAGGAAGGTGATCAAAGAGCAGGCCAATCAGTTCATGTCAGAGACAGCCCCTGTTCCCACTACTAGAGAACCCAATTGGACACTGGATATCATGGGCTGCATCTATGCAGGGGTTCTAGATTATCTCTATGAGTGATCCTTGGTTGTGGTATCAGTCTCAGAAAACACCCCTATGTCCAGATTATTTGGTTCTATTGTTCTCCTTTTGGAGCTCCTTGTAAGATTTCTATCTCCCCTTTCTTCCATAAGCTTCCCAAACCCTTCCCAAACTCTGCCCAAAGTTTGGCTATGAGTCTCAGCATCTGCTTTGATGGTCTGCAGGGCAGAGCCTTTCAGAGGTCCTCTGTGGTAGGCTCCTGTCCTGTTCCCGGTTTTCTCCCTCTTCTGATGTCCATCCTCTTTGCCTTTCTGAATGAGGATTGAAGATCTTACCCAGAGTCCTCCTTCTTGATTAACTTCTTTAGATGTACAGATTTTAGTATCTCTATCCTAAATTATATGTCTAATATCCACTTTAAAATGAGTATATACCTTTCTGCTTCTGGGATATTTCACTCAAGATGTTCTTTTCTAGTTCCCAACATTTGCCTGAAAATTTCATTATTTCCTTGTTTTTAATAGCTGAGTAGTATTCCATTGCATAAATGTACAATTTCTGTATCCATTCCTCAACTGAGAGGCATCTGGGTTGTTTCCAGTTTCTGGCTATTTCAAATAAAGCTGCTATAAACATGGTTGAGCAAATGTCCTTGTTTTATACTTGACCATCTTTTGGATATATGCCTAGGAGTGGTATAGCTGGATCTTGAGGTAGCACAATTCCTAATTGTCCGGAGACAACTTCTTGAACAGAACACCAACAGCACAGGCTCTAAGATCAACAGTCAATAAATGGGACCTCATGAAACTGAAAAGCTTCTGTCAAACAAAGGACACTCTCCTCAGAACATAACAATTGCCTATAGAATGGGAAAGGATTTTCACCAAGCCTATATCTGACAGAGGGCTAATATCCAGAATATATAAAGAACTCAAGAAGTTAAACAATAGAAAATCAAGTAATCCAATTAAAAAGTGGGGAACAGAACTGAACAGATCATTCTTTATTGAGGGATACCGAATTGTAGAGAATCACGTAAAGAAATTCTCAAAGCCCCTAGTCATCAGGGAAATGTAAATCAAAACGACCCTGATATTTCGCCTTACACCCATAAGAATGTTTAGGATAAAAAACCCAAGTGATAATACATGCTGGAGATGATGTGGAGAAAGGAGAACCCTCCTCCATTGCTGGTGGGATTGTAAACTTGTACAATCACTTTGGAAATCAATCTGGTGCTTTCTCAGAAAATTAGGAATAGTGCTACCTCAGGATTTTTTTTTTAATGCAGTTGTTTTCTGTTGAATAGGTTATGGGCATTGGAAGATATCCTGAAAACATTCCATTGCTTTGTTTCATTGGATATAGGAATATCAACATTTAAACTCTTACTCTTCTACAATAAATTTACACTTTGTTTTCTGCTTTTATCAATAGATTTTTTGACAATGAATCAGTTTGATTAACTGAGAGAGAGAATTAGAAGTAAAGTGTGAATGTAGCAGTGGCTAAAGGAAGGAGTAGAAAATAAAACAAGGACTGGAGGACCTAAACAACTGACTTTAGGTTACTTAGATACTTGGGCTAATATGTAACTTTAGAGGAATCACTTCTGCCAAATAGTCACTATTTGATCCTCATATACTGGTAGACAAATACGCAGCACTATGAGGGAATAGAGAACTTAGGTAGGTCTACATGCTTTCCTTATAGAAAACTACACTTTATTGAGAATATACCTATGACTTAAACATGACTTTTCCAAAATTCAGGAAATACAATTTAATTGCCAATGTAATATTGCTAATTGGTAACTGAATTATGGGGGACCTTCCTCATGATGGAGATTGCACCTAACAGTGTATTTATTATTATCTGATGTTCTACAAGAGAGGCAGCCTTCCTCCATACCGACAGGTATCTCCATGGGACCACCTGCGAAGCTGACAGCAATCTTTGCTGAACAATGGAACTTTTCACTCGTTGATCGTGAACTATTATGCTTACAGAACTATGAGAAAATAAATACCTATCCTTCACAAATGGCCCAGTCTGTGGCATTCTCTTATAGAAGCACAAATGCACTAAGAGATGTCATTCTAGCCCATGAAATAATAGGATACTTCAAAAAGTATCTGTTGGAACTATGAGAAATTTGATTTGATGGCAGAATCTATTTGGAAGCCGTTTCAAGCATACAGCAAACATGTTTTTGTATTATAGTTGTTTTCCTCCAGAAGCAATTCTTGTACTCAGAAGCACAACACTGCTGAACAAAATGATCACTTCTCCTCTGAGAGGATTCTTTGCCTGGTTTATTTCATATCAAAATTAGAAATAGAGAGACAAATTATATAATTTCTTCCAACCCCTTCCTTGGTTAATTATAATTCTTTAACTTAATTTAAAATTTTTTGAGCATTTTAAAATGAAAGCTAAGATATTAGTCCTCTATCATGAATGTTATGAAAGAACATGGGAAATTATGAAGCTCTTAAATGGATATGTTAGAAATTTGCCAGATGATTTTGTATTTTATGTGTTGCCTTGTACATTCACAGTATCACATGAGGATCCCACCATTGGGGCATAATATGTAGCTGTTTCTTGGCTTGTTTTGGGTTATTTGTGCACAGGGATCCTAAATGTGACAGCTAGGAAGCATCCCACTAGCTGTCAGCATATTTTGGCAGCCTCTTTTGTAATGATCCTTCCAGTCCCAGGTCTGTTTGTGATTTAAAGAACAATGGGAAATAGGATGATTGTGCTTATCACACACAGCAGAAGGACACAGAACCTGGAGCCACACATAGGATGACACATTGTGTTGAGGATGTGTCGTACTGATTTAATTCTGATCGGTGTACTAGTTTCAGATAGTTCTTATTTCCTGCTGACCATCTTTTCAGTCTAATGATCTCAATGTGGATTGTGGTGGCCGCTTCTTAACGTAAATCCTTCTCTTTCTTTGTTCTATAACACTTCTAGTCTGATTCTGAATTTTTACCCACTGCTGCTTCTAGTACTTAAATATTTTCTCTATTGTTTGCTCCATATCTATAAACTTTTAAAATGTGTAATTTCCCCTTATTTCGTAATAAATCACTTCCACATTTTTATGGATTCTTTTCTCATCTTGGAGATAACTCATACACCTCTTCATTTGAAATGAAGGACATAATGATTTTACCTTGAAATGTAGTTACCCACAGGACATTACCATCTCTAACCTGGAAATCTAAAACTGCAAGTAACTGACAAATCCTGCCTTTGGCATGCAAATTACCCCCAAAGTGTAATTACTATAAAGCAGTCAGAATTTCTTTCGCTGTCCATTCACTAGCGCATGTTGGTATCCTTGAGGGAAGGGATCCTATCACTCTGAAGTGTCTGCTGGGCACCATTTCTTTGCCAGAGCTGCAGCACATGGTAAGCTGCACTGGGTCTGCACACCATCAGAGGGAATGGCTGGGTTAGGATTCAGTAGCCACTGCACCCTCTGTGCCCATACAGCCTGCCATAATGCCAGGATGTCACTGCACTCGTCTATTATTAAGCACCTGTTTTCTAGGCTTGTATGTTTGCCACACTTTCCATTATGTAATTAGGTCTCTACAAATGTTCCTCTCTGCACAGAAGTTTTGATAGGTTAGTTTTGAGATCAGCTAACTGATGATGTTTATGTAGTATCTCATTACCTTGACATAGTATGTGTAGAGAATTTGTGCCAAAGAAGGAGGTTGAAGTGCTTGTTTGAGCTTTAATGAAGCAAAAATAGAAGATTCCCTGCAGTGGATGGGGAAATGAGTGGTGTTTATTGAGCACATATTTTTGTTAGGTGTTCATATATATATATATATATATATATATATATATATATATATTTAATTGGATTATGTACAATTTTAAGTCAAAGAGGTCATAGTAGTCTAGGTACTACATGTTAAAATTAGTCCAGATAATATATCTAGACCCTACTGAAAGTATTATTTAAAGTTAGTCATGATTCTATAATCATCCATACGAGTCTCATTTGTGTCAAGCTCAGCAATGCTTGGGAGAAACAGAAGTCATTTCTAAGATGAACAGATACTTTTTGATTTGACAAGGATTTGAAATCTCTTCAGACTTGTTCCAAGAGGGATTAGCTTCAGTGTTTGAAACTATTGTTTGTTATTGGGTGTCTTTGCCATGCTAGGCACTGTTCTAAACATTAAGCACCTTATCTCTAATCCACAAAACACCCTGCAAGGCAGATGTAAAAAGCTTCATTTTCTAAATGTGGAAACTCAGACTTAAGCAGTTCCAATAGCTGGAGTGAGGTCATAAAGACAGCTAGTGGCAAAGTTTGAAATCAAACATAGCATTGGTTTTGAAATTGTATAGTGTGTTCTCTAGGCAGAGTTCTTTAATTGTCAACTCTTTTTGTCTTGTGCCTCTGTGGGAGGGAGGGGCATTATAGGTCTAAGCCTGAAGTTAGGGTTGGACATAAAAGGGTCTACAGAATTTGGCAATTCAGATACACCTGTAATGAGTAATGGGTGTTGAATTCCAGCTTAGTTCTCAGTGTTTGTTTTTGTTGGTAGTGATTTATCAGCACATTTTTTTTCAAAACAACAATCAAGCATAAATAACTATTCTATTTCAAGCATAAATAATTGTTTACAATATTGTTCTTCCTTTGTACAATCTCGACACTGTTATTTTTCTTTAGGAGACAGATTATCTTTCTTCTTATTAAACTCCTCAGTAGTAGTAGAATGCAGAAAGTAACATAATAAAAATTCATTTTCTATCATCAAAGTTTATCTAATTTTAGAATTATTTTTTCAGGTTACATATTATGCTGCTATTTTCATTGCTATGATAAAATACTTCTCATTTTAGAACATCATGGTCATTGCATTTTATTTGTAATTTAGGTAGATCTTGGAAGGGACAGGTAACATCTCCTCTGTTACCATTTGTGGAAGCTCAAAACCTGGAGCAAGTGATGATTTGCAATGTTAAGATGTTGCCTATTTTGTGGTACTTAACTTTGGCCTGTTGCCTGGAGCGTAATCATGTGGTCTTTCTTCATGTGGGTTTTGCACACTTAGTGGTTTGTTTTCAAAGATGGACATTTCAAGAAACAAAGAGTAGAATGTTGATCCACCATTTTATTTTCTGATGACATCTAAAGTCTCTTTGTCAAGAAAACAAAAGTCAACAGTGTTCGTTATGCTTTGTGTTAGTGCTTAAGATTCTATTTACTCAAATGGAGGTCTGATGTACAACATTGTGCTAGTAGTTAATACAACATTTGATAGGTAAAGTCTGATCTCATGAATACGTTACCCCACTTAAAGATTCATAATTTCAAGGGTTTCTGGCTTTGCTAGATAAATGAATGCTTCTTTTCTGTTTTCCTGTCTGCCATGTGGTCAGCAGAAACTCCACTATCCTTGCTGGTAAGCCACCTAACTCTGTTCTAGGATGTACCAGCTTACCAAAAACACTTGGTCAAGGACCACTGGCTGATTCAACTGGCTAAAATAAGTATTTCCTTATTTTGAGTTACTTGAATCAGGGCTCATTTGTTTCTTTGTGATTGTTTCAGAGTGGATTTCTTTACTTTCTTTCATTTTTTAGAAGGATACAAATTTGATTGAAAGACCACATTAAGAGATATGTAGCCTGTATGAAAGAAGTGGGAAATAGTAAGATCTGGAGAGAACAGGAGCATCACAAGGAGAACAAAAGAACCAAAAATCTGAGCACAGGAGTCTTTCCTGAGACTGATACTCCAACCAAGTACCATGCATGGAGATAACCTAGGACCCCTGCACAGATGTAGCCCATGGCAGTTCAGTGTCCAAGTGGGTTCCATAGTAAGGGGAACAGGGAATGTCTCTAACATGAACTGATTGGCCTGCTCTTTGATCACCTCACCTTGAGGGGGGAGCGGCCTTACCAGGCCACAGAGGAAGACAATATAGCCACTCCTGCTGAGACCTAATAGACTAGGATCAGAAGGAAGGAAAAGAAGACCTCCCCTATCACTGGACTTTGAGAGGGGCATGCATGGAGATGGGAAAGGAAGGGAAGGCTTGGGAGGGGAGGAGGGAGGGTGCTACAGGGGGGATGCAAAGTGAATAAAATATAATTAATAAAAATTAAAAATAAAAATAATATGTTTTCAATAAAGAGAACATAAAATAAAAAAAGAGATACTTCGACTTAAAAAAAAAGAACCATTCTCTCTCAATATATGTGGAGGATAAAGCATTTCTTTGATAAGCACCAATTAGCAAGCATAATTGGATTAATTACAGCAACAAGCCTCACCCTGGTATACCCTAGTACTTTCCATCTAACTACATTGTTTAACATCCCTCTCTCTTCTTTTGATTTGGACATGAATTCAATCTCTTTGTCCTTTAGGAGGTATCTTCAACAGGGACTTTCTGGCTTGTTTGTCCTTGCTCAGAAACATTTCTTTTTATAAGTATACTTTTATCAATACTTTGGGAATTCATACATGCAAACAGTGTATTTTGAACATAGTCATTCCAACTTCTTTTACAATTTTCTAGGGTCTATTCTTCCATCTCAAATTTAATGTTTTAATTCTTTTTTAATGTTAAGAAAAATGTGTACAATAGTTTACAATACTGAGCATACTTTCATTATTCCTTATGATTTTAAACTTATTTTTATAAACCAAAAACCATGGGATCCAGATGTTAATGACTGTGTGAGACAAGATTACATATAATTTTATTCATCATTGTTATTTTTATTGTACTCATTTTATCATTTCTAATATCCTTATAAAGAAATATTGTTTTTATTTTATGCTGTGCTATCTATTCATTGTTGATACTAGCAGAGCAAATAGATTAGGTTATTCTATATAGAAAATGAGCAAAATGTTAAAGTAGAAGGAATCTCTGAAATAAATCACTAAATTAAAGCAGAAACATGTATCAGGGACTGGATGGATGCAATCCTGGCACTCTGGAGACTGAGTTAAGGGAATCATGGGCTTTTAAAAAATTAAATCTTATGACATGCATGATGCATATATGTATGTACACATATACTTACTATATTACATATAGCATATATATAGTCACAGTTTTATATATACATATATATGTATGTATTTCTTTTTCTAAATACCACCTAATCAGTCTGTATGACGGTATTTATTTCTGTGTTTTGAGGGTTAAATCTTTGGTACCATGTAACCAATTGTTGTGTTCTTCCTTTCATGTGTTTTTAGGTGTTGCTCAAAAATGAAAAATGTGTAAATCACTTGTCCTGTGATCATTAGAATAGATTACATTATTCTCAAAGCAAAAAAGAAACGTATCACAAAAGCTGTGTGAAGTTAGGCACAAATATTATAAGAGATTATTTACATGAATACATTTCCAGTAAAATGAGACAATAAAATACGTGTTGATATGGCTTTAAGCTCCTGTCTCTGCTAAACATGTACCAGTGTATGCTATTTATGGGGGTTAGTTTTTTTTATAACCATTACTATAATGCTACTTAATTACAATTGTTCCTATGCAGATTTTATGTAAATCTCAGTGATTATTATGGAAATTGGAGGTAAATTCCATTTGTATTCTATTGGTAATGCTTTGGATGAGAATGTAGGTTAATTATAAGCATTATCTGAGGTGAACTTTTAAGAATAAAAGAGGAAAGTTTCTCATAAGTTCTCAAAAAGCATTTATATAAACATTAGTAAATAAATACTGTTCATGTATTTCATTTCATCTTTTGGGAATGCAATGGATTTATCAGTCTATGCTGTACTTCTTTTGCCTGCAATTTAACCTATGAAAGGCCTTCAATTTGAAACGTAAATGGAAATTTTAATACCTCATCTTTATCTCTTACAGGATTATAACATTTTAATGCATGAAAATACCATAGATTAGTTTGACTGCATGATTACTAGAATATAAATTTGTGTACATATGGGCATATTTATTTTAAAATTCTAAATGGTATGATATACCTTGCACAATCAAAAAATACATTTTGTACTTTATTTTGACCTGATTTTACCAATTAATGCTTTTCTATGGGAAACTTTTATTTGCATAATCAAAACTATAGCATCATATGGTTGAGCTGATGGTTAGTAATAACACCTTACCAGTATATAGCATAAACATTTATTAAGCACCTCTGTTTACATTATTTCAATTAAATTCAACATGATGATTAATAGTGACTTGAAGGTTTATTAGATTTTAATATTTTTTTTCAAATTGAGGCAAGAAATAAATCCATTTTATTTTATCTCTGAACTTCAATAGATTTGGGAGTTTGCTTTTGCTTTTTGTAAATGTGAGTTAAAATAATTTCAGTTTTTATCAAGTGAAATATTATGACTTTGAGCCTGAAGCTTCCTTTAGGTAATTAATAAATTGAGCAACACTTTTTGAGTACTTGTTCCTCTTCAGAGAAAGGATTAGAAAAATGAATGGTTTAATAGAGACTTTCTACATGTTTAAAATGTTAATTATACTACATAAAGAGGAAGTTGTCAGTTCTATTATGTGAGAGGATAAAGGACTGCTTACTGAACATTACAAATATTAAATAAAATTCAAGAGTTTGACTGCTGCTTTAGCTTCACTGTTAAGGTATATGCATGACATAAGTGAGGTCTGGATTCAGTCACGAGCACCATGAAACATGAAGTTGAATAAACAAGTAAATTTATTTTTTAATTTTATACACACACGTGTGTGTGTGTGTGTGTGTGCAAGAGTATGTGTGTTTGGGTATGCATGAGGATAACAGAGGCCTATTTGTGGTAGTCACTTTTCTCTTTTCATCTTGTGGTAGTGGGCCACCAAATTTGGTAACAATTTTTTAACACAGTGAGGCACCTTTCCAGACCCTACTTTCATATTTTAAAAACAATTTAGTTATCATCTGAGGGTTCGGTCCTTTTTGTAGTTTGTGTGTGGTTATAATAAAAGTGTCCAACTTAGCCCAGGAGTATACTGAAATTTAAGTCCTTAGCAAAGAGGAACCATTGATCAGTTTATTTCCAGACTTCCTGAATATAGTATATAATTTCCTTGCTAAAAGAAAAAAAAACATTGCTCCTATAATAAGCAGCAATAATTGTAAGAAATTCTATTCAATTCTATTTCTTTTCTTATACTATTAGGAAATAGTAGTGCTATAAATATCATTAGTCATGCCAATAAAAACAAACAACAACAACAACAAAAATTTCTAAGCACTAGGTGGCTTTTATCAGGATACCATAATGAGGTAAATATTGTTTTAATCTATATTTGTAAATAAAAAACCTGAATGTTTTATAGGTTAATTAACTTGGTACCAATACCACATATTGTAATAGGGACAATAGCATAAGAAATCAATGCTCTTCTGACATGATACAGCTTCGATCATTACCTATAAATTATGCTACCACTTCATCCCTTTTAAAGGCAGATTTTTGCATGCTTTCATGGCCAAATGAGAGCCAGTGCAGAGCCTCACACCTCTATCAGAAATACTAGATTTGGATCTATGACATAATTTAGGCATATTGCCAAAGACTCTACGTCTTTGCTTCATGGATACTTGCTCGCACTTCCTGATTCTTCGTTCACAATAGTTATGAAATAGAAACAATTTAGGATTCATTCAGGTGAAACATGGGTAAGGGAAAATTGTGAAGTGAAACATTTGATATTCAAACTATCTTTCACTTCATTTCACTTTTATGGTTGCTAGGCACATCTTATTGCAAAGATGGGATACTGATACTAATACATCTATCAGCATCTGAATCTATTTTCTAATTTTCTGGGGTAAGGTGAAGAGTTTTTGAATCTTTTTTGTTTGTTTTGTTTTTTTATAATTTTTATTTTTTCATATTAATTACAGGCTATTTACTTTGTATCCCAGCTGTAGCCCTCTTTCTCATTCCCTCCCAATCCCACCCTCCCTCCTTCATCTCCTCCCTGCCTCTCTCTAAGTCCTCCCCTTCCATCTGACCCTGGTTAATCAGGTCTCATCAGGACTGGCTGCAATGTCCTCCTCTGTGGCCTAGCAAGGCTGTCTCTGATATGAACTCAGTGGCTGGCTCTTTGACCTCCCTCCCCACCTGAGGGAGGAACAGCCTTGTTAGGCCACAGAGTTTTTGAATCTTGAGAAGAGATGGTAATCCACCCATTAATCCTCATGGCATAAAATTTACTGTAAAGTAGTTGGAGTCTCCAAATACTGGAATTTAGTTTCGTGGTTGTGCAGGAATAGAGGGATAGATAATAAAAATGTGGTACATATACACAAGAGTGTACTCTTCTCGTGTAAATAAGCATGAAATTTGCAGGCAAATACATAAAGGTAGGAAATACTCATGGAATGAGACAAACCAGACATAGGAAGACAAATTCTGCATGTCCTTGCTCTTCTGCAGTTCCTTCCTCCAAATACTCAGATGTAAGTATACTACATGGAGTAGCCACAGAAATCAGGGAAGTATAAGAGGACCAAAGTGTGTGTGGTGGGAGGTGGGCTTGAGATTGGAACAGCAGAATGCAAATGACATGAGGTGGGAAATGAATAAATGGGAGGAGACTCCAATATTATATATATATACATACATATATACATATATATATATGATTATTGACATTTGTGTGTTAATTTTGTACTCTACAACTTTCCTGAAAGTGATTATCAGCTCTTTATTAGTTATTTATCAGTTTATCACCCACTATCATTGTGTGAGGGTCAGGTCAATATGCGATTTTAGATATAATGGTGTTTCTCTTATGAACATGGGTACCCTGGAGAATTTTTCCTTTAATGAATATATCCTTCCCTATCTCCTCTGATTAGTTTTGGTTTGAAGTATATTATGTCAGACATCAAAATGGTTACACTGACTTGTTGATTGGTTCTATTTGCTTAGAATTCCTTTATATATATATATATTTCTACACTGAGGTTATATCTAATCTTGATGGTGAGGTATGTTTCTTGGATGCAGCAGAAATGTGGGTCTTGTTTTTTAATTCAATATGATAGTCTGTATCTTCATATTGTGGAGTTGAGACTCTAAAGAGTTATTAATGAGAAGAATTTATTGGTTCCTGTTATTTTGTTGTTATGGTGTGGGTTTTCTTTCTCCCTATTTTGTTTACTTGTTTGAGATTATTGATTCCTCGTATTTTTTCTTTGCTGTGGTTAAGGTCTTCAGAGTGAACCTTTCCTTCTAGTGCCTTCTATAGAGCTGGATTGGTAGAGAGATGCTGTTTTAATTTGGCTTTATGGCGGAATATTTTTCTTTCTCAGTGTCTGCAATTGATACCGTCCCTCGTTTAATAGACTGAGTTGGCATCTGTGAATTCAGAGTCTATACAACATCTGTCTTGGCCCTTCTGGATTTTGAAATTTCCATTGAGAAGTCAGTTGTTATTTTAATGGTCCTGCTTTTATATTCTACCTCATTTATTTCCCTTGTAGCATCTAATATTCTTTCTTTATTCTGTATAATTAGTGTTTTGATTGTTATGTATTATAAGAAATTTCTTTTATGGCCCAGTATATTATATTTGGAATTCTTTTACCCTTCTTGAGATTGAAGAAATATTTTTCTATGAGTTTACAATAAGAGGGTCAAGGACTGTCTCTGACATGAACTCAGTGGCCAACTCTTTGATCACCTCACCATGGGGGAGTTGCAGCCTTGCCAGCCACAGAGAGAGGAGATAATGCAACCAGCCCTGATGAGACCTGATAGGCTAGAGTCAGACAGAAGAGGAGGAGAACTGCCCCTATGAGTGGACTAGAGGAGGACTACAAGGGGAGAATAAGGAGTGTGGGTGGTACTGGGAGGAGATGGGGGTGGGCAGCTACAGCAGGGATACAAAGTAAATAAATTGTAATAAATAATAAACAATAAAAATATGTATGTGCTTTTAACCATTCTTCCTCTTTGTTTATTATTAATAGATTTAGTCTTTTAATAGTGTCTCAGATTTTGTTGATATTTTGTGTCTTCATTACTTTTGATTTAACATTTTCTTGTATAAAGTTATTTTACCTTCTCTTCAACACATGTGATTATACTGTCTTTTCCTTTGATCGGTTGGTGAGGATTACTTCTGAAGTATTTGTGTGATATGTTAAAATTTTACTTCCAGTTTTATTTCAGCTTGAGTTTTGTGATTCTTTTCTAAAGTTCTACTTTTGCGTCTCAACTTATTTTCATTATTTGCATTCTACTGTCTTTTTTTTAATAGACTTCATTAAGATATTTACCTATATCCTTTTTAAGGTCTTCAGACATATTCATAATTGCAATTTGAAGTCTTTGTCTTGTCAGGGCTTACTGCAATAAGAGTTTTTGGCTTCTGGTTGAGGCATATTGTCTTGGCTGCTCATGTTTTTGTTTTTATGCAGAAATCTAGGCATCTGGAATTATGGAGTTTGGGGTCATTGTCCAAGCTTTTCCTCTTGCAGTTGGTGTTCCATTCTTTTATTGCTGTTGTCCTGTCTGGATCTTAGGCAAGTTATGGAATTCTTTATAGGGAGTGCTTTTGTTTGTGAGAAATTAATGAAGATGAGCTTGGGAGAAAGGCTTTGAGGGGACTCAAGAAAGGCCTAAGGGAATGTGGTCTGTGTTAGCAGTCCAGTTTTTGAGGGAATGGAGTAGAGTGGGAAGATCCTGAAAGCAAGATGCAGTAAGGCAAAGAATAAGCTTGGGGATATGGGAATGAAAGTGCTAGAGGCCCCTGCATCTTCACCAAGTGATTGAATCGCTGAGACATGAAACCTCGTTTTGAATAGTTGTTTATGGTTTTCCAAGCTATTTTCCCAAACAATCTAGGCAGTCTGTGTAATACTTGGTTGCTTCTCAAGTGTTGAGTGTGGGTCCCTATTGTGGTAGACATAGACTAGGTTATTTTATTTGGATCTAACCTAAAAGCCTCTTTCTAGCTCCATGATACCTAAGAGTGCTGTGCAAGATGCTGAAGGAAGGAATTAATTAAACACTCCTACTGAGCTATTATCCCCTTATAAGCAACAAGCAGAACCAGAAGGTAAAATACTTGTAAAGGTGCCATAGCAACTTTCACATGTGATAACAAGCATATTTCTAACATAAAGTAAGGCCTACTCAATAAGAGAGAAACTATACCTGGCAATAAAAACTGTATTAGCTTAAGGGAATAATGAGGCCATAAATTTTAGAAAATAATATAATATGAATGCTTTGCTGAAAGAACATATTTCCTTCATTCTAAATTTTATAATTATAACCACAGATAAATAGAGCTATTACTCCTCATCAAAGAAGCTTCTCTTTATAGTAAACGGAGCCAGTCAAAGAAAACCACAACTATATGTAGAATTCAAATGACTGAGGTTCAATCAATGTGGACCCCAGCTATACTGGCTATATCTGCATTACAGTTGTTACATCTATAGCTCAGTGAATATCATGGAAGATGGGGAGGCAAGATCATAAGAACAAGGACACCAGGAAGTCTACTGTGGGACAGTCTTTCCTAGAAATGGATTCATAATCAAGACTGGAACAACAGCTATATCAATTGATATATTAATGTGAAAAGGAAATAAATTTGTGGTATCTCACCAAGGGACAAAGAGCAACAGTCAACAAAGGAGTGCTGGGAGAAGGAGAATTAACCTCTCTGAGGGATAAGCCCCTTATTGGTTGTTTAATGCAGAATGGTTAGTCCTGAAACTATTTATACAAAAGCAATAAAAATGGACTCAGCAGGTTGAATTTATAATATTTACACACACATACTCCACTAATAATAAAATAAAAGGAGGCTATTAACATTATAGGGAGGTTCTGAGAGGGATTGATGAGAAGGTACCTTAGAGGAGTCAAAGAGAGGAAGACGAAAACAGTAATATAATTTATCTCAACTAAACCATATTTTAAAAAAGAAAACAATGTGCCAATTATCATACATTAAAATCATAGGAGATTGGTAATGTTCCTTCTGTTTTTATTTGGTGGAATAGTTTGAAGAGTATTGGTGTTAGCTCTTCTTTGAAGGTCTGGTATAATTCCGCCCTGAAACCATCTGGCCCTGGTTTTTTTTTTGGATGATAGACTTTTGATGACTGTTTGTATTTTCTGGGCCCAGGGGGGGCCTACAGAGATGGATAGATACTCCAAACAAGGACCATGCATGGAGAGGACCTAGACCTCCTGTTCAGTGGAAGCCCATAGGCTGCTCAATTTCCAAGTGGGTCCCCTAGTAAGGAGTTTAGGGGCTATCTCTGACATGAAGTCAGTAGCTAGCTCTTTGATCACCTTCCCCTGGGATGTGCAGCCTTGTCAGGTCACAGAGGAAGACGATGCAGCCAGTCCTGATGAGATCTGATAGGCTAGGGTCAGATGGAAGAGGAAGAAGACCGCCCCTATCAGTGGACTGGAGGAAGGGAATAGGGGGAGAAGAGGGAGTGAGGGTGGGAATGTGAGGAGATAAGGGAGACAGTTGCAGTGGAAATACAAATTGAATAAATTGTAATAAACAAATATATAAATAAAATTTAAAAATAAAAGAATGATGATCTCAGGAGAGTTAATTCGTTAACAAAAATATAGGAGAACATTTTGGGAGATGATGGAGCACACACCTTTAATCCCAGCATTTGGGAGGCAGAGGCAGGTGGATCTCTGAGTTAGAGGCCAGCCTGTTCTACAGAGTGAGTCCTAGGACAGCCAGTGTTACATAGAGAAACCGTGTCTCAAAAAACCAAAACAAATCAAACCAACCAAGCCACTCATGAACCAACCAGCCAAAACAACAACAAACTATAGAACTTAATAAAAGAAAGTAGGAAAGTCATCTATCCCAAGGAGAGCCTTGAGTTCACTATGCTAGGATTTGATATGATATGATTTGATTTGATATGATATGATTTGGTGGAAAATGGCACAGTTGAGACCACATGCTCAGCAGGGGATCCCAGCAGCTGGCCCTTCATGAAGAAGTGGTGTCCATTTCATGCTGTCTGTTTTCAAACTTAGGGTTGCTCCTCTTTTGCTATCATACAAACCTGCTGGGTTTCTGCTGTACTTTTAAAAATGTGTTGTTTTTAGTGCCCGGAAAGTATTTAAGTTTGTGCTGAAAGAAGGAAAACACACACACACACACACACACAAAACAGAAAACAACAACAACAAAAAACAAAAACAACTCATCAAGGATATTCTATTCCTAAAGAATGAATGACACTGTAGTGCTTGTGGCAGACTTTTGGTGTGTCTTACAGTGGTCATTTACAAACGCTGGGGCATTTCTGAATAGAGAATCCTGGTGCTGCCCAGCAGGCCTCTGGGAACTGCTTCTGAGAAGGAGTTACATTTTTTTTTTTTTTGTCTCAGAAAGGATGGGGTGGTCATTTTCATCATTTCCAATGCAAGGATTTCGTATTTCTTATATTTTAATGTTCTGCATAAATAGCAACAAAAATTAAATCTTGTAGTTCTAGTAGTTGAAAAGAACTTGGTTTTTGGGAACTGTGGGAAATAGAAGAATCAGACAGTTATAGACTACAAAGCACATTACTTTTACAAAGGAATGTTTTAAAGAGAGAAAATATTGCTATGGTCATTGGAAATAATTAAGTGAAGGTTTGTGTTAGAATATTTATTTCCATAGAAACTTCATTTTCCCGATTATTTTCCTTCTCTGCTCTCATGGACAATACAAAGAGAAGTAGTAACAAGGCAGTACAGAATAATTCCTAGCAGCAATTCTTAGCCATCCCTGGGCAGATTTGTCCTTCTCATCTTCGTAATCTTTATAATTTTTCATCATAAAAAATTGCAAAGTATGCCAAGAGGCGACACATTCCTTTAATCCCAGCACTCAGGAATCAGAATCAGAGGAGGATCTGTTTGCATTCAAGGCCAGTCTGGTCTACAGCGTGAGTTCCAGGACAGCCAGGGCTACAAGACAGACACTGTCATAACCCGCCTCCTCAAATAAAGCAAAATATAATGAATCTCTTTTATAATTCACACACTTTTAATAATAGTGAGAAGTGTGATCAGCACCATTTATTTATGCATCTCTACTTTCTTTACATGGCATCCGTGGGAAACATGAGCTTCCATGCCATTGTTTTACCACAAGAATAATTTTCAGAAAGTACTGCACTTTACATGAATTTTGTCTAAATCACTTCTGCCCTTGTAATGGTTTGACTTTAAAAGTTTCCACACAAAATTTTCTCACATATGAAATTGGTGAACAGTTGTGTGATATTTTCAAATATTTAAAGAATATTTAAGTTTGTTTGATTTTTCATATTTTTTTCTCCTTATCTTTCTCTGTTTTTCTTCTCGGGAGTATTTGATCTGAATACATGACAATTTGTTGAAGTAACAGACTTCAAACTTCTTTTACATTCCTCTTTTTCTTATACATTTTAAATCCCCCAAACAGCTTTTCCTGAATATGAATATTTCTTCTCTAAGTGTAGATAATATCATATACAATTCACCTCTCCTACATCACTCATATATTTGCCATTATGTTTGGTATCATTATTTTAAAAGTATTTGTTTTTAATATTGTTCTTGAAGTTTTCTTGAATGACATTTCAGAATATAATCATAGTGTTATTATTAAGATAACTTTATTTCTCTTTTATGATGACAGCTGTATTAATTTTATTAATGCCAAGAGATATTAATTCAACATGAGTTAAATAATAATTGTGATGTGTCAACAGATATTTTATTCTTTAGAATATTTCTATAATATGCATATCCACTCATCTGCTGGTTGATTGGGCAGGGTTACTGTTTTACAGTCAAGAACAATACTACATTTTTTTATTTTAGTTATATTTTAAAATATTGCTATTTTTTTCTACCAGCTTTGATAAGGTAACCAATTAGGTTTTTTTTTAAATTTTGTTTTATCATTATAATATCAGGGCATATTTGGGTACTCAAATTTGCTGTAGTTATAATCCTTAATGATTTCTTGATTTTCTAAATTTTGATGAGTGGGACCAGTGTAACTGATTCCTGAGTACTTTGATTATCTTTGGTAACTTTCTAGCTTGTTAGTGAGAAAAAGCTTTTACATAAGCCCCAGATCTCATAGCAGCTATTTTCAAGAGAGCCACTGTCTTTCTTTAAGAGACAATAGTGCTTGAAGAAGTGAGACTCACACAATTTTAGAAGACTCTTTGCACAGAACTGAACTTTCGAAGGTGAACTAGTTGGTATGAGGAATGCAGGCAACAATGTGGAAGAACGTAACATTCTTTCCTTGTTTGTATCTGAAAAAAAAAAACCCACACAAACAAACAAATGAACAAAACCCCACTACCACAAAAACCAACAACAAAACCCAATGAACTGATTCGTAGACAAATTTATCTTTATGAGGTGAGCCTTGGAATTCAAGTAGGAAATTATAAAACCTTCCTTAAGGTCCTGAACTAGGTTCTGTTATTTCAAAGACAAAAGATAACTAATATGTGAGGAGTTTGAGAAAATACTCTTCATCATTGTTGATTAGAATATAGGTTAATAAATCTATTGTGAAAATAGTATGCAAGTTACTCAGAAAATTGAAAATAATTATGTAAGATCCTGCAGTCAAAAATGTGATCCAAAAACATATTTGTGTGCTTGAGTCGTTGCAGCATTAACCCTAATGTCTACAGAAAATATGATTATATGTATACTTTTCTAATCTTGAAAAGGAGAAAGCTCTGTCATTTCTGATAATATTAGTGAATCTGGAAGAACATTCTGATGAGAATAAGAAACAAAGTACCAGCTTGGAGTAATAACTGAGCAGTTTAGATCATGCACTACTCACTCAGAGAACCTGAGTTGAGTTCCCAGAACCCACATCATTGGCTTTCAACTCACTATAATTATATCTCTGAGGGCATTTGACACTTCTGTCATCCATACTCACCTGTATATATATGTACATGTGCACATGTACACATAATTAAAACCCATAAATATAAGGCCTTCAAAGAGGAGCAAGCCAAGTACAGAGAGTGATGATCTCTCTTACATAAGGAATACAGGAAGAAAAAGCCACAGAAGTATAAAGCAGAAATGACAGTTATCAGTAGCAGTCAGAAAAGTTTCTGATCAGACTACAGACTTTAAGCTACATAGGTGGAATCAGCATTAGAGAATGCTTACACCGAATGGCAACTGTAATGAATAATAATGAGTAAAATATTTCAAATTGCTAAACCACCAATGGAAAATGTTTTCATCAGAATACCAAGTATGTTTGTTCATGTATAGATTTATTAATTGGTCTGATTTCTTTCTTACATATTATAAACATACCAAAATAATACAGTAAAACAAACATGTATGTAGTTGTTTTTTGTCAATTAAAGATAAAATGAGTTTCTAGATGCGTAAGGAATCCCTAGGAATGCAAGGCTGTTTTAATCTCTGCAACCTCAGCTTTGTAAACATCTTATAGTAGATCTTTTTGATTGTCATCAGAGTTACATTTTCTTAGCCAATATAATCGAAATGTTGTACGGTTTCTGAGAATCACTTTACTGTCTGTTAGTTTTCAGCATTCATTTAATATGGATATTAAGCCAAATAAAAATGGTAGAGTCCTTGGAATTCATATAAATTCAAATTGCAAAGAATAGATTAAACTTCAACAACATTTTGGGGGATATAATGGGCAAAGCTGAATTAATTTCTAGGGGATGGATTTATTTCCTTTGTATTACATCCTATAAATAATGTCTACCCTGCTTGTGAATAATGATAACCTCCCTCCATATTAAAAGCCAGCAATATAATTTCACTTGATCCTTTGAGTCTCAAAAGCTCCTCAACACAGCTGCTAGAATTTTTTCCTTTTTTTCAGCACTGTAAAGTAGGATAATATTTGATTTCATGTTTGTGTCAGAAAGTATGTTTACACAAGAGCCCTTAACGCTGTGAACAAGAAGTGACTTCTCTACAACACAAGAGAGTCCTCCACCAGCACTATGTTTTTCCCAGGAGATAAAGCAATAGTGATGTGAGAAAATAAATATATGCTTAAAAGATTTTTGAAAACGTATTTTTCTCAGATGACCGGAAGCCATTATCTTCATTTCCTTCTCATTATTAAACGTGTTCAGTGGCACTTGCATGCATCTGTACAATGTGATCTGATTACTCTTACCCATCCCTGTTTCCCTTCTCTTTCAATCAACTGATTCCCCTCACCACAAGTCCCTTTTTTCTTATTCATGTATTGTTCTTATTTTTTATTTCAATACTCAAGGCATACAGGGTCTCCTCTTGCCCCTCTGACATCTTTGTTATCTGATGACAGTCTCAATCTTGTTTGAGCATAGTAAAGCCAAGTATAGTTGCATTAATCTTGACTGGGATGCCTATGTGATGTTTAAAGATGGCATGCCTTAGCTCTTTTTCTTACTTTCTGTTCCTATGTTGGGTACTTCAATTCTGGTGACTCACAATTAGAATTGCATTAAACTGTGAGAATGCAGAGTATCTTCTCTTTCTACCATCTCATTACCAGTGTGAAAACTGTAAAATTCCCTTTTACAGATAAGATATATATTGAAGTTCTGTTGTAAGTAGCTATTAATATTTACTATTGATATATCTTCTGGGAATGCTTGCTGTGAATCCTAAACAACTGTATAACCAAATCACCACACAGAGTCTGGGATTTTAGTTAACCTAGAACACAATGCTTGGCAATAGTTATTCCCTCCTAAACCTCCAAACCCTCATAGTTTCTTAACATTTAGATTTCCCACACTGTACTTGCTTTTAGTGATATATTAGGTCCAGTCCATCTCTCCACCATGACGTTCCAAGGTCTCTCCTCCTGCTCCCTCTCCTCTCTCTCTCCTTCAAGCTGTCCTTGCTTTTTATCTCCTCTCACGCATTTCCTGCCTTTGGCTCTTCCCATCGCTCAACATTGTGTCTAGTTGCTTTATTTTGGCCTGTTTACACAGAGTTGAGACAGGATGCTTAGAATAATATCACAATACAATATCCGGATTGAAACCAGAGAGTGGGGGTGGGGGTGGGAATAAGCGTTTGAATGAACAAGGGTAAGGTGTATACATTTCAAAGGAATATTATATCAACAAAGGTCTGTGGACCAAGGCATGTGAATCTATCATTTACATATATAGTTTCATTTATTTCATTTTCAGGGACTCTTTATATTATTTTTATTAATATCAGCAGCATTCATAAAAACTATTATCATATTTTCAGTTCAAATGTATGAATAAGTTATTTTCAAAGGAATTTACCTTCTGTTTTGTGCTATGCTTCTTATTTTTTCCTGCCATTATATATATACATATGTGTATATTCAGACTTCAGTCATTGTGAGTAAAATTGTCAGTAAATATATTTCAACAAATTCTAGGTCAGTGTATTAAAACAGTTGCCATAAAATGGAGCACCACAGCACTTAACTCCTTGTTATGTTTAGAAATATGAAAATAAAATGCAGATATTTCAGCATTCCTAGGAAAACTAGAGACTGAGCCTTAATTAGAATTTTTC
>CM053766.1:58959150-58983525 GCA_028658305.1 Pachyuromys duprasi
GAAAAATTCTAATTAAGGCTCAGTCTCTAGTTTTCCTAGGAATGCTGAAATATCTGCATTTTATTTTCATATTTCTAAACATAACAAGGAGTTAAGTGCTGTGGTGCTCCATTTTATGGCAACTGTTTTAATACACTGACCTAGAATTTGTTGAAATATATTTACTGACAATTTTACTCACAATGACTGAAGTCTGAATCTACACATGATGCATTCTGTTCTCCCTTCTGGCAGTAAGTTAAATGTATTGGTTTCAGCTGATTGAAATCCTAAACTGCAATTTTTAGTGAGACTCACTAGAGCTTTCTATATTATTCAGTTTAGCTAGCTGAATTAAATATTACATGAGTCCATATGTTGTTTTCCTGGATTGTATGTCTGAGACAGACTGCCATCAGGACTTTAAATATTGCACTCTTGCTTGTAATTTGAAGCTTCATAAAAGACTTCACAACAGAGGACACATTTCCCAATTCAGCTCGCACTCTCACACCTTTCCTTCTCAATCTACTTGAGAATTTTCAAGTTTTTCAGGGATTGTTGTTGACCAACAGTAACCACAATGATTGCAGCATATCTGCTTCCCTGACAAAATTATAAAGTGTTCTCTTTGGGACACCACATGGTAGCTGTTGTACTCATGAACTCACAGAACAGTGGTTCTCTAGATTGTGTATAGTCCTCCTGGTATACAGAACATGATAATAGAAGCAAAACTGTCTAGGGAAAATAAATGGGAACAGCAGGGAATGTTGTACTTATGCGGTAAATACAACCAATGTACGTATATGAAAATATCTTGATGCAAATAATCCTGGTCTACTTAGTTTCATTTCCATTGATGTGATGAAATAACCCTGACAACAAGAAACTTATGAGAGAAAGGATTTATTTAGTACTCAATTCTAGGTCATGATCCTTCACAATATGGAATTGAAGGAAGGAACTTGAAGCAGCTAAGTCACATCACATTACAGGAAAGGCAGAAAGGAGAGAGATATACATTCTTGCGCACTTGTTGCTCTGCTGTTACTACTAATACAACTCACGGTAAAACAAACAAACAAACAAAAACAAAACAACACCTAAGAATGGTGTTACCAGTATTTAAGTTAAGTCCTTCCATATTAAGGCAATCAAGACAGTCTTCCATGAAGATGCCCACAGGATGACTTGATCTTGACAGTTCTTCACATCCCAAGTAATTCTAAGTTGTTGACAGTTAGAACTAATCATTGAAACTGTACATAATGAATATACACCAATTAAAATAGTAAATTAGACAAAAAGTTGTTTATTGGAAGAGATTGATAAAAATGGACAAAACTGTAGCTACTGTAAGACAAAATAACTTGTAAAATAAAAAGCAAAAGTGGAATATTGTCAATGCTGCACATATAGAGAGATATCTGTAAAAGAGTACTATAGACAATTATAAAAACAGATCATTTAGAACAGAGAAATCCCAAGGGACATAGAACTTATGAATAAGTAACAGAGAAAAATATGAATAGACCAAAAACTACAAATATGATTGATCAGGAGTATAAAGTTTCTCAACAAAAGATAGTCCTTGATTTAATGGATGGATTCTAGTTAAAGAATAACAGACATGAAAACTTTTCAACCTTCTTCAGAGAAATGAAGAGTGGGAAAGTACATACTGTGTACATAGAGGATGGTGCTAGCCAATCCAGACAAAGATATAAAAAGAAAAGTATACTGAAAACAGATATCCTTCCCTAACAACATTGGAAAAATTCTCAAAAAACATAGTTGCAGCTTTAATTTTTTTCTTTGTTCTGTATACTTACTGTTTTGATTATTATGTGGCGGGAAGATTTTCATTTCTGGTGTAATCTATTAGGTGTTTTGTAGGCTTCTTGTATGCTGATAGGCCTCTCATTTAAATTGGGGAAATTTTCTTCTATAATTTTGCTGAAAACATATTCTGGGCCTTGGAAAAGGGAACCTTCTTTATCCCCTATTCCTATTATTCTTAGATTTTGTCTTTTCATGTTGTCCTTGATGTCTTAAATGGTTTGTGTCAGGAATTTTTAGGTTTAACATTTTCTTTGGCAGATACATTGATTTCTTCCATTGTATCTTCAACACCTGAGATTCATTCTTCCAATTCGTGTAGTCTTTTGGATATGCTTACCTCTGTAGCTACTATTTTTTTTCCCTAAGTTCTCACTTTCCATGATTTCCTCAGTTTGTGTTTTCTTTAATTTTTCCATTTCCGTCTTCAGATCTTGAGCGGTTTTGTTGATTTCATTCACCTGTGTGTATTTTCCTGCTTTTCCTTCAATTTCTTTATCTATTTGTTTGAAGTTTCCTCTTTTTATTTTATTTATTTTGTTTTTATTAATTATTATTTATTACAGTTTATTCACTTTGTATCCTGACTGTGGCCCCCTCCCTCATATCCGCCCAATCCCACCCTTCCTCCCTCTTTTTCCCTATGCCCCTTCCCTAATTCTTGTCGTATAGTGGAACATATTTTGGATATATGCTTAGGAATGATATATCTGGATCTTGAGGTAGCACTATTCCTAGTTTTCTGCGAAAGTACCAGATTGCTATCCAAAGTGGTTGTGCAAGTTTACATTCCCATCAGCCATGGAGGAGGGTTCCCCTTTCTCCACAACCTCTACAGCACGTGTTATCATGGATCTCTGTGCGAAACCTACTTTTGTCACTTTGCTAAACCAGTATAATTCTTAACTGCATTCTAAATATTTATTCTTATATCCACTTATGCCAATTTATATTGTACTCCTCATTGAAGAAACTTAATTTTGATACAGATGGAGACCATTGCAGGAAGTTACAACTTGGAAAATGCAGAGAACAAGTGATTGTGCGGTTCTTAGCCCCAGTTGTTAATCTAAAACAAAAATTCTGCATCTAAGAAAATATTGTAAGAGTCAGGGAACCAGGAAATCTACCCTGAAATTACATTTCTTAGAGATGACATGAAAGTTTTACCCATGATACCTCAAGAATAAGACCTGGAGAAGTACAACTCCCACTAATAAATGTGCTAACAGTGAAGGAGGAAATTTCACAGGGTAACAGTCAATGATAATCTTTCCCAGGGGCAAACACTCTAATTGCTATCAAATATGAAATGGTCAGTCCTGACATCAGATTCCAACTAATGGCATATGAACTATGTAGTTATTTATATAGTCTTATGAATTTGAGAACCTGGAAACTGCTAGGTCTTCTTAATACCCATTATTAATATATAAAAGCCTTTCTTAACTCATCTGAGTAATTTCAAATTTATGTCTACCTTATCAGATGTAAGCATAACCATAGCAGCTTGTGTTTGCTGTCTATTTCTTTAACAATATAATTTTAATTTATAATTGGAACTTGTTCTTTCCATCTACATTCATGTGGGAGTGGAATTTCAGGTTTGCACAGTCAATGACTTTTCCATCTAAGCTATCTCATGAACCTCCTTCCATTTTCCTGATAGATTTATTTTCATCTTTTGACACTTTGCCTATGCATGTCTTTGCTAATTAAGAAATTCCTTATAGGCAATTTGTAGTTGAACATTATATATTAATAAACTAAATTAGTTGCATCTGTTCATTAGTGCAATGAGGTTATTCATGTTTAAGTTTATTAATGAGAAGTATTTCCTAATTCCTTGCTGATCCATTTTTGTTTTGCTTGAAAAGATTATTGCTTATTCTTTTATTTCTCTTCTAATTATATTATAAATTTTGCGTTTTAAATGTTACACAAAATAGATTCTTTCAATGTTCTCTTTTGTTTACATATACCACTCAGGAAAATTTGGTTTTCTGTACACTCATGGTAGAGGCTTTCTTTTCTTTCTTAGTGTGATGTCATTGAGGTTTCTCTGCAGCACTGGCTTAGCGGTCACAAGTTACCTTAGTTTATTCTTATTGTCAAACATGTTTATTGCTCCATCAGTTCTAAGATAACTATGCCATAGGTCATAAGTACAGGCATGCAGGGCCACACATTACCACTACAGTGCTATCCTCTATGGGATCCCTGTGAAGGCAATATGAGTCTATTAACTAGCAAAGAGAGAGAGAGAGAGAGAGAGAGAGAGAGAGAGAGAGAGAGAGAGAGAGAGAGAGAGAGAGAGAGAGAGAGAGAGAGATGATTTGAATCTCAGCTCTGCACTATTGTCCTGTGGACTTAATGAGGGCATGTTCCCCACCAAAGGTTCAAGAACTCATAGGGCTCTCTGTGGCAGGATTGGACCCATCTCTGCATAAAGCCCTGTCTCTGTGCACCCTGGTCATCTACCTATTACTTCTTGTTCCTGTTTTACAAAATCAGAAACAATAGAAGACCACCTAGTGGAGGTCTACTCTGAGGTCATTCAGACTACCATTCACAAGATAGACAGGTACCTGAGCATGGCTTTGGACACACAGGAAAATGAGGATGTACTCTCCCAGAATAAGAACCAAAGTCTGTCCAATATGATTACTGGCACTACTTCCAAACTGACTTTTCCACTGCTTCATGTTTAAATTAAGATGGCATATTTTCTCTGATGAAGCATTGCAATGGACATGACAGATGCTGAAACCTGGAGAAAAGCAAGCATAACTGCTGCTAAGAGTTTCAGAGTGGGACCCTGATGTTAAGGTTGAACTTTGGCATTCTGGATAGACTCTGAGTTTGGTGTAAAATGACAGACCCCTTTTCTCAGCTGGGTTCCCTCTCTACCTAATCTATGGAACCCCAGATCCTCTAAGGAGTGTCACATAGTCATCAGGGAGATAAAGTCCAACCCTTTCCTAATAAGTACCTGTTCAGTGTGTACATGGGGATTCCTGGAAACACCCACCCTATGCAAATGAGAAGTTTTGGTGTCATGGCTTTTAACAAATGACCTTTAACAGAAATTGGAGTTCTTTCTCCACCCATAGGATAATGAAGTACTGTGTTCCCCCTGTTATGATAGGGCTGTGATAAATATTCCTGGTGCCCCTAGCCTAGAAAATTAAACAATTTACCCTCAAAATCCCTCCCACTGGGCAAGGCTTATAAATCCTTGTTTTACATGAAATAAATGGGATAGCATCATCTATTTCACCACAGCCTGCTAAGACTAATTATTTATTCTGGGGAAGGATGGGTACCCCTCCTCCTAAAGAATTCGTTGCTGGACCCCAGGTGCTGCTGGCCAACCTGAACTTCCACCATTCACTGACATTTCAATGAGGATTTCTGTCACAATCTTTCTAGTGCCATTCCACTCCCTGAAGTGCTGTATGCTGGGGCAAATGGGTGGCTGTTTCTGAAGTAGACATTTTATCCTCTAGAACAAATAGGGCTCTTGCCTCTGCCTCTCTCAGTTTTGAAGCTCCGTGTGAGCCTCTATTGCAGGATGCTCAGCCACCAACATTCCCAGGCCAGGTCCTCATTGCTGCCTGGCTCAAGATTTAGAACCCTAAGCTCCTTTAGCCTGGTGCTTCTCCCTTTCTGCCTGGAGTATGCACTTTCAGTTTGTGCTCAATAGGGCCCAAGCTTCCGGAGAAAGTACTGGAAAAAGCCCAGGCTCCAGACGATGAATGATGCTTCTTGATTATCTGCTGAGATATATAGAAAACACAATCTACTCAGCATGTTCAAGCATATGCAACAAAAATGGAACTCTTGCTTGACAGCATTTTTTATTGAAGCTCTAAGTCATACCTGGAGAGTCCACATGCTATATGTGTGAATTGAATGTATTGTTGTGAAGAAAAACCATGGATCTTTAAAGATCTTGACAGCTGGTGACAGGTAAGGATAGAAGAATGTAATCTTTCCCAAATAACTGATATTTTTATGACATAATACTGTCTCTTTTTTTGTGAAGTGGTTATTTTAAGACGTTAAAAGACTGTATGCTGACTTAAAACCTTAAAATAAAATAAAATAAAAAATGTGGGAAGAGGAGACTAAGTAGTAAGGAAGTTATGCTTTCTTCCCCAACATATCTCTGGAGTGATGATACCTAAGTAGCCACATTGTCTTGGCAACTTCCAAAAACAAAGTGTTTGTTGAGGGAAGCCAATGTTAAGTCAGTTTGCAAAACCATTCCTTTAAGAAATAGATTAACTCAATGGCTGGCTCTTCGATTTCCCCCCCCCCCCCCACTCCAGGAAGGAACAGCCTAGCTAGATCCCAGAAGAGGACATTGCAGCCAGCCCTGAAGAGACATGATAAGCTAGGGTTAGATGGAAGGGGGTGAGGTCCTCCCCTATCAGTGGACTTGGAGGGGGCCAGGGAGAAGATAAGGGAGGGATGGGGGGAAAAGGGAGGGAATAAAGGAGGGGGCTAAGGCTGGGATACAAAGTACATTACCTGTGATTAATATAAAAATAAATAAATTACTTAAAAAAGAAATAGAGCAAATATAAAGTTCATTTTAAGGCCTGTTGACCATTATCTTACTTGCAAATATATGGGTAATCTTCCCCTGGTGTGATTGTTTGAGTGAGAATGTCCCCCATAGAGTCATTTGTTTGAATACTTGGTCATCAGTTAGTGGACCTGTTTGGAAAGGAGTGTGAGGAGTGACCTTGTTGGAGAAGGTATGCCACAGGAGATTAGTTCATGGCCTCTGCATCAGCTTCTGCCTCCAGGTCCCGCCCTGCTTGAGTTCCTGTCCTGACTTTCCTTGGTAAGCCAAATAAATCCTTTTCTTTCCAATTTGGTCTTTGATCATGGTGTTTCACTGCAGTAATAGAAATTATGAGAGTCGTGCTTTCTCTATATAGCAATAGAATAGTGCCTAAGACATATAGAATATTATTTTCACTACAAAAATTTTAATATACATTTATACCTACTTTAGTTTTACATAGTATATTTTCACTGTAGCCCACTAGACATATTAATAAATCTTGCTATTTACAAGGACAAGCTGTCATAATAATTTTTTTTCAGCTGGTCTTCAGTATAACATGAAATCCTAAAAAAAGTAGTCTCTAATGCCAGAGAAGAAATAGGCTTGCTAGCAAGTGGGGAGCAAGCAGGAAAGAGCAAAAGCTTCCTTCCTCTGTGCCTTCTATATACGGTTGCATACTTCAAAAAGTCTGGATTAAAGGGGCATCTTCTGACTTTAAATTAATAATAATAAAAAAACTCTCACAGGTGTACCCACTTGCTTGGGTTTTAGTAATTCCAGTCTCTCACAAAGTGACTCAAAATATATAACCTATTGTTGTTGCCCTTGGTTACCCTGTGTAGGTGGTAGGTTAAGTCCCTATTGCTGAGGACATAACATGTAAAAGTAACTTTTATTCACCTGATGTGAATTTTATTCACCTGAGGCCTGCTAACCTTGGCCTAATCCTGGAAGCTTCTAGTATTTGTTCTATCTTATCTGTGCCAAGAATGTTTTCATCCTTTGAGACCTACAGCTGAATAAGCTCACCTTTTCTACCTCATTCTGAACTCTGGCTGGCTGGTTCAACTCAACTCTTCTGGCTCAAACTCCTCTCTAAGTTGACTGATTCATAACTGGCTTCTCATTGAATTTCTCTCCTTTGCCTCTAACCCTGGCATTCTGTTCTAATGTTCTAGCTCCTTCTCATTATTTGGTTCATTTGTCTTCAACTTTCTACAACATGTCTATGTGAAAAACTGCCTCCTCTCTCCCTCTGCACTGCCCTCTCTTAAATCTGCTGATTCTCTTTCCTCTCTGTTCTCATGAGAGTTGGCCATATCCTATTCTGTCAAATCTTTCCCTAATTTGTCATTTTTTTCTGCCTCTAAATTAGACATCCCATAATAAAATTTTTAAAAGATATCTTCTGAATCCTACACATACCAGCCACTCTGATTTTCATCAAAAATGCTGGCAGGGAATTTAAGGAAAATGAATTATTATGTACTGATTATGACAGTATAGAGTTGGGCACATATGAAGGTAGATATGAAAAATTTTCAAAAGGTAAATTTTGAAATACCATATGATCCTGCTATTCTGGGTAAACACTTTAAGGACATGGATATTTGTTCCCATGTTTATTGTATTATTCAGAGTGGACAGAGAGTGAGACCCGCATGGATATCCATCTGATAAAGAATGAGTAAAGGTCTGTGTGATCCAGCTGAATACAAACACAGCTTTAATCCAGGAGACAGAGGTAAGAAGACCTGAGTTCCTCATACAGAGAAAAGTCTAGGTAAAAAAATGCTTGGGTCCAGGCATGGTGGTACATGCCATTCATCACACCACAATGAAGGTAAAGTTAGTTTGTGGAAGGAAGTACACATGTGTAACAGTGATGTCTAAATGAGAGTCAGTGATAGTGATGAGTTGGAGATTTGACAGAATAGGATGTGCCTAGGTCATGAGAAGAGAGAGGAAAAGGGAGCTACTCAAGGGGCAATTAGAAGGGCAAGAAGAGGTGGTTTTAATGAGAGAGGCTGAATGTGAGAACAAGCTAGACACAGGTGAAGGCAGAATCACCCAAGAGAATGAGAAGGACCCAGAAGACTAGAAAAGATCGCTGGAGGTAGTTTGAGGCCAGGCAGAGCAATTCAGAGGCCGAGAGAAAAGCCAGATTGAATATGTCAGCTAGGAGAGGAGTTTGAGCCAGAATAACTGAATTGAAGGAGTCAGCTTAGGTGTCAGAAAGAACAAGAAAGGGGGAGTTTATGAAACAGTGAGTCTCAGAGGCTGAAAACATTCTAAGCGTGGGTTAGCTTGTATGGAGGCTAGAAGCTTCCAGGACTAGGCCTAGATTAACAGACAGAGGCAGTAAGCCTCCCAGAGAACAACTGAAACAGGTGAATGAAAGATACTTTTACAGTTGACTATAAAAAACAGAAGTAATGACATTTTCAGAAAAAGGCACACAAAAATATTAAACAAAATAGGCCAGACACAGTGAGAGAAAGACACATATCTTTCTGCTCTTATAAGTGGATTCCTTATTTAATTGTGTGTCTGTGTGGTGTGTATAAAGGTTTGAAAGTAAGAAGAGGACTATGAGAGGGAGAGATATTAAAGTGACGTAGAAGTCAAAAGCCAAATAAGTCTATAGAACTAGAAAAGGACTACAGGTAACTGATGACCTAGGGGAAGGAGAATTAGACTCCATTTTTGGTTGTGAATATATGGACATATATGTGAATATACATATATTCTCTATATGGTATGTGTATACTACATATACTGTAAATTTAGCATATGTTACACACATATACATGTGTATGTAACAATAATCACTAAAAGTGCTATCTACTTTAGAGGGAAGAAGGGTAACTGGGTGGGGCTGAAGGAAGAAAAGGCAGTGGGGGGAGTGAGGTGGTTCTATTTTAATTAAAAACGTGTTTTAAAATGAGCAAAGTGCTTCAATAGACTTTCTTCAAAGAAGATGGACTAGATCCAAGAAACACATGAAAATATGCTAAACATCACCAATCACTGAATAAGTGAAATCCACCCCATCATAAAATTCCATCTTTACAAACCAGGAACAAATGAACAATCACGCCAACTGAAAACAACTCAAAATAGCAACTGTTGAGGATTTGGTGAAATGTTAGCTCATATGGTAGGAATATAAAAAGATGTCATCTTTGTGAAAAGATTACTGTGGTTCTTTAAAAGATAAATCTTCCGTGTGACTCACTAGTTCCATTCATATGTGGAGAGCACAAATGAGTTGACACAGATTCTCTAGAGGTGTCTGCACATCTGCCATTTCAGTCCGCATTCTTCCATAACAAAACTTCATTAGCTTGGTAAGTAATAAACAAGTGTTTTACTTTTTATTTTTTTATTTTTCCTCAGAACCCTCTAGGCTAGGAAGTTAAGTATCAAGATACAAGACAATTTGGTGTCTGGGGAAGACTCAAGACACCAGACAATTTAATGTTTGGGGAAGCCTCCTTTTTGTTCTTTGAGCAAGGTGACTTTTCTGTGTACTCATATGGCAGTAAGGGCGTGACATCACTTTCCTGCCTTTATACAGACAGTCAACCGCCAAAACTTCACACCATTCCTGAGACTTCACATTGGTGAACAGGATGGAACAGGGGACACATTTAGATTGCTGAGCTCATACTGAAAGGTGCACTGTTTTATCACAGCTAAGACGTGAAAATAACCTGTGGCCACAGAGAAATGATATGTAAATGGTGATGTAGATGCACAACAGATTTACCCTTTTGAAAAAGGCATTTTAGGTGCCTTGAGTGGCTCAGTGGCCTACAGGCCTGTCAGACTCTGTGCTCCAGCCACTCAAAGCTGTCTGGGCTGAGCCATCTTGGATTCAGGAATTGTTTGCCTGGACTCCACTGGTAGACGTGCAGAACAGGGGCTCGGATGTTAGGAACCTGTCCCAGGGATCCGATGCTGTCCACATTGGAAGGTGGGGGAGAGGGAGCAGATCAGATGTCTGGCTGCTAGTGCAGAGGGGCTCTGCAGGCACCAGCAGGGTTGGGAGTGTCAAGGACTCTAGATCTGATTGACCCCATCTGTCCCAGGCATCCTGACCCTGTCCAAAGGATAGCCAGTGGAGTCTGCTGTTTGACCGCTAGAGTGGAGGGTCCCTGGATCTGGGGCTAAGTACTTGCTGCCTGGGTGTGAGAAAGTGCAAAGTCCACAGCTTACCAAGGGGGTTCCCTAATAGGAAGAGCAGGGGCTGTCTCTGAAATGAACTCCTGGACTCAGTGGCCAGCTCTTTGATGACCTTCCCATGGTGGGTACAGCCTTGCCAGGCCACAGAGAAAGATGATGCAGCCAGTCCTGATGAGACCTGATAGGCTAGGGTCAGACAGTAGGAGAGGAGGACCTCCCGTATCAGTGGACTAGGGAAAGAGCATAGGGGGAGAAGAGGGAGGGAGGAGACAAGGGAGGGGGATACAGCTTGGATACAAAGTGAGTGAATAAATTGTAATAATGAATGAATGAACAAATGAAGGAATGAATAGATGACTAAATTTTAAAAATTGAAACAGGGATTTTAGATGAATCATGTAACCTTGAACACTGAGGATATCTTAAGTGAAATAAACTTCACACAATAGTGTATGTGTTATATTTCTCCTAATTGTGCTCCAGAAGTAAAAACCAGAGACGAAGTTAGAACTGTGGCTGCCAGGGGCCGAAGAGAGAACTGAATGTTCAATTTTGTTGAATGACAAATGATGTCCATCTTTTCTTGGATACCTAACAGTAAAAATTTCCTAAAATCATTGAATTCAACATTTGAAAATTAGAAATACTAGCAATCAATATTATCACAAGAAATTGAAAGGGAAAGCACCACCTAGCTTTAACTTGAATATAAATATGTAAAATGTAAATATATAATAAACTAAAATGTATTTAATATTATGTTCCTGTCATCATTAACTTAAAAACTGTTGTGGCAGTTTAACTGTATGTCAGCAAAATTAGCATGTTCTGCCTCAACACGGTTTTTAGCACAATAAGCTGTCAATAGAAATATTTATCAATATGAAAGAAACTATGAGTGGTAACCTCTATGACATCTGCAGTGAAATCATCTGAGAATGAAGGAATCTGTTAGAATATTTACATTTGTGGTGAAGTGTTTTCCTATTTAATAAATCTTAATTTTACATATTTACTGTGAAAAACTCTATAGTACCCTATAGTAAACCTGTATGCTATTTTTATGTATACTTTGATCAAAATAACATTTCTCCATGTAATTGCAGGGCAAGTCATACAATGTATGTTTTATTTTCTCTCAGAGTTTAAAATGAAAGCCCTGGCTAGACATACTGTTTATTTACCTGTCCTCCGGCAGTTTGTGTCACATTCCCTAATATCACAGAAAGAAAGGTTGAATCTTTTAATTTAAAATGCCTGTGAAAGTTGTTCTTTCTAAAGACATGTAGCCTAGTATTATTAACAGGCAAACATGAAATAAACAAACTTGAATTTAGTTGATAAATGCCCTCGGTTAGTCTTGAGGGTATACTGTTAATTTCCTGTATAATTTAAGAATTACTTGACTCCTCAGTAAGCAGAACAGGACAGCAGTCTGCAGGAAATTTTATTTTATGTTTTTCACTCTTTTGTATTTGGCTAGTACTTTCCTAGGTCAGGATCAGGAAAGAGAAACATTAGCATGGTGGCCACGTGTCTATGGTCTTGATTACCGTTTCAAGAAATTAATTCCTGCATCAGTCAAAACATATTATATATTTCAAATTTGACAAACTCAAGAAAAATAATTGGCTGTTGATGCATTGTTTAAGCAGCATTTCTTGCTTCTGACACTACTCTTTGAAGATTCAGTGGGTTTATTATTAAAGCTTGGTTTAATAAAGATGTGCTAATGGTGAGTTCAGCAACACTGCATCAGAGTGAAAGCAATCTGTACCTAACTTTATGCTGATGATACAGTGGGAAATGTGTTTGTTTAGAAAACCATCTGCTGTGCATTTATGTGCAGTTCTATAGTGGGTAGCTAAACTCTCATGAATATGTCCTTTAAAAGGCATATGTTATTGACAGTAGCTAAGCACACTTCTGCCTCTAAATGTTTCTTAAAGAGATGCTTTTGTTTGGTTAGCCATTTACTTTAAAAGACATTGGTTGTTTTGAGTGAGTTATCCTTTGGTATCTGTGTGCTTCATTAATACAATTAGAAATGTATTAATGTCATTGTTTTAAACTTAGGAGTATTAACAGGTGATTAAAACACCAGATTATTCCAAAACTGTGAAGCATGAACAAAAGAGAATGTCTTCCTCTCATTTGATTTTAATTTGCTTTCTAGAAAATGAAAGATGGTCTGTAAGATATTTGGTGAACCTAGGGTTCTATGACATTGTTAACTACCTGTATACTTCTGAAAGAATGTAGTTTTTAAATTTAGTATTCTGGTGGTCATATTAGTATCATACAATACCCCCTCTTCTTAGAGACCACATTAAGAAATAAGTTAATTCTCATTCAGAAGGGAAACAGGGTAGACATTTGATGCAGTAGAAGAGAAGGAACAGGACCGGAGCTTAACACAGATGTCCTCTGAAAGACTCCACTCAGCAGAAAATCAAAGTAGATGCAGAGACTCACAGCCAGACTTTGGACAGAGCATAGGGAGTCTTACGGATGAAGGACCCAGAGGGGACAGGAGCCACACATGGAGACCAACAAAGTCAAAAATCGCAGGGCACAGGGGGGACTTCAGAGATTGATGCATCAACCTAAGCCTATGTATAGAGAAGACTTAAACCCCTTGCTCAGGTATAGTAAGAGGAGATAAGACAGGTTCTGACATGAACTATGTTGCCTGCTCCTTGCTCGCTTCTCCTTGTTGGGGCAACTAGCCAGCCCACAGAGAAAGAGGATCCAGGCAGTCCTAATGGGATCTCTTAGATTAGGGTCAGACAAGATGGAGGGAGGACTTCCCCTATCAGTGGACCAGGGAAGAAGAATAAGAGAGGAAGAGGGAGGGTGAGACCATGAAGAAATGAAGGAGGATGTAAAGCAAATAAGCTGTAAATAATAATTGTAATCATAAAATGAAAAAAGAAATAAGACTTGTGTGAAATACATAACCATTAAAATTTGAGAAGAGTTTTTCCATGCTCTCAAAATATCCCTCAAGTATAAATTACCTACAAGCGTGTGTTTGTGGAAGATTAGAGACCTGACTGTGTAGTGTCAGTCATGCTGCTCAGGTGTGTCAGAGCTACAATAGAAAAACTTCTATTAGTATTAGTATGTATTCCAAGTGAAACCCTCTGATTGAGTATATTTTCCTTTGCAACCACTTAGAACCACCTGTGCCTGTGGGTAATTTTGTCCAAGGAATACCTTGCTCCTTGGTATTCCTCTAAAGTAGGTACCACAGCTGCCTCTTTTTCTTGATGCTGGAGTTTCACTGGAAAGCTAGCAAGTTTGAATCTCCTTAGAATCACATTACCTAAGACCATGTGTTGTCTTCCATTTTTGAGGTTTTGTAAGATACTGTACTTTTCTATTATTTTTTTTGTTTGTCTGGATATTGTCTCTAATTTCCTTTCAAAATGGAAGTTTTCCTTAATTGCATGATGCATTTAAAGTCATGATGATGTTTTAAAAAATTACTACTTCCCATTATGATATGTATTCAATAATAACATTTTCCTTAAGAGGAGCTTCCCTTGGCAGTGTGTTGATAGTTGAGTAAAATATTTTATATATACTTTATATATAAAATTAGGTTAATAAATTAGAATAATAAAATATTTCTCTCTGTTGAAAAGTATTTAAAATTTAAAATTTGTTTATTTAACTTTATTTATATAGTTATTTCTTACAATTTATTCACATTGTATCCCACTGCACCCACCTCCTTTGTCTCCTCCTAATCCCACCCAGCCTCCATCTTCTCCCCCTATGCCCTTTCCCTAGTTCCCTGATAGAAGAGGACCTCCTCCCCTTCTATCTGACCCTATCAAGTTTCATCAAGGCTGGCAGCATCATCTTTCTCTGTGGCTGGCAAGGCTACACCCTCCATGGGGAGGTAATCAAAGAGTCAGCCACTGAGTTCATGGCAGAGACTGTCATTGTTCCCCTTACTAAGGTACCTACTTGGAAACTGAGCAGCCAATGGGCTTCCTTTGAACATGGGGTCTAAGTCCTGTCCATGTTTGGTCCTCAGTTGGAATATCAATCTCTGTAGGACCCCCTGTGCCCAGATTTTTTGACTCTGTTGTTCTCCTTGTGGAGTTCCTGTGCCCTCCAGGTCTTTCTGTCTTCCTCTTTTTCCATAAGGATTCTAGCACTCTGCCCAAAGTTTGGTTGTGAGTATCAGTATCTCCTTTATACCCTGGTAGATAGAGTCTTTCAGAGGCCCTCTGTGGAAGGGTCCTGTCCTGTTCCTTGTCTTTTCCTACTCCTGATGTCTATTCTGTTTGCCCTTCTGAATGAGGATTAAGTATTTTCCCTAGGGTCCTCCTTGTTTAGCTTTTTTAAGGCTATGGATTTTAGTATGTTTATCCTATATTATATGGATAATGTCCACTTAAAAGTGAGTATATATCATTTGTGTCTTTCTGATTTTGGGTTACCTCACTCAGGATGATCTTTTCTAGTTCCCACCAATGGCCTGCAAATTTCATGATTTCCTTGCTTTTAACTGCTGAATAGTAATAGTATTCCATTGTGTAAATGTGCCACACTTTCTGTATCCATTCTTCAGTTGAGGGACATCTGGATTGTTTCCAAATTCTGGCAATTATGAGTAGAGCTGCTACGAACACAGTTGAGCAAATGTCCTTATTGAATGGTGGGCCATATTTTGGGTATATGCCTAGGAGTGGTATAACTGGATCTTGAGGTAGCACTATTCCCAAATTTCCGAGGAAGGGCCAGACTGCTTTCCAAAGTGGTTTTACAAGGTATATTCCCACCAGCAATGGAGGAGGGTTCCCCTTTCTCCACATCCTCTACAGCATGCATCAACACTTGAGTTTTTGATCTTAGCCATTCTGATGGGTGTGAAGTGAAAGCTCAAGATTGTTTTGATTTGCATTTCCCTGATGACTAAGGACATTGAGCATTTCTTGAAGTGTTTCTCTGCCATTCTATATTCCTCTGCTGAGAATTCTCTTTACCTCTGTACCCCATTTTTAAATTGGATTACTTGGTTTGTTGGTGTATAACTTTTTCAGTTCTTCATATATTCTAGATTTTTCCCAGTCTGTAAGCTGTTGTTTTGTTCTGATGACAGTGTCATTTGCTTTTGAAAAGAATTTTAGTTTCATGGGGTCCCATTTATTGATTGTTGATCTTAGAGCCTGTGCTGTTGGTGTTCTGTTCAAGAAGTTGTCTCCTGTGCCAAAGAGTTCAAGGCTCCTTCACACTTTTTCTTCTAACAGATTTAATTTGTCTAGTTTTATTTTGAGGTCTTTGATCCACCCGGATTTTAATTTTGCTCAGGGTGATAAATATGGATCTATTTTCACTTTTCTACATGTAGACTTCCGGTTAGACCAGCATCATTTGTTGAAAATGCTGTCCTTTTTCCATTGTATGGTTTTAGCTTCTTTGTCAGAAATTAAGTTTCCGTAGGTGTGTGGGTTTATTTCTGGGTCTTCAATTCAAATCCATTGGTCCACCAGTCTGTTTCTATGCCAGTACCCTGACATTTTTATTACTGTTGCTCTATAGTACAGCTTGAGATCAGGGTTGGAGATATATCCAGAAAATAATTTATCCACTGGATTGTTTTAGCAATTCTGTTTTTTTTTCCACATGAAATTGAGAATTGTTCTTTCAAGTCCTGTAAAGAATTGTGTTGGCATTTTGATGGCAATTGCATTGAATCTGTAGATTGCTTTTTTTTTTTTTTGAGGGGGGAACACCGTTCACAAGTTATTCCCACAGATTTGTGAGCTTGGGATATATTTCCATCTTCTGATATCTTCTTCAATTTTTTTTCTTCAGAGACTTGAAGTTTTTTCATGGAGGTCTTTCATTGTTTGGTTAGAGTTACACCAAATTACTTAATGTTATTTGTGGCTATTGTGAAAAGTATTGTTTCCCTAATTTCTTTCTCAGCCCTTTTGTCTTTTGTATACAGGAGGGCTTCAGATTTTTGGGGGGTTAATTTCCTAGCCAATAACTTTGCTGAAGGTCTTTATCATCTGAACAAGTTTTCTGGTAGAATTTTTGGGGTCACTTATATATGCTATCATATATTTGTCAATAGTGATACTTTGATTTCCTCTTTTCCGATTTGTATCCCTTTGTTCTCCTTTAGCTGTCTTATTGCTGTGTTTAGGACTTCAAGTGCTATGTTGAAGGGATAAGAAAAGAGAGGGTAGCCTTGCCTTTTCCCTGATTTCAGTGGGATTGCTTTAAGTTTCTCTACATTTAGTTTGATGTTGGCTAGAGGCTTGTTTTATATCGCTTCTACTATGTTTAGGTATGTGCCTTGTATCCCTGATCTCTCCAAAACTTTAAACATGAATGGGTGTTGAATTTTGTTGAATGCTTTTTTTTTTGGTATCTAAGGAGATGATCATATAGTTTTTATTCTTTCAGTTTGTTTATATGGTAGGTTACATTGATGTATTTTCATATGTTGAACCCAAGCTGGGATGAAGCCTACTAGCTCATGGTGGATGATATCTAAAATATTTTATTTGGACTTTAAAGTCTGTTTTATATCTCTTACTGGAAGAAAACAAGGACACTTTCTTTTAGTTCTTTGGAGGAAGAAAATAAAGGAGGAATGGCAAAAATGCACAGAAAGAAAGACAGGCACAGAGAGAATGTTTTCCAAATGCTCTTCGAAAGTAGAAAATTTAATCTGGTTCCTTGTTATAAACATTTAAATTCTTTTGTTTTTAAGCTCCTGAACCTGTGCTTATCTATTCTTCTTCCTTCCTTCCTATTAGCTGTGCAAGACAGCATAGGAAACATCATACCATAAGTACTACTAACAATACTTAACGGAGCCTAGAATACGTATTCAATGTCCAATAGAAACTAGTGTTAATAAAGCTGTCCAGGTCAGGTCACTTGCCTATCAAAAATGAGGTCAGTGAGCAAGCATATAACATCTGTGCATGTGCATTCGTTCAGGCACAGAAGTGAGAAGATCAGGCAGAGGAAATAACTGATCCGGAAGGTAAAATTCATTATTGCTAACATATGAAGGCCGACCAGTAATGCAGCATATTAATTTCTTTTCACATTTGCTAGCGAATCTCAATGTTAAAAACTCTCTTTCTCAGTCTCTCTATAATATTCGTATTTTCTTGTCTGTTAGAAAAAAAATGATTCTTGTAATGAGAATGAACTCACCTCTATAATGATTTCAATGTGATTTTCTGCTATTATGGGTACTTCTAGAATGGGGAGTGATTAAACATGGTCATATAGAAATGAATATTTTTATTAATTCCTTGAATTTTTGTACAAAACCACTTAAGTAGCCCACTGCCAGAATATGGATGATTTTTTTTGGCTGGAACAAAATATGACAATAATAAAAGGCATTTCAACTGTGTAAGAAGTTAACAACCAATTTTCCTGATGTTGCTGAAGATAATGTTCATAAGTTCCAAGTTCATTTTCATGGTATAATACTGTTATTAGAATTAGCATAAATTGGAAATGATGGGTAATTTATATCTATTAGACAAAAGTCATCTATTTAGGAATTCCTTGTTGCTATTGAGTAACTCATAGGTTTTAAATTAAATTTTTTGATTTGCATTAGAGTTAAAGCTGTAAATAGTTTCCTTGAAAATATAATTAAGCTGCTACTGAGTTTGTAGATCAGACTATCCCATTAAAGTACAGAGAATTTTATTAACATGTGAGCTATGATTTCATAGACACAAAGGGAACACACAAGGCAGGCAATAAATATATCACTGATGTGCACAGCATTGCTGAATTCTTCAAAAGGCTCACCAGAGAATCACAAAGGAAACTGAATTGAGTCATACTGCAATTAATATTTTCTTTACGAGCATATTTCACTAAATACTATGGATGGAATTAGGTGAAAGGAAATACAAAGAGAAGCAATGACTTATGTATTGACCAACGGGAAACCATTTTAACACTTGTATCAAATGTAGAGAGCCCTCCAACTTTTTATTTGTCACAGTTACAGAGGAAACAAGTAAACCACATGTTTAAGAGGTTTTATGATCATATGAATAAAATGTCTAAGTTATTGACATCCTGGAACATTTTAATCCACTGATGTCTAAATAACGAGCTATTGGCAGATAAATATATGAATGCTCTTGCACAGTGGAGTCAACAGCAATACATTTTCATATTCTGACACTTTAAGGAAATTTTCACAATTGTGCTCATATACACTTTCATGTAGGTAGATGATACACAGTTTTTATCCTTCGCCACCTTCTCTTTCTGCTATTGTGTCATCAGTTTGCATTGACTCTTTTACTGCTGTGCAATGATTTTCAAATCAGGATATACACATAGTACCTCTTCTCCAACCTGTACCTATTCAATCTAACTCGTTGAAACTTTCCCTGGAGTGCTAGGATTGTCACCTCTGCTACAAATTGAAAACAATCAAAACAGACCTTGCCTTTCCTTCACTTAACAACTTTTGCTTCTTCTTGTGTCCTTCCCCTTATATAGTCCCCTTCATGCTTTTCCTCATGTATTTGCCATTTCAGACTTTCTAATTGAGACTTATTCCTCTTTTACAGTTGGTTGTTTTAAAGCCTGGCATCTTAAGTTATCATAATGATTTCTAATTTCTCGCTATGGTTTTGTATTTCTACTGTCAGATGGTTTGACTCTATGCCTATGAAGTGATTGATAGTGATGCAAAATTCATATACCACTGTGTCATTTATTTCTAACCAACCTTGCTTTGACCATCTACTGGTTTTAACTTAAAATTTTTCCTCATTATTTCACTCCATACTTGGTTGAGAAAATATTATTATCCTGTCTTTCTGATCCTGAGTCCAAGAATTTGCTCAAGACAGGTGGTCTGTAATTGTTTTACTTGTGTTTATGATTAATAGATAACCTATCAAATTGGCCATTTGTGGGGTACCTGTATCTGATTTTTAATATCACAGATCACTTTTTTTACATACACAGAAATACATACATACAGACAGATACGCACACTCAAACACACAAACACATTTTATATACATATAAAAAATAGTGCTGTGAAAAAGAATGTCCTCTGCCTTGGAATTCATAATAAGATCTCCAAAGAAAACATCTTTTACTACCTGTCCATCATCTTCAAACCTGTGTTCTATCCATTTCTAACCAAGCTGATTCAGTGGGAAGTATTAAATAACCCCCAAAAGGGAGGCTTATTTTCCATAAATATCCTGACTCAAAGACTACTGTAATAATACTATAGTTTATAAAGGGATAATAATTAAAATTCCATGTAATTTCCCTAATATTTATCTGTAATATTACAAACTAAAAATGCCAGTAAGTAAATGTCAATTTAAAGTGGTTATTAGCTGGGCATGGTAACGCATACCTGTTATCCCAGCATTGAGGAAGGCAGAGGCAGGTGGATCTCTGTGAGTTTGAGGCCAGCCTGGACTACAAAGGGAGTCTAGGACAGTCAAAACTTCACAGAGAAACCCTGCCTCTAAAATCAAACAAACAAAATGGTAAAAAGGTTATGAATTTTGTTTGATTATAACATTTAATATATATCATTTATTGTATATATTAAATATTTACTAAGTGGCAAGCTTTAATCTTCACAATAAACAGCTTATGACTTTAATATACATCTTTCAACTGTTAAAATAGTAATTGTATTCACAAATTACATCTTATTTCTTAGGCTTACCTCCAATTTCTGATAATTCACCTATGTATTAGAATTATGGGTGTGAGCCAGCATCACATCCATTAATTTTGTTTTTTACAGTGACATATCAGGCATGGAGACATTGCCTATCGGACTAGCTCTAGTAGGGGCTTCTGCCATTTATGATGGAGTATAAACTTCAATACTCACAAGGACTTCACATCTTTGTTAATGTTCTTTGGCTGCTCTCTTAATATTCTCAATAGCTTCATTTGGGCCCACTAATTAAGGGAATGGGGGTATCTCTGACACAGACTATGTTGCCTGCATTTTCATCACTTCCCCCTGTTGGGACTTCCTTACCAGGCCACATGGGGAAGAAAATGAACTCAGTCCTCATGTGAATAAATGAGCTGGGGTGTCTGGTTAGGAGGATTGCTCTGTTCTGAAAAATATGGGAGATGAGATTCGGAAAGGAGGGTGGGATTGGGAGGAGAGGAGGGAGAGACCTATGACTGAAATGTAAATTGAATCAATTAATAAAATAATCATTTAAAAATATTCATCCTGAGTGAGGTATCCCAGAAGCAGAAAGACACAGGTTATATACTCACTTATAAGTGGATATTAGACTTATAATATAGGACAATCATACTAAAATCTGTTAACAAAAAGAAACTAAGCAATAAGGAGGACCCTGGGTAAGATGATCAATCCCTATTCAGAAAGGCAAAGAGGATGGACATCAGAGGAGGGACAAAACAGGGAACAGGACAAGAGCCTACCACAGAGGGCCTCTGAAAGACTCTACCCAGCAGGATATCAAAGCAAATGCTGAGACTCATAGACAAACTTTGGGCAGAATGCAGGGTAGCTTATGAAAGAAGGGGAGACAGAAAGACCTGGAGGGGATAGGAAAGGAGAGCAACAGAACCAAAAAATCTGGGCACAGAGGTCTTTCTGAGACTGATACTCCCACCAAGGACCATGCATGGAGATAACATAGAACCCCTGCACAGATGTAGTCCATGGCAGCTCAGTCTCCAAGTGGTTTGCTTAGTAAGGGGAACAGGGACTATCTCTGACATGAACTCCATGGCTGGCTCTTTGATCACTTGCCCCTGAGCTGGGGATTGCAGGGATATCCCAAGATAATGGAAACATTCCAAGTAGGGGACATTTGCTACTGGTATTAATTGGATCTAGCTTAAGTGAAAAGCCATAATTGATGCAGGCAGCATATGAGTTGTGGTGCTACTCAGTACTTTGAGAGCTCCAGTAATTCAACAAGAGCCCTACAGGTCAGACATTGAGCTATAGGATTTGGTGTTTGACTTGCTCAGCATGGGTCTTCCTTTGGTCTCATCCTTTCTTGCTATGGCGCATTTTTTCCCTTTACAAACAGGGGTGTTTACTCTGTGTCATTGTATATTGGTAGGAGTTAACTTCTAGTTTTGTTTTGTTTTGTTTTTAGGTTTTTGACAGGTAATTATAAATAAGAAATTACCCCAAAGGGGCAGAAGGGACTTTGGGGTTTTGAATTACATTGAAAATGTTGAGGTATAGGAATGTTTGATATATAACTAGATGTATATTTCATTACGTGGTTGCAGAAATTTAAAGGAACCAGAGGTAGAATGTTATGGTTTTGATAGATAATGTCTCTCACATGCTCATGCATTTGAACAGTTGGTCTTTATATAGTTGGGGAAACTTGTGGGATATATAGGAGTTAAATTCACTGGGAGGAACACTTGAGATGATACATAAGTAATTAAAACTCAAGCCTGCTTCCTTATCATTTTTTGCTCCCTGGTTCTTCAGGAAATAAAAGATCCCACACACATAAATCCTACTATATTTTCCCTGATATTACATACTGAACATTCTCAAATCTGAGTCAAAATAATATTTGCTAATTGTCATATATTTTGTCACACTGATGAGAAAAGTAACTAATATACATTACCTTTGTTCCCTCTCATTTCTTCAAAAACCAAACTTCCTCACCTATGCCTGCTCAACAGGATAAGAGTTTTTTCCTGGATTTTCCTACTAATAGCTCAAAATCATAAACTACAATAAACTAATAGCAAGTCGGGCAACAAAATCTTATAAATCATAAGTTATAAATCTATAAATGATGTTTTAAAAACCTCCAAAGCCCCTCTTTTTCCTTCCTACATTATACTGTGAAACACATCTTAAGACATTCATTATGAGTCTTCTCTCTCTGTTCTTTATTTGACACATTCTAAGATGACTGGCACCCAAAAATATCCATTAAAATGCCTCCTATTACTTAGACCATTAATGCTTAAAGGAAAGTTCCTCTATAAAGCCCTCCTGTCTTCTTGACTACATAGTTACCATATTAAAGCATTCTAATTCTCTGTCTCTCTTTTCGTGTACAGTATTAGATAATTTTTTTGTTGATGAAAGCAGCTTAAGGGTTTATTTTGATTCAGTTAGAAGATATAGTCCATCTTAAGAGAAAACTCTTGGTGGCAGGAATGTGAAAGAGCTGGCTATAGTGTGTCTGTGGTCAGATAACACACACATACATAAACATACATAAACACACATGAGAAGAAAAGGAGAAGGATGCTGATGCTTCTTTCTTTCTTTCTTTCTTTCTTTCTTTCTTTCTTTCTTTCTTTCTTTTTTTCATTCAGTAATAAACCCAAGCCTAGGGAATATTGCTTCCCACATTTAATGTGGGTCTTTTGAATTAAATGAACTCAGTATAAAAACCGCCTCATAGAAATGACATAGACTTGTTTCAATGGTGCATTGAAACCTGTAAAACTGAACACTAAGATAAAACACCACATGAAAAATAGAATATTCGGGGGAGATCCAAGATGGTTGCCACAAGAGGACACTGTGTCTGAGGAGTAGGACAGCAGTAACAATGCAGCAACCAGGAGACTGAACTCTGGGACCTAAAACACCAGCATTTGTGATTGCCAGGTAAGCAGAACTCCTACGGTGAGGAAATCAAGTGGGACACCCAGTTATTTCCCGGAAAAAACTCTGGGTGACCAGCGGCACACAGCCCTGATGTGAACGAGCAGCCACACTGGGCACCAACAGCCGCCATTCTGGACTGGGTCACACAGTCTCCGGGCCAGACTGAGAAGGCCCCGGGTACTGTTTTAACCAGCAGGCATATGGTGGGCACACACAGCTCAGCTCCACCAGCAATCACCTCAGTCCGTGTGTGCCCACAGGCCAGACTCAGAAGGCCCCAGGTACCGTTTCCAACCAGCCTGCATACAGCGGGCACACACTGCTCGGAAATGCCTGCAACCACTCCAGACCATGTATGTGTCCAAGGGCCAGTCTGAGATGGCCCCAGATTCTATTCCCCAGACAGGGCTGCATTGGGCAGGCACACTCCCTGTGGAGGCACTAGCCACCACCCTGGACTGGGAAACACAGCATCAGGTCCAGACTGAAGTGCCCCCAAATACCATCTCAGACCGTGGTGCACAGCCCCTGGCCCAGAAGGAGGCACCACGTCTCCAGTCCAGAGGACAGCCCTCAGCAGCAAGCCCAGGTTGGAGCATGGAGCCTCCAGACCAGAGCCGCACCCTCAGCTGACATCTCAAACCAGGACACTCAGCCTCTGGCACAGAATGAGGAGCCAAGCCTCCAGAACAGAGGGGTGACCAGCCAGTGGTGCTCATAGCCTCTAGCACAGAGAACAGAGCCGGGCACACAGATCCCACAACAGAGTTCAACTGAGGCAACAACACACATTATCAAACCACTAGAACTCCCTGATCTTCTTGAAGAATACTCCTGACACAAGAGATTGACAGTTCCAGTCTGAAGTTCAGCCTTGATGCTCAAACAGCTCCTTGATTATATATAAACAAATGCCCAGAAATCAGCGAAAGAACTCACCCAACAAAAATCAGGACACCAGTATTCTCGATCCAAGATGGCTGCCACGAGAGAACACTGTGTCTGAGGAGTAGGAGAGCAGAAACAAGCAGCGATCAGGAGACTGAACTCTGGGACCTAAAACGCCAGCATTGTGAGTGCCAGGTGAGCGGAACTCCTACGGTGAGAAAATCAAGTGGGAAAACCC
>CM053766.1:58984025-59010979 GCA_028658305.1 Pachyuromys duprasi
CTCAAAAAAATCAGAGGCCCTCCTGTACACCAAAGACAAAAGGGCCGAAAAGGAAATTATGGAAACAACACCCTTCACAATAGCCACCAATAACATAAAGTACCTTGGGGTGACTCTAACCAAGCAAGTGAAAGACCTATATGAAAAAAAAGCTTCAAATCCCTGAAGAAAGAAATTGAAGAAGATATTACAAGGTGGAAAGACCTCCTGTGCTAATGGATTGGTAGGATTAACATAGTGAAAATGACCATATTGCCAAAAGCAATCTACAGATTCAATGCAATTCCCATCAAAATACCTTCACAATTCTTCACAGACCTTGAAAGAAAAATACTCAACTTCATATGGAGAAACAAAACCCCCAGAATCTCCAAAACAATCCTCTACAACAACAGATCACCTGGAAGTATCTCCATCCCTGACCTCAAGCTGTACTACAGAGCAATAGTAATAAAAACTGCATGGTATTGGCATAGAAACAGAATAGTGGATCAATGGAACTGAATAGAAGACCCAGAAATGAACCCACACACCTATGGAAACTTGATTTTTGACAAAGATGCCAAAACCATTCAGTGGAAAAAATACAGCATCTTCAACAAATGGTGCTGGTCCAACTGGATATCTGTATGCAGAAAAATGAAAATAGATCCATATTTATCACCTTGCACAAAGCTAAAGTCCAAGTGGATCAAAGACCTCAACATAAAACCATACTTACTAAACCGGTTTGAAGAAAAAGTGGGGAAGACCCTAGAACTCATTGACATAGGAGACTACTTCCTGAATAGAACACCAACAGCACAGGCTCTAAGATCAACAATCAATAAATTGAACCTCATGAAACTGAAACGCTTCTGTAAAGCAAAAGATACTATCATCAAAACAAAACTACAGGCTACAGTCTGGGAAAGGATCATTACCAATCCTACTTCTGACAGAGGGCTAAAATCTAGTATATATAAAGAACTCAAGAAGTTAATAAACAAGAAATCAAGTATTCTAATTAAAAATGGGGTATGGAGCTAGAAATAGAACTGACTGTTGAGGATTATAGAATGGTAGAAAAACACTTAAAGAAATGTTCAATGTCCTTAGCCATCAGGGAGATGCAAATCAAAATGACCCTGAGAGTTCACCTTACACCCACCAGAATGGCTAAGATCAAAAACTCTAGTGACAACACATGCTGGAGAGGTTGTGGAGAAAGAGGAACCCTCCTCCATTGCTGGTGGGAATGCAAACTTGTACAACCACTCTGGAAATCAATTTGGCGCTTTCTTAGACAATTAGGAATAGTGATTCCTCAAGACCCAGCTATATACTCTTAGGCATATATCCAAAGATGCTCAAGTATACAACAAGGACATTTGCTCAACTATGTCCGTAGCTGCTTTATTTGTAATAGCCAGAACCTGGAAACAACCCAGATGTCCCTCAGTTAAGGAATGGATTCAGAAATTTTTACACAACTTATACACAATGGAATACTACTCAGCAATTAAAAAGGAGGAAATCATGAAATTCGCAGGCAAATGGTGGGACCTGGAAATGATCATCGTAAGTGAGGTATCCCAGAAGCAGAAAGAAACATATGGTATATACTCACTTATATAGACCTATAGGATAGGAAGTTCAAGCTGAAATCTAGACACCTAGGGAAGATATACAAGAAGGAAGACCCAGGTTGGTATGATCAATGCTCATTTAGATGAACTAATATGGTGGACATTGAATGGAGGATAAAAGAAGCAACAGGACAAGAGCATACCAAAGAGGGCCTCTGAAAGAATCAATATAGCAATGTATCAAAGCAGATATTAAGACTTACAACCAAGCCTTTGGGAGAGGGCAGGAAATAATAATGAAAATAGGGGAAGTTAGTAAGACTTGGAGAGCACAAGAGCTCCACAAAGACCAAACTGAGCAGGGCACAGAGGTCTTATATAAGACAGTTTGTCCAACCAAGGACCATGTATGGATATGGCCTAGAACCCCCACTCAAATGTGGCCCATGGTAGCTCGGTGTCCAACTGAGGACCCTAGTAAGGGGAACAGGGACTGTTTCAGTCATGAACTCGATGGCTGGCTCTTTGACCCTCCCCCATACATGCCAGGGAGTAACAGCCCGGCTAGATCCCAGGGGGAGGACATTGCAGCCAGTCCTGAGGAGATAAGATGATCTGGGGTCAGATGGAAGGGGAGGAGGTCTTCCCCCTTTGGTGGACTTGGAGGGGGTGGGGAGGAGATGAGGGAGAAATGGGGAGAGTGGGAGGGACTGAGGGAGGGAGCTACACCTGGGATGCAAAGTTCCTAACCTGTGATTAATATAAAAATAAATAAATTACAATAAAAAACAAAATAGAATATTCTCCAATTTTTTTCTTTCTCCCCATCTGTTACTTTCTCATGTATTTTTTCTCTTTACTAAAATTATTATTGGAAAATATGAACACTTATGTCCTTGCTTCTTTTATTCATAAAATAACAAACTTTAATGACATAAAACAACAATACGTGGAGTTGAATAGGAAAAATACATAGTAATACATCTTTTCATTTCTCTTTTTCCCCTCTTTCATTTAGTCATTGTTTTTCTGTTTTGTTTCTTAACTTTCTCTTTGTCTTTCTATGTTTGATCAGTCCCTTATGGAATTAGGATAAAAGTAATAGGTCTTCTTTTCAAGATAGTGTTTAGGAGCTTTGGAATATTTGAATTCTCTGGATTCCTTTTTTACCCTTGTTGTGCCTGATTCCATTTGTGAGATCCCGAAAAGAAGGCTAGGAATTGAGTCCATTGCAAAAAACATGAGAATCTTTTGATTACAAGCTCAAGCTTGGCCTCACTCCCTCACCATTGTAGCAGTTCAGAGTTGAGCCCCAAGCTCAGGGTAGGAGGGTGATTTAAAGGTCCTAGTCCTTCCCAGAACTCCCAAAGCAGGGCGTTTCTAGCCTGGTAAGAATCTATTGGTTGAAACACAAAAGGGAGGTTGCATTTTAAACTGATTGGCTCCAGGAACGCACCCCAACGAGTAATGGTCTGGCTTCCCTTGTGTGGCTGTCCTAGGGTAGAGGGGTTTCCTAGCAATTGTATCTCTAGTGGGCAGGAAAGAATGCACCTGTTCCTCCCAACAGGTGGCTGGACATATCTCAACCAGTCTGGCCTTTGTTCAGGCTTATGCTTTAAACTTTAATCCAATAACCCAAAAATCTATTTTTTAATTTTTTGGTCTCTCACTAGATGCAAGAAATACCCAAACTCATCGAAATTTCAGCATAGATAATGAAAGGAAGTGGATATTGAATAATTTCACACACAAAACAACCCAACCAAGTATAATCCATTAATACATACATGAACTGTCAAGTAATGAGGGAAATAGCTATTAATTTTAGGAATATTTTTTACATTTTATTTTTTTATAATTTATTCACTTTACATCCAGACTGTAACTACTCCATTGTCTCCTCACAGTCCCACCTTCCCACCATATCCTTCTCCCCTAGTCCTCAATGAGGAGAAGCATCCCCCCTTACTATCTGATCCCAGCCTATCAAGTCTCATTAGGACTGCTTGCATACTCTTCCTCTGTAGCCAGGCTAGACCACCTGGCCCAGGGAAGTGATCAAAGGGATGGCATTAGAGTACATGTCAGAGACAGCCCCTACTGCTCTTACTAGGATAGCCACATGAAGACTGAGCTGCCTATGGGCTACACCTGAGCAAGGGGTCTAGGTTTTCTGCATGCATGGTACTTGGTAGGTACAGCAGTCTCTGCAGGACCCTCTGGGCCCAAATTTGTAAGATTTGTTGGTCTCCTTGTGGAGCTCCTGTCCTCTCCATGTTCTTCTTTGCCCCACTATTCCATAAGATTCCCAGCTCTCTGTATGAAGTTGGGTTGTGAGTCTTAGCACCTGTTTTGATACCCTGCTGAGTGGAGTCTTTCAGAGGACGCCTATGATAGGCTCCTGTAGTGTTCCCTCTTTTCAGCTCCTTCTGGTGTTTATTCTATTTGCTCTTCTGAATAAGAATTATGCCTCCTCCCTATGGTCCTCCTTGTTATTTAGCTTCTTTAGGTCTGTGAATACTACAGTATGGCTGTATCCTCTATTATATGGCTAGTATCCACTTATAAGTGAGTATGTACTATGTGTGTCTTTCTGGGTTTCCTCACTTAGGATGATCTTAAAGATCTTCACCAACTCTACATCTTTCAAAGGACTAAAATCCAGAATATATAAAGAACTCAAGAATTAAAAACCAACAAACCAAATAATCCAAAATTGGTTACAGAGCTAAGCAGAATTTTCAACAGAAGAATATTGATGGTGGAGAAACATTAATAGAAATGCTAAGTATCCTTAGACATCAGGAAAATACAAATCAAAATGACTCTGAGATTACATCCTCCAACCATCAGAATGGCTAAGATCATAAACTCAAATTACAGGACATGCTGGCCAGGATGTGGAAAAAAGGGGAGCACTCCTCTATTGCTGGTGGGAGTGCCAACTGAAAAATAACTTTGAAAATCAATCTGCTACTTTCTCAGAAAATTAGGAATAGTGCAACCTCAAGATCCACCTATACCACTTCTGGTCATTTATCTGATAGATGTGTCATGATACAGCAAGGACATTTTCTCAGCTATGTTCATATCAGCTTTATGCACAATAGCCAGAATTTGGAAACAACCTAGATGTCCCTCAACCAAAGAACGGATATAAAAATTGTGGTACATTTCCACAATGAACTATACTCTGCTATTTAAAACAAGGAAATCATGAAATTTGCCAGCAAATGGATGGAGCTAGAAAAGATCATTCTGCGCGAGGATTTTTTATGTGAGCAAGTATTCTTACCTACTGATGATGCCAATCTCACCTAGCCTATCTTACTCCTATAGTCTTACATAATGCTACATTTCCTGCCTAACTATAGGTAGGAATGTCTTTCCATTTCCCCTGTGGTTTGTGCTTTATTTTAGCATGGGGACATAGTACATGATGTTTATCATGTGTGATATAGCCCCGGGGACTTTAATCAAGGACTGAGAGGTGGTTTCGATGCGCAGTCCCAGAGTGTTGTCCATTGTGGTGGGGAAGCTACATTGGCCAGGGTTTGAAGCATCCTGCCATATTGTATCCACACTCAGAAAGAAGAGAGTGAAGAACGCTCATGTCATGCTTCTCTTGTTTTACATTGTCCAGAACCCTGGTCCATGGATTGTGTCATTCACAGGTAAAATGTCTTCTTTCCTCAAGTAACCTAAGGTGGATATCTCTCACAGGCATCACCTAATCTGGAGGATCATTCAAAGGCAAGCTCAGAGGCTTGTGTCCTCGGTGTTTTTTTTTTTTTAATAACTTGCCAAGTTGACAATATTAATTATCATACATTGGATCATTTTTAACCAATATATTTACTTTCCCAACTTTACTCTGCTTGCTTTACATGTAAGTTCACACACATGAAACCTTTGAGAATCAGCTTTCTGTCTACTGTTTGTTGATCTCAAATCACAACCTTGTTTTGATTTTGCTTCCTTTACTCTCTTGCTTTCAGATTAATATCAGAATTCTCCCCCCTACACACACACACACACACACACACACACACACACACACACACACACAGACACATAGCTGTAGCTCTTATTCCCTCCCAATCCCATCCTCCATCTTCTCCCCCTATGCCCTTTCCCTAGTCCACTGATAGGGGAGGTTCTCCTCCCCTTCTATCTGACCCTAGCTTATCAAGTCTTAACATGGATGGTTGCATCATCTTTCTCTGTAGCCTAGCAAGGCTTCACCCCCACCCCCAGGGGAAGCTGATCAAAGAGCTGGCCACTGAGTTCGTGTCAGAGACAGTCCCTGCACCCCTTACTAGGGAACCCACCTGGAAACTGAGCAGGGGTCTAGGTCTTCTCCGTGCATGGTCCTTGGTTGAAGTATTGATCTCTGCAGGGCTCCCTGGGCCCAGGTTCTTTGGCTTTGTTGGTCTCCTTGTGAAGTTCCTGTCCCCTCCAGGTCTTTCAGTCTCCCTCTTCTTTCATAAAGTTTCTACTGCACTCTGCCCAAAGTTTGGTTATGAGTCTCAGTATCTCCTTCCATACCCTGATGGGTAGAATCTTTCAGAAGTCCCATGTGGAAGGTTCCTGTCCTGTTCCTTACCTACTTCTGATGTCTATCCTGTTTGTCTTTCTAACTGAGGTTTCAGCCTCTTCCCTAGGGTCTTCCTTGTTGTTTAGCTTCTTTAAGACTGTAGATTTTAGATTATAGTCTGTTTATTCTATATTATATGGCTAATTTTCACTTATAAGTGAGTATATACCATGTGTCTTTCAGTGCAGAATTTTACTAGACCTTCATAGAAGAACTAATACTAATACTTTTCAAACTATTCCACAAAATAGAAATAGACAGAACTTTACCAATCTTATCCTATGAGACCACATTCACCTTGACACCTAAATCACACAAAGATCCTACCAAAAAGAGAGAACTTCAGTCCAATCTCACTTATGAACATTGTTGCAAAAATACTCAATAAAATACTCACAAACTGAATCCAAGAACACATTTAAGATATCATCCACCATGACCAAGACCAAGTAGGCTTCATACCAGGCATGTAGGGATGTTTCAACATACAAAAATCCATCAATGTAATCCACCATATAAACAAACTGAAGGAAAAAAAAAACCTCATGATTGTCTCCTTAGATGCCGAAAAGCATTTGACAAAATTCAGCACTCATTCATGTTTAAAGTTTTGGAGAGATCAGTGTTATAAAGCACATACCTAAACACAGTAAAAGCAATACACAGCAAGCCTATAGCCAACATCAAACTCAATGTAGAAAAACTTGAAGCAATCCCACTGAAATCAGGGACAAGACAAGGCTACCCATTCTCTCCATATCTCTTCAACATAGTTCTTGAAGTCCTTGCTAGAGCAATAAGACAATTAAGGAGATCAAGGCGATAAAGAATTATTAAGAGATCAGAATTCTCTTAATAAGCAGATTTAACAAAGATATCTCACTGTCTCCATTCTGACAACTCTACTCTAAACAGACAGCTTAGGTTTAAGCTCCAGTGTCTTCACTCAGAAAGGTCAGCCACAGAACGTGTTATTGTGCCTATGATGAGATGTTTTTCATGACAAGCTAAAATTGACTATAGTGAATATTTTATCGTCAGTTGCCTGTATAGAGTTGTCTGTCATAAAAGGATGAGTTTTAAAAAAGGAGCAAAGGAGGAAGACTGAAAAAGAAGTGATACTGGCTTCATTTGGTGAGAAGTATGAAGAAACTTAACTTTATCAGAAAAAAATAAATTTTTGGTAATATTTGTCAAAGACCTTTTCACATTTCTTTTCAATTAGGGAACCAAATGTCATTTTATTTTAATTTGCATTTCATTTATTTTTCTTCGTTATAAGAAACAACTCAGAGAAATTCTCCTGGGATAGATTTATCAGTTTAAGTATTTTGATAACTACTGATGACATGTTGTAATTTTTCTATTGTTTTAAATTGGTATTTTCAAAGAGCTATAATTAAAAAGTATGCCAGTACATTCTACACACAAATAATCTTCACTCAAGTAACAGTTTTTTGTTTGTTTGTTTGTTTTTTGGTGAGCTTTGTCTGCTTTAGACATCTTCTTATCCATTGGAGATATAGGCGCCATAGATGTTCACAGGTTTTAGTTTACCACAACATTAAATATAGCAATATTTTGTGTGAATAGCTAATTGTAATCATTTTAATTTACTATAATATTCTGTGCTTATATAAATATTATATTCTGTGTGGAATACTGAGAAGACTTTCTGGTTCTCTGTTTTGTCACTTTTGTGCTCTGGACCTTTTCCAAAGCATTTTCTAAAAACTTGTAATTGTAAGAAGAAATGTTCAGACTAGATCAGGCGCATTCAGGGTGGTAAAGAACTCAGGAAATTAGACACCAACCAACCAAATAATCCAATTAAAAAATACGGAGCTAAGCAGAGAATTCTCAACAGAGGAATACCGAATGGCAGAGAATCACTTAAAGAAATGCAAATCAAAACAACTCTGAGATTATATCTAACACAGATCAGCATGACTAAGATAAAAATCTCAAGTGAGAACACATGCTGGCTAGGATGTGGAGAAAGGGGATCCCTCTTCAATTGCTGGTGGGAATGTAAACACTTTGGAAATCAAGCTGGTGCTTTCTCGAAAAATTAGGAATAGTACTACCCCAAGATCCAGCTATACCACTCCTGGGCATATACCCAAAAGTTGTCCCATCATTCAATAAAGACATTTACTCAACAATGTTCATAGCAGCGTTGTTTGTATAGCCAGAATCTGGAAACAACCTAGATGTCCTTCAAAGGAGGAATTATGGCACATTTACACAATGGAATCCTACTCAGGTATTGAATCAAGGAAATAATGAAATTTTCAGGCAAATGGATGGAACTAGGAAAGAGCATCCTGAGTAAGGTAACCAGGAAGCAGAAAGACACATGTAGTATATACTCACTAATAAGTGGATATTAGCCATATAATATAGGATAAACATACTAAAATATACCTAAAGAAGCTAAACACTAAGGAGGACCCTGGAGAGGTCTTCCTTAAATCTCATTCTGAATGGCAAACAGAATAGACACCAGAAGTGGTGGAAGAGAGGAAACAGGATGTGAGTCTACTATACAGGGTTCTCTGAAAGGCTCCACCAAGTAGGTAATTGAAGCAGATGCTGAGACCCACAGCCAAACTTTGGGCAGAGTGCAGGAAGTCTCATGGAAGGAGAGGGGGTGGGGATAGAAGGACATGGAGGGGATAGGAGGCACACATGGAGACCAACAAAGCTAAAAATTCTGAGCTCAGGGTCCTGCAGAGACCGATGCACCAATCAAGGACCATACATGGAGAAGGCCTAGACTCCCTGCTCAGATGTAGTTGACTGTTAGCTCAGGGGCTGCCTGTGTCATGAAGTCAGTTGCCTGCTCTTTGATCACTTACCCCTGGCCACAGAGGAAGACGATCCAGGCAGTCCCAAGGAGACTTGACAAGCTATGGGCAGATGGCAAAGGTGGAGAACTCCCCCTTTCAGTGGACTAGGGTAAAGGGATGGGAGGAAGAGTGTGGGAGGATGGGACTAGAAGGAGTTGAGGGAGTAGTCTTCAATTGGGATATATAATGAATAAATTGTGGAAAAAAATAAAATAGAAAAAGGAAATGTTTTTGTGTCAGTTTAGGTTCCCAATGCCTTGAGATGCTGTGTTAGAATACTGTGTTAGAAAGATCCTGAGGTTTGTACAAAAGTCTCTTTGGGGAACAGCCAAGACTACTGTTGGAAAGCAAAGGAGCAGTGTGTTGGGGGCATATACTCGGCTGCAGACCTGGAAGAGCAACCTGAGAATACAAAGTCATTGATAGGCAAGAAAGGGGTGGATTGGACCTCACATAGCTGAGGCCTGAGGATGAGGCTGTCCATGATCTTGCATAATTTGCAAATAGAAAGGCAGACTGACTGAGCAGCAGAAATGCAAGCTGAAGAGCTAAGCTTGCCTGAGGTGGTGTGAAGCAACTGAGGAAGAAAATTTGCTGTGGTGGGGACTGCAATATTAGGGATCCACCTGTGAATAATCAGTTTTTGGCTGATGATTGCATGTGCCTCTGGGTGTTTTTGAAACACTCATCTTTTCCAGAATAGATGCTGATATTAATTAGTTATTCTATAATCTGCTGTATTTTTCAAAAGCGGCTTTTATTAAGCAGAATTGCCCTCAGTGTTGACTTTGGCAATTCAGGCTCACATGTTACTTATTGGTAATTATTCCAAGTCTTTTCTGTGTCGCCAAGGCAAGGCTTTGTTATACTGCCAGCATTTATGTTAATAGTGATTGCCATGTGAGGCTACAAAGGTGTGTTCTGGGTATTATTTGACAATGTCTGCCAATTTTGAGTGAAATGATTTGACTTTCTGGGGCTTCTTCTTCCCTTAGAGTCTGTAGATATCTTTAGGTAATTTATCAAAATGGGGTATTAGAAAGTGTTCCACTGCATTCTGTGTGAGTTAGTAAACATATTTAGAACAGGACAATTTTTATGTGTCAGGGGATGTGGATTATAACTAAGTCTTGTTCATTTTAAAACTGTAAATGAAATATGCCATGGTAGTACATGGTCAAGGAAGCATATTCAGATTGACTGATTATTGAATGATTTGCTTAAAATTAACATACCAGCTTCTAAATAGTGAAGACAAGAAATTATTAATGGTATTGAAATTATCTGTGAATTTAAAGGTGTTTCAACAAGTCTAAGTATATGTGACTTATTCTATTATATAGATGCATGGCTTTAAACAGGATACATAGATATCTCAAGTAAAGTAACATTAAAAGGACATCTTACAAAGACAAAGAATTTTGTTTAAATTGCTTCTGAAGAAACATGTTTTCTCACATCAACAGTGTCATTTTGTTTAATTCTGAAAACATAAGAATGAAGTGAATCAATTTTTATAAAAGTGATTGAATATAATTAGTGAGTGTACACACCTGAGAGAAACATGATGTCATAATTTTAAGATATTTTAGGAAATAGTATGAGAAGACAGTAATTAAGTATTAAAGGCCTGGGAAGCAGAGAAAAAGCACATCATGAAAAAGGGCAAGTAAGAAAGCTAGGATGTGACCTCAAATTTGTACCCTCACACAATATTCCTGCGGGTAAATATCTGTTACCATAGTTTCACAGTTATATGTAGCAATCAAAAACTTGATAATGATAATGAGAGTAAGACAGATGAGACAGTAAAGTGCTTACCTTACTCAAGAACATGTGTTTGAGCCATAGAAGTAATATAAAAATATCTATGGACATCGGTATATTGAGGAGACCAGCCGGATCAACCAACATGTGATGTTTAGGCCAGAAAATAGACACTAGACTAAAATATCTCTCAAAAGAAAGTAAGCTAACAAACAAATGATATTCAACATAACAAATCAGCAGGGAAATACAAACAAAAATAGTTAAGTAGTACTTCACTTCAGTAATAATGATTATTCTCAAAAAGGCATAAAATGGTAACAATTGAGAAGGACATCAGAAAAAAGGGCTCATTCTCAACTGTTATTATGAATGTAAATTAACAGAGCTATATGGTACACAATATAAAAATCCATCAAAAATTAAAATGGACATACCATATAACCAAATAAAATATATACCAAATAACATTAAGGATGTATTCCATGCCAATGGTGACATTTTCATAGTATCTAAGAAATGCAAACAACTGTCTATCAACCATTGAAGAAAAAAAAGCTGGTTTGTATATGAAATGGAATACTTTTCAGTCAGAAAATTTTTATTAAACCCTATCTTTTGTGCTAGAAAACATTTCGTTGGTCAAATTTAGAAAGAAAAGGCAGACACAGAATGACAACTACCATGCTCTCAGTGATGTGTGGGAATCAGTAAAAGTTGTCTTCACAGATATTGAACATATAATGGTGTTTTCCAGAGGCTACTGAGTACAGGAGACAATGCTTAGAAAAAGAATGGAAATACAGTATAGGCAAACAGGTATAAGAATCGTTGGTGTGTATTACACAGTTGTGTATCATAGGTAACAACGTTGTGTTATATGTTTCAAAAATCTAGAAAAGTTTCTCAACATTGTCACCATAAAGAAATGACAAATGTGTGGGGCACAGTAGTGCAATCCTGTAATCCCAGTGCTCAGGGAGTCAGAGACCAGAGGATCTCTGTGAGTTAGAGGCCAGCCTGGTCTACAAATCTAGTCTAGGACAGCCAAGGCTACACAAAAAAACCCTGTCTTGAAAAACCAAAAAAACCCCACAAAACCAAACCAAACAAACAAAAATATAGAAATAATGAATGCATAAGGAATCAAATTTGTTTGAAGTGGATTACACATTATATACAATATACATTTTAAAATTAATTTTTATGTTCCATCAGTCAAAAATAAATTTAAAATTTAAAGAAAAATTGAATGAGACAACAAACATGTATGTATATTAAGGGCATCTTTTAGATCAGGAAATAGTTCATCATTCTTGTGCATTTTAACTTGTTATTCCTTGCAAAGAAAATTTTTGCTTAGGATTGTGGCATATGCCTTTAATCTAAGAAGTTTTTAAAGAGACAAGTTTAACTCTGTTACTGAAAGACCAGCTTGGTCTACATGCTATGTTTCAGGCCATGCAGGACTTGTTTCAAAAAGTAAAAAATAATAACAAAGAACAAAGAAAGATTGAAAAATTTGTATAATTTTGTTTACTCATCTACTTTTTGTGAAGAAGAATATAGTAACCGCTAAGGAAATTAAAACACAATATAATGTACTTTTTATATACCATTTGCAAAGCATCTCTCTGGGTGCATTTTTCATTTAATAATTGTATTAGTAGATTTTACCCTAAGTAAAAGATATGTCATTTTTGACCAACTTTCTTCTAAAATCTTCCCTCAAACTCTAGAACATGTATTCTATTTCACATGCACAGGTATGTTTTTAGGAACAAGAGTTATGAGTAATAAAAAAGTAGTAATGAAATGTCCTTCTGTTTATTACATTTCTACAAGGTTTACAATCAGTGTACTTCATCTCATTCAACTGCTATAAAAAGAACAGAGGCTGCTATTACCCTCATTTGATACATGACAAATTCAAGCTTTAGAGAAGGTCAACCACTTGGCCTAACTGAGATTTATAAATTCAGACATACACTAAACTGATGACAGTCTACAACAAAGAATGTAAAATTGTTTATTGATCTACATACCATCTAAAACATTTATTAAGTAGTATATTTGGCAAATGCTGTTACGAAGTGATACTTTGTCATCTATACAAAACACACACTATTTATTTTTCTTTGAAGGAGCAGCAGTAACAGATGGGACTGCTGATAAGTAGTTACAATGTGCTTAATATTTGCAGGCCAGAGAAGGTGTTAAACATTATGATGGTAGCTCCTACAACTGTACAAGCCTCAAATTCACTTAAGACTCATACACATGAAGGAAAGCCTTCAGTGATGGGAAAATTTGGAACAACTGCCAATGAGCCCAAATACATCTGAATCACCAGGGTAGAGAGACTGTTCTTTCTCTTGGAGTTTTTCAGACCTTTGTTTTCTCCTGAGATTGTAGTGGGTTAGAAGGTTTTCCGATTATCATTCAATATTTGGTCTTGTCATGCCATGAGAAGGTGACTGTTTAATTTTTATTTATCTGCTTTTCTGGATTCATGATTGGCCTTAAGAATAAGAAATCGTAATCCACTTATTAAGTAAAAGTCTCATGTCTGTAGAAAGTACTTTCTAAGGACTAATAAATATTCCCCATTTTGCAGTCAATGTTATTGGTGTCTAGTGCTGTTTCAGTGCTTACATTTGGCCAAAGGTTCTCTTTTGAAGTATTTGCTTTCTCAAAATTCACTTAAAGCTTCACCAATTACCCTAAATTTTTTATTCCTATTTTTAATGGAATATTATATTTACACTTCTTCATAATTATTTGATTATATCCTAAACCATGTCAATTATATCTATTTAGTAAGAGTAACTTAGTTTTCATTCTTTTTCATAGTGATTTCTGAACACTGACTTTATTACCCCAGTAGTATACCTGGTGATTTGTGGAAGATTATATTGGTATGGGGGATTTATCACCCATGTCCCTACTCCCAAAGAACCTTAATGAACAATCCCTATAGCCTTTGCTGCTGATTGAATTCTTAGGCACGTGAGAGGAGGAAATGTTTTAATGGCTAAAAACATGACAAAATACAGAGCATGGGAAAGAAAAATGAAAGGATTGCTTATATGTATTTGATAGAAAAAAAAGAGAAAATTTTTTTTTTCATGGAAGGAAATTTGTGGTTTCCCATCAAATTTTATTTTGAATGTTGTCAAATCTCTCTTTCTGGGCTTTTGCTTAAGTACTTTCAGCAGATCATTATTCCTTAATCATTTTCCTCGCCTTAAAATTACTTTCATCTCTCTTTGTACTTGACTGTGTTTGACACAAAACACCCTGAGCTTCTTAAAACCTTGACTTGTCATTGGACTCTAGCAGCTGTTCTTTGGTTCTGTCAACATGTCAAACTGTCAGGTGTTAAGACTAGTCTGTGGATATTGCTTGTGGCAGCTTTGATCATTGCAGAAAGACATGACCATTTTCCATCCAGTATAGTTTGCCAGTAGTCAACTGTGCAGCTGTCATCATATAACACCAACATGCTACATCTTATTGTGGAGAACAAAATTGGATTAAAACTTACATTGGTCATATACTTGCATTTTTCATACACTATTGGAAAAATGAATACACTTCAGGTATCCTATCTACTTGCTCTTTGGGAAGATTGTAGGCATTTGTCAGTTTTTATGTTTTGGAAACCAACTGGTATTGAATAAAAATAAAAGCATATGTGTGGGAAAACCATAGAAACTATAAAACTAATGTATATTCTTTCAAATATGCAAAATAGATTATTATACATTTTCAGTACTGTACTTAATGTAAGCCTGGATTTCATTTGAAATTAAAGAAGTATCTAAGATATGCTTATTACATAGAAGATTGATAAGCAAAATCTATAAGATGTCAAATATTGTTTCCTTTGGCCTAGGGTTATGCAAGTTTGTAGGCAACATGGATCTTCATGGCATCTAACAATGCAAGTCATTTATTGCACTAAATTATTGAGCTAGACATTTCCCTAGATTTAAGGTTGAAGCTCTTGTGTATTGCTATAATCAAATTTCAATTCTCCAGCCCCACTTTCGGCCATCTCATCAAAACACTAACGGAACTCTAAAGAGTCTCTCTGCTATGTAATTGTCATTGGAAGATGCTGACTTTGGGATTGTTTTCTTTGGCTACACGAATCACCAGAATTACAGTTAGACCTCAGCTTTCGAAAATTATAACCTGTTGCCTACTCTGGACCTTAAAGTTTCTACTTATGTAGGTATCGTAACCTCTAAGACAAAATACTTCCTTCCTAATTTGTCAAGTGTCAGAATTATTGGACATGAATAAAATTGATTTTTATAGCAAAATCAGCAGCACTTTCCTTCTCTAAATGAGTTAGGACTGGCAGGTTCACATTGTAAATAGTCTAAAATCAAAGGTTCCTTTGCTAAGGAGCAAAATGTTACAGGAGAGAGCCAATTACCAAGCACGCTTGTGATCCAGAGCTCTGTCATTGCTATGGATGAATTCAGATCCTTCTACTAGATAAACATCTTCAAGATGAATAATCATACAGAGGAAAGCAATTTTGCTTAAGTTGCCAGTGTTTAGCAATATAGATTGAAAGGATAAACAAGGACTGTCGAGATGGTTCTATGCTGACGCCTAAGGTTCACAACCAAAAAGAGGAAGGGAAACCAACTAGATGAATAATTAGCAAAAGTCTTTTTTAACTGCCACTCATAATGTGACTGTCACTTCTAAGATGTTTATACCTAAATTTATAGATCTACTTATGCATTGTCCAAACATTTATCTCTTTAGATAAATTATGTGAAGAAATAAAATGAAACTGTTACTTAATAATAGAAATTTTCTTTTTCTCATCATAAGCGATTTTGCTTTGGCCTCAGCCATTTTATGGGACAATAGTAATTATTCTCCCACCAGGGTGTGTGTGTGTGTGTGTGTGTGTGTGTGTGTAAATTCACTTCTGTGAATTATGACAAAAACTTACTGCCTCCAAAAAGAACAGGTTGAATTCCAAATATTTAGAAACATTACTTTCACTATTCCTAAAATAGGTAGAAATTCAGAAAAAATATACATATACTTTAATCATACTCTCTATCTCTTCTTCTCTTAGTTCATCTTCCTCCTACTCTTTTGCTTCTTCTTCTGCTTCTTCCTTCATCCCCATAATCTAAATATTCCAGTTAGAACTGTCTGATTTGGCATAAATATAAGGTTATCCACTAGAATATGGGCAAAATATTGGAGGTGCCCACCAGAAAGAAAACTGGCTCTCCCTTTTACAGCAGTCATCAATGGTCAACAGTTCTTAGCGAGGTGTGGGACATTGGCAGGCAGCCCTTTATCTGTCTATAACGGAAAGTTCACGCACATCCATATTCATGATAGAAAGTTTGCTTGCTTGATCTTGTGCAGGTCTTGTGCAAACGAACTTCTGATACTGTGAATTTGTGAGTGCTATGACCCTGTTATATATAAAAGACATTATTTCACAGGTCTCATGGATCTCTTGCTCCTACAATCTTTTCTACCACATATTTCATGCTGTGATATTACCTAAACTATTGAGAGAGGAGGTGATGTGTATATATATACACACACACACATACACATTGTGTGTCTGTGTATAATTAGGAGACTAAAACTTCAATGTCATTTTTCTGCACTGTGGTCAGTTGCACATCTCTGTTAGCTTTGACTTTTTGCAATAAGAAGCATCTCTAATGAGGAATCTGATTATTCACTAATATATGAGAGAGAAGATAACTATTACTTTACAATAACTATTATTATAAGAATGCAATTTGATGCTTGGTCTAATGAACAAATAGTAGTAGGTTCTCTTTTAAAGCCTGTAAGATTCTTTGTCTGGTTTACTCTTAACTGTTGTGAGTTCTCTTCTATGGAATGGACTTTTAACTCAATGAAAATGCAGTTGCCAACATCCATATCAGTCATTCCACTGTTGTAATACTTGGCACAGCGTGACAAGGTGTCATTGTTGCAGCTAAAACGTACATAAGTTTATATGACTGTTGATGGCTTCTCTCCCCAACAACTTGTATTGCACTTTCTTGAACTACAATAGCTCATCATCAGTGAGGAGAGTTTTAGGTCAATACCAGCTTGATTTCTCCAGCTTTTTGAACAATGTGTATATAGTTTGCTTTAAGCAATAAGGTTGTGCAGTAAAGCTCCGATGAGATGAGTGAGAAAGGGCAATGACAAGCCCACACTTTTATGAAAGATGATTTCTGGAACTGTCCTGATCAAAAAAATGAATGATGCTGCTTAACACATGGCAGTGGATTTTTAAAAAATATATAATCAATGATTCATCCATCCATGCAGAAGAACTTAAACTAAACCAGGGCAAATGTTCTTAAATTAGTTATCCTCATATGTCTCTTCCTCTCTTAGCTGACTCCCCACTTATATCTCTCTATGATTATTCTCCCTTCTTTGTATACCAACCATGTATCATTGCTCTTCTCGAGTAAATTCTCATTCCTCTCCTACAATGTCTGGATTTTAATTTTCTGTTTTCAGTAGGTAAAGCAACAAATCTCACATATGTGATGCTAGGATCCATGTGTCAGAGAGAAAGTGTGCTGTTTGTATTTCTTGGTCTGAGCTACCTAAGAGCTGAGTAAAATTCCACAATGTATAGTCACCATAGTTTCAGTATGCCTTTATAAATTGGTGTACATCTAGTTTGTTTCTTTTCTTTAGAAATTGTTAATAGAGTAACAATGAATGTGCATGAGCCTGGTCTGTGTAGCATGATATAGGGACATTGGGTATTAGGAATTGTAAACATGGTTCATTCAGTAGCTCAATTTCTAAGTTTGGGGGGAAACTTGTGTTTACTTCCATAGCATCTTTTACCATGTGTCACTCTCACCAATAGTGAATACAGTGAATCCCTCCTTTCTACATATAAACCAGGATTTGTTCCTATTTGATTTCTTAATCTTAGCCATTATGGAATAAAACCATAAAGCAATCTTAACTCACATAACCAAATTTTAGGTTCAGTTATTTATTTTTATAAGATTTGTTTTTTTGAGCTGTTGATCTTCTATGGGATGGATAATTGCTGGAGACTTTTTCTTGTTCTGTGAGCTTCCACTTCACTGTACTGTAGTGAAGAAGCATTTTAATTTCATTAAATCCCATTTTATCATTTTTGTGTTAATTACGGATCAAATGGTTTACCATTCTGAAAGTCCTTACCTTTGCCTGAATGTTTGTTATGATTCCTACTTGCTCATCTAACAGCTTCAGAATTTCATGTTTTGTATCAAAGTCTATAATACATTTAGAGTGATTTTTGTTCCAGGTGAGACATCAATGAAATTGTGGACAAAATTTAGACCTAAGTTTAAAGAATTATAGTTATCCAATTTACAACAATGATTTCAAAACTACACTAACAGGAAGAAAAAATCTCCAATAATTGGTGTTGAGAAAACAAAGCTTTCGTCTAGCAGTTGTTGTCTTTAGAAAGTTTCTGAAGTGAAAAGTTGAACAACATTGTTAGTGCTAGTGTTGACTGTTTTAAATAATAACTCAGAAGCATTTTAGTAAAAACCTGAAGTTCGGGTAGGAAAGGTAGTTTAGCAACTATTGTAGTTTTGTTATGAAATGTTTCTCATAGGTTCACTTGATCCAGAGCTTGCTGTACTCTTTGTGAAGGTTATTGAACCTTTAGAGGGTGGGGCTTTGTTGGAAGAAGTACACCACTGGGATAGACTCAAGGCTTTATAGAAAGGTCCTACATTTTATTGTACTTCTGTTTTTTTGAGTATGGATACAATGTGATCAGCCTAGATATTCCATCCTGCCTTTCCTCATTGTTGCCAAGATTTTCCTGCCATGATCCCTGGAAATGTAAGCCAAAATAAACCCTTTATCTCCTACACTACTTCTCCAAGTATTTTATTTCAGCAACAAAAAAAGTAACTAGTACAGTGGGTAAAACCACATAGCAAAGACTAACAATATGTGTTCTGCCCCTTGCTATGCACATGATGAAAGAAGAATACCCGTCCTGTGGATCATAATGAACTGTGCATAGATGCTGCCCATAGTTTTGGAAGAGTAGATTACATATCATTTTTTAATTGTTAAGAAATTAGGAGATGAGAGGAAAATTGGGGAAATGAAGTATAAAATATGAGGACTCAGAAACTAGAATTAGAGAACACCATAGAAGAAACTTATCTCCATGCATACATGGAAAAATCTGTAGTCCATCTGCTGTAGCCACAGCCAGTCATGTGGCCTCAAGGAAAAAGGCATATGCCAAAGTAGAGCAATTATAAACTTGGTAAACCGTAGCGCTGCTGGCAAGAGCCTTCTTTCAACTTGGCTCAACTAGAACAAAGCCATTGGCATTATGGTTTAACAGGGAGATGGCCTGGTTGAAAGCCAGAAGAGTCTGGGTTAAAGCTTCATTTTTACTTTTAAAAATATTTTCCTTAATGTGTCTTAATAGTGCAGCCAGTTATATTTATCAGTAAATACACTTTTTAAATGAATATTGAAAATCCAGTTTCAATACATTTATCCAGCTATATGAGCAACAACAGAAAAACCTTCAGTGGATTTGAAATCAACTATCGTTCCACTGATTGAATATAAGTTGCATAGGCCTGCAGAGAATTTTAATGATCTAACTATCAATAACTCTGTTTTGTAATTATGAGGACAGCATAAAACTGAAAGTATTCAATTTTCTAGATGAGAACTATGCTATTTTAATTAATACATAATCCATTTTCATTTCTTTTAAAAGTTCAACCTTCCCCTGACATTTTGAAAGGGACATGATGCCTATGACTGATAATAATAACTTTTGCATTTAGTCATTTTTATCACTCTATTGATTTGTCTGCTTTCTTACGCTCCTTACTTTGATCTCATTTAACATTTGGGTTATGTTATTGATTTAATCCTGTGGTCAGTTTACATTTAAAGTTTGCATTCAGTTTCATAGAATTACTTCTAATATTAAGTTTTCGAAAAAGTTTTAGAGGGCAAAATGAGTCCTCTGATATACCTGCTCTAAGTACATGCACATGGGCAAAGTTGGAATTGTTCTTGTGGGCTAATTAAAGGTTATTTAAATATCCAGTGATTGTGAGAATAATTCTCTTAAAGTAAAATCACTTTATAATATATTTGGAAGTGATTCTGCAAGAAAACTTACATGCTTATTATTTACTTTGCAGGAGAGAAATCAATGGAGATGGTAGCATTCTTTTTTCCGTATATATAACTCATGCTTTCATTACTATTCCATATCCAGCTCTGTTTAAAAAATAAGGAGTTAAAAATTTATTTGTTCAAGAAAATAGTAGTATTAAGTCTCTCTTTCTTCTCTAGCTATGTATGTGTAGCTGGCTAGAGTTATTGTACTAGACATGAATTCCTTCCTATTGAGTTTCATTTAGACATCTGATAGTTATCCCTAAGTGCCACATTGCATCATTGGTGCTATATTGCAATTTTCATGTAATGGTTGTAGGCTTTAGAGCTATGTAGGCTTATTGATTACTTTTATCCCTTGACATTTTATATCCCACCTTCAGATACTCTGAGAGCAAATATCCCAGGGAAGAAGACTTTCAGGTCACATCTGGCTATCATCTATTTGAAGAATATACTTGGATCAGAATACTGGTAAAAGTTAAAGCCTCTATCCTTCACTGTCATATCTGATGCTCTTAGGCATATTAGTTAACTCATCTTTGCTATTATTTTTCTCATCAGTAAAATGAGAGGAACTATAGCTGGTTTTCTATACCCACAGAAAACGGTTCCTCTTAAGCCCTCAGCAAATAAGTTTCTCTTTCACCAGATGGAATTTATTACATCAATCCACAACCTTTCAAAATGTAGATGACACATGACCGTGGGGTGCTCCACCCTATTGATACAGCTACAACACAATACTAAATCCATGCTTAATGGAAAATGATGAAGAGGGCAGACAGATTGTGAGACACAGGGGAAGAGAGTACCTCTGCAGTGATAGTGTCTTCTAGGCACGACGGGGAAGCTGCAGGTATGAGAATTTGAAAATAAGGTTGCTTAAAGAATGACACCAGTTTACATCCAAATTTGTAAGAGGACATTTTACAAGGACTTTCCACTAGATGAAGATCTATAGGCAATAGTTAAAGGTTAAGAGAGGGAAAATCAGTTTTCTTTAGGGACCAGGCTCCTAATAGCCTATCCAGTAACAAGAGATCATTTGTAAACACATGTTTGCATGAGCAGCACTAAATAGACTCAGTAGGTGTCTGTGTGTGTGTGTGTGTTCAAATCAGAAAAAGAAGTCTGAGACAGAAGGGAGTATTTGCATGCAAAGAGTTTAGAGGAAAATAATATGAATACAGGACTCAGATATGAAATACTCAAAAATATTAAATTAAAAAAATCTAACCATAGCTTGTAAAGAGGTGTCATTTCTTCCACTTTCCACCTTGTCAAAAATTGTCTCAGATTTATATTATTCTTGAAGACATTCATCTAGTTCAAACTAAAGCATACAGGGAGAATTGAACAGCAACATGCAATAGGGAGTAAGTTACTAACACAATATTACAAAGGCTGTGGGGCTTTTCTCCTGAAAGCTGAGCCTGGTGTGAGTTCACCTAATGAATTCATGATTTGCTATTTTAGATCTAAAAGACAAGATGGTGTTTCAGAAATAAATACAGCCAAAATTTATTTGAAATCTCTCTCTCTCTCTCTCTCTCTCTCTCTCTCTCTCTCTCTCTCTCTCTCTCTCTCTCTTTCTACTGTCTCTAGCTCTTTTTGGTAGCTCAGTGACAAGCTTTTTAGAGAGATGATGAATGTAATGTAATGTTTCTGAACATGAATTTCTGTTGTGGGGGGAACCTAATTAACCAAGGTAAACTACTTCTATTCAAACACTTCAGAAAGATAGCACCAGTCACAAATGTTAAATATCTGTTTTGCTTTACTTTGCTTACTCATGCATTTATTCAACACTTGCTATGGCAGTTTATCTAAAATTAGGTCCAAAGTAATTTAGGCAGCCATGCCCTGTGTGAAAGATTCTGTAGAAAGCTTTAAATCATAGTGACAGCCATTAGAACTTGCTTAAAGGAAAAGCATTTCTGAATAACTACAGAGAAAACAATGCAAAGTGGAGTTAAGCTTATGTCCATGAGGTCTCATAAGTACTTAGATATGTAGTTTTGAAAGAATAGAATAACATTTATTTTTCTCATGAATTTGTGTGCCAATTTAAAGAATAATAGCATATTTTATTAAGCACTAATTCTGTGTCAGGAAAACATTTTAGAAGTTTTGTGTTATTATTGAAATATTGAAATTTCAGACGTGTTTAAATTGAGTAAAACAAGCTATTGTTGTTCTTCTATTACTGATAAGAAGATACAAGCACAGAGGGATTAACTAATATTTCTAACATCATTACAAGGAAATTGGTGATGGACAGTAGTTCTAAATACCACCATTCTGATCTTAGCGCACAGGCTTCTTCTGTATTTGTTTCTGCCCTGCCACTGATTTCCATATGTCATGAATACATTTTACTTTTCCCAAGAAAATCAAATTCATTTTAAAAATGATACTAGAGACTTGATGTGTTTTATTCATTAATATAAATTTCTTAGTTTAGACCAAATAAACACGAAAGGAATTTACTTATCAATATATTACTTAATTTCTTGTATTTTTTTCACATCTGTGAATATTGCTAAAATAAACATGTATTACATATGCACTTATTCTTTATTGAGTATTTTGTATAATTTAGGTATGTTAACCTTTGGGCAGTGTGCCGGATAATATTATATCAGCTTGACATGATTTACAGTCATCAGAGAGGATGAAGCCTTAATTAAAAAAATGCCTTCATAACATCAGGCTGTTGGCAAACCTGTAGGGAATTTTCTTAATTAGTGATTGAAGTGGGAGAGGCCAGCCCAGTGTGGGTAGTCCCAGATTCTATGAGAGAGCAATCTGAAAAGGCCTTAGGGAGCAAGCCAGCAAGCAGCAACCTCTGTGACCTCTCATTACTAGTTCCTGCCTTCAGGTCCCTGCTTGCATGAGTTCTGGCCCTCACCACTTTGATAATAAACTGTTACACAGAACTGTGAGAGAAATAAGGCCTTTCCTCAAGCTGCTTTGGATCATGGTGTTTTGTAACAGGAATGGTATCCATAACTAAGACATGAATATTGTCAATATTCTCTTGGGTTCTATAGGTTTCTCTGCAAGGTGAGGTTTGTTTTCTTTGATTTGAGGACATTGGCAATATGACATGTTTACAGCCATTTTTTTGCATTTGTTTCCCTCACATTTCTAAATTCTCTGCTCATATGTGAGATGAAAATTCTTCATCAGTGATGTGAATGTTTTATTTCTCATGGGTATTGTAAATATTTATTTATTCTTTAAACAGACTATTACTTTTTGGATGCCACCCATATATTAACTAGATATGATTTTTTTCATCATTATTATCGTTATTATTTACAATTTATTCACTTTGTATCCAAGGTGTAGCCTCCTCCCCCATCTCTTCCAGGTCCCACACTCACTCCCTCCTCCCCTATTCCTCTTCCCTAATGCACTGATACTGGAAGTCCTCCTTCCCTACTGTCTGATCAGTAGCCAATCAGGTCCCATCAGCACTACCTGAATCCTCTTCTTCTATGGGCTGGCTAGGTCATCCCACCAGAGAGAGTGATCAAGGAGCAAGCAACCCAGTTCATGTCAGAGACTATCTCCTCTTCCCTTAGTAGGGAACCCACATGTAGACAGAGCTATCTACGGGTTACATCTGAGCAGAGGTCTATGATCTCTCTATGCATGGTCTTTGGGTGATTGATCAGTCTCTGCAGTGCCCCCCGGACCTAGGAATTTTGGCTTTGTTGGTCATCTTGTGTATTTCCTTCCCCCTCTAGTTCCTTTTATGTCCCTCCTTCTTCCATAAAACTCCCTATGCTCTGTCCAAAGTTTGTCTGTGAGTCTCTGCACTTGCTTCGATCCCATGCGGACATCTGTGGTAAGCACCAGTCCTGTTTCCTCTCTTCTACTGCTTCAGTTGTCTATTGTGTTTTCCCTTTTGAATGAGAACTAAGCATTTTCTCTAGTGCCCTGCTGTATAGCGTCTTTAGTTCTGTAAATTTTAGTGTGGTTATACTATACCACATACAACAAGGACACTTGCTCAATTATGTTCATAGCAGCTTTACTCATGATTACTAGAATCTGGAAACAACCTAGATGTCCCTCAAGCAAAGAATGGCTACAGAAATTGTGATACATTTACACAACGGAATACTACTCAGCTATTTAAAAAAAGGAAATCATGAAATTTGCAGGCAAATGGATGGAACTACAAAAGATCATCCTGAGTGAGGTAACAAAGAAGCAAAAGGTACACATACTATATACTGACTTATAAGCGGATATTAGCCATGTAATATTACTGACTTTTATTCTCAATTTTTTCAAACTTATTAATCAAACAAATAATAAGATCCTGTCACTTCAGTTAAAAAAAAACAATTAATGTAAAATAAGGACACTTGGATTTGAAAGACTGAGTTAAATTCTGGTTAATTTTTTTTTTATTCCTCACAATGGTATTGCATTAAGCAATAAAATGACCATTGCATGAATAAATAAAAGAATAAATGAACATTCTTTTATAAAACAGTTGGTTTAATTATTCTCTAGAGAAGGATCTCTCTGTGTAGCCTTGGCTGTCCAGGCTAAGGATTTGTTTTGTAGACCAGGTTGGCCTCAGCCTTAGACTCAGAGAGACCTGCCTTTTTCTGCCTCCTCGAGTGCTTGGATTATAGGCATATGCCACAGTGCCTAGTACGAAGGAATTTAAGGAAGAAATTCTAGACCAAAATCTTTATTAAAATTGAAATTTCCTTCATTGTTTATTTTACTATGGCATTTATAAACTTTCAGAATTAGAAGATAATATTTTTTGACATCAGTTTTAAGGAAGGCAAGGTAAATTTTTGAAATTTAATGAAACAAATTAACCCATAAGAAAATACTAATCACGAGGAGATCCAAGATGGCTGCCAGGAGAGGACACCGTGTCTGAAGAGTAGGTCAGCACAAACAACGCAGTGACCAGGAGACTGAACTCTGGGACCTAAAACACCAGCATTTGTGATTGCCAGGTGAGCGGAACTCCTACGGCGAGGAAATCAAGTGGGAAAATCCTAGGGACACCCAGTTATTCCCCGGAAAAATCTCCGGGTGACCAGCGGCACACAACTCTGATCTGAACAAGCAGCCCCGCTGGGCACCCACAGCCACAATACCAGACTGGGTCTCACAGCCTCTGAGCCAGACGGAGGAGGACCCAGTACCTTTTTGACTGACCTGCACACTGCGGGCACATACTGCTCGGGTCCGCCAATAACCACCTCAGTCCCTGTGCGAGTCCACAGGCCACTCTGAGAAAGACCCGGGTTCTGTTTCAATTGGCAGGCATAGGGCAGGCACACACCTATCGCCCCCCCAGAAACCACCTCATTCTGTGTGTGTGTGTGTATGTGTGTGTGTGTGTGCGCGCACGAACCAGTCTGAGAGGGCATAGGAGACCGTTTTGACTGGCCTGCACACTACAGGCATACACTGCTCGGGTCCGCCAGCTACCACCTCAGTCCCTGTGTGTGTGTGTCCACAGGCCAGTCTGGGAAAGACCCGGGTTCTGCTTCAACCAGTGGACATACGGCAGGCACACACCAATCGCATCCACCGGAAACCACCTCAGACTGAGAGGGCCTAGGAGACAGTTTTGACCGGCCTGCGCACTGCAGGCACACACAGCTTGGGTTCGCCAGTGACCACCTCAGTCCATGTGTATGTCCATGGATCAGTCTGAGAAGGCCTTGGGCACCATTTCAGACAGGCCAGCATACAGCAGATGCACACTGCTTGGCAACACCTGAAACCAATCCAGACCCACTGTGTGTGCCCCAAATATCATCTCAAACCTTGGTGCACAGCCCCTGGCCCAGAAGGGAATTCCAAGTTTGGAGTCCAGGGGAGAGCACTTAGCAGCAAGCCCAGGGCACAGCGCAGAGACTCCAGCTGACATCTCAAACCGGGACACTCAGCATCTGGCACAGAGTGAGGAGCAAAACCTGCAGACCAGAAGGGTAACCAGACTGCAGTGCTCACAGCATCTAGCACAGAGCACGAAGCCGGGCACACAGAGGCCACAACAAAGTTCAACTGAGACAACAACACACACACTAACAAACCACTGGAACTACCTGATCTTCTTGAAGAAAACGCCTGACACAAGAGATTGACAGTTCCAGACTGAAGCTCAGCCTTAAAGCACAAACAGCTCCTTGATTATATATAAACAAATGCCCAGAAATCGGCGAAAGAACTCACCCAACAAAAATCAGGACACCATGGCCCCACCAGAAACACCCATAAGCAGTGGAGACTTTAATTCAGCGGAGACACAGGAAAATTATGTTAAAGCTATGATTATGCATATATTGGAGGAACAAAAACAGACAGAAAGAGGAAATGAACAAGGCCCTCAAAGAAATGGAGAAGAATTTAACTGCCCACATAGAGGAACAATTAAAGATAAACAGAGAGGAAACAACCAAAATAGGAGACAGTCAATCAGTTGAAGGAAACGGTACAAATCATGAAAACGGAATTAGAATCTATAAAGAAGACACAAATGGAGAAGAACCTGGAACTGGAGAATTTAGAGAAAAGATCAGGAACCACAAAGGTAAGCATCAACAATAGAATACAAGAGATGGAAGAGAGAATCTCGGGAGCTGAGGATACGCTGGCTGTAATGGACTCCTCACTCAAGGAAAATAAAATCAGAAAAGTCCCAAGCATAAAACATCCAAGAAATGAAGGATGCCATCAAAAGACAAAACCTAAAAATAATTGCAATAGATGAAAAAGAAGACTCCAGGCTCCAAGGACTGGAAAATATTTTTAAGAAAATCATAGAAGAAAATTTTCCCAACTTAAAAAGAGAATTGTCCATAAACATACAAGAAGCCTACAGAACACCAAATAGACTAGACCAGAAAGAAATACCTCTCATCACAACATAGTCAAAACACTAATCCTACAAAACAAAGAAAA